>JAVJGI010000050.1:108776873-108879140 GCA_035590275.1 Ibycter americanus | reverse complement strand
AGTGAAATAATAATAATAATAAAAAAAAAAAAAGGGGGGGGTGAAAAAAGGAAAAATAAGAAAGAGTGGGAAGGCAAAACTCCCACTAGCTAGCTAACCTGTAACATTTGCTTTGTGTTTCCAATTAGCCTGCTGTATGTTCATTCTTGCATTACCAACTGACTGTCAGATAGGAATCTGAAGCGGGCCCCAGTAGGGCTTTATACAAATGCAAGAGACAAAGACCATGACAGAAAGGGACTCCTCAGGCTGCAGCTATCGCTGACAAAATGCTTCTAACAGCCTGTTCCTGGAGTATAAGTGCAATGCAGCATTGTTCTAATGGACCTACCAACACTTGGAGAGTAAGACTAGATGCATGGAAATCTTACGGCTCAGAAAAGTCTTCTGAAAATATTCTTGGCCATGTTAATTTCTTTGGACTCTGAAAGAAATAGTTTTGTTTATTTTAGTATATCACTGTGGCTTAGCATGCAGCTTGACACTGGAATCTTGTAAGAGAAAAACACTGTTGTTTTTTTTTCCTCCTTGAGAGTCATCATTTGAAAACTCAAAGAATAAAGTTCAATTAGCCACATTCTTTCTTTTTTCTTTTTTCTCTTTTCTCTTTTTTCCTTTTTTTTCTTCTTTTTTTTTTTTTCCTTCTCTTCTGAGCAACAGCCCACGGATAATCCATGAGAATTTGTTGTGATTAAGCTGGTTATGTGAACTGGCGACATTCCAAATTAGCTGTGAAGCACTGAGTGCACAGTTTTAGGAACACCATGTGTAACTTTTTTTGTAAAGGTAGTATTGAGGGGAAAGCACTTGCATTAATATCCCAGCTGCTCATCAAGGAACAAATTACTTAACATCTTTCTGCTGTAGTTGCTCATGTGTAAAGTGGGAGTAGTATCTCTTTCTGCCTCCCTGTTGTGGTTTAACCCCAGCCAACAACGAAATACTATGCAGCTGCTTGCTCACTCCCCCATACCTGCCCCCAGTGGGATGGGGAGGAGAATCAGAAAAAGGTAAAACCTGTGGGTTGAGATAAGAACAGTTTAATAATTGCAATAAAGTAAAAAAAAAAAAAAAAATTGTAACAATAATAACAACAATAATGATTGTAATAAAGAGGAGAGGGAGAATGAGGAATAAAATCCAAGGGAAAAAATCCACCAAACTAGTGATGCACAATACAATTTCTCACCACCTGCTGACCAACGCCCAACCAGTCCCTGAGCAGTGATCGGTCACTCCAGGTCAACTCCCCCCAGTTTATATACTGAGCACGACGTTCTGTGGTATGGAATATCCCTTTGGCTAGTTCAGGTCAGCTGTCGTGGCTCTGCTCCATCCTGGCTTCTTGTGCATCTGCTCACTGGCAGAGCATGGCAAACTGAAAAGTCCTTGACTTCAGAGTAAACACAACTGTGCAACAACTAAAACATCAGTGTGTTATAAACATTATTCTCATACTAAGTCTAAAACACAGCACTGTATCTGCTACTAAGAAGAAAATTAACTCTATCCCAGCTGAAACCAGGACACTCCCATACTTGATATGTCTTATGATTGTAAACTCATCTATCAAGGATCATCTCTTGAAATATATGTGGGTTAGCCTTTGCTTGGGGACTGAGTGGACTCAAGTAATTATAATGATGATGACCTCCAGGACCTGAATTGAAATAAGAAAAGTAAAGTTATAAATGGAAGTGAGATTGCCAGTTTGTTTTGGCTCCTCTGTTGCCTATACCATCAAATGTTAGCTGGAAGTCTCTGCTTGAGAAAGGCCTACTCCCTAAATGCAATGGATGCTATAGATCAGCAATAAGCATATTGATAAGCATATGAGAAGAAGGTTTTGTGCATCCTCTTTGGAGCACTCTTCCTGACACAAGCCTTCTACCTGACAATTTCACCACCAAAATTAGCACAGCTAAAAGCATACCTATACTATATTTCTACTTGCGAAAGTGTAAATATTGAATCTGTTAGGAGCTTTAGGTGGGCAGCAATCGACAGCTCAGCCCCAGATAAAATCTGCAACCCAGATCAACAAGGCAGGTAATGCTGGCAGATCAGGTGACCATCTTAGCTTACTAGCTGCAGGTTTTAGGTTTATACTGCTTGGAGCATTAAGTATCCAAAGCATTTGTAATGGGTTGTACTTGCAAACACATGACCTTTGCTGCTGCTGGATAGGCCCTGCTGTTGCGTCTTGTTTTGAGCATTGAGGTTGGGTCTGAAATAATAATGTCAAAGATGGCAAGAGCCAGGATCTGTTTCTGAATAAGTAATTGGACATGCTTTATAAAAATACATCTAGCCTGACCTCCCTGCACAAAATGAGAAAGAGTGGAAATATGCTGTGTAGCATGTAGAGTACCACATCAAGTAGTATTTAGAAATAGTGAGTTGAATATTTTAAATGGAAGCATTTTTAAAATCACATTCTGCTTATGCCAGAATTTGGATGCATCACTGAGGCTTGTCCTGCAGCTTTGAAATCTTCTAACCAGTGTTCAATGCTGCAAGATTGTATACAATTTTTGTCCAATTTTCTAGTAATGCAGGACAAGAGACCTGCAGATTCATTTCCTTTTAAGTATGGTCTTGGAGGTGGTGTTAATTCTGCAGCACGCTGGTGTAGAATCTTCTAACCAGTGTTCAGCTGTGCAAATGAGGCAGGAAACAGCTATTCTCAGCTACAGCTTGGCTTTAATGTGGGTTGTTCCGTGTCTGTTCAGGAAGCTTATTGCCAGCAAGTCCTCTACATGGCTTAATATTCCTGTTCTAAGTATACTATTCCACTGCAGGCACCACACTGCTAGAAAAGCATCAGCAAATTGAAGTTGTCCAGTGAAGAAAAAGAACAAAAACAAATAAAGAGCATTTGGTGGTTGAATAAGTTCAGTCTACAGAATGATTAAAAAGCCTGAATATCCAGTTTAGTTGTGTTAAGCAAGGGATGATGCTACAGTCTGATGTATATTTGAAAGGCATAGATTTGGTTTGTACCTTCTATGTTCTGTTTCTACCTTGTATACATTTCTGTGTCTCATCATAAGGTAGATAAAATGCACTTGTCTAGCTTATACCACCTCACCATTTTGTGCTGAACTCAGGACTCTGATCTCCAGAAGAAAATTCTTGCAAATGTTTTCTGAATGTCATAGCTCTGTGCTGTAGCCTATGAGTATGGGGAACATGATCCAATTCAAGGCAAGCTGGAAATTGTAGAATCTGTCTCTTGAGCAGTGTAGTTCGGTGAAAAATTTAACTTCCTTTCCACATCTTATTTAAATTTTATGCAATGTATACCTGGCCCACAGATTTTACCCTCTGTCTTCTGGAAAGCATGCAGAAAAAACATGATGGGTTTTGCTTCAGTATTTTTTTTAAAGGAAACATCTTACATTGCAACAAGGAGATAAAAAGTAAATAGCAAATCAGTGCCCCTAAATTTGATGGAATACATATGTCCAATAAGCATTTCTTTTGTTGCACAAACTTGGTAGTGTTTGCTGCTGGTTTTCTTTTTTGGAGGCTTATTTTATGTTAAGCAACCACAGAAGGGCCTGATACTGTTTGCTTATGCCAGCGGTCAGAGAAGCAGGCCCTGGGGGACATGGTGATCATTTGCAGAAGATGCCATTTTGAGATCTTCTGACTTTCCCCGTAGGAGAAGCTGCAAGAGGTGTGTTGTTGGATATCAGAAAACACTTCATATCTTGTTTTAATCTGGTCTATCATTCAGAAAACACTTCATATCTTGTTTTAATCATTACATTAAAGCAGATAGTTCACTCCTACATTTAATCATTGACAAGACAGTAGCTGAAACTAGCAATGCAGTAAATGGGACCCTTAGACAAGAAAGGGTTATATGGTACCCATATATGAAAAGAAAAAAATATCCATATGTTGATAAAGCACGTTGTGTAAGTGTTTTGGTTTTAGAGGCCTATATTTTAATAGGCTATATAGTAATGTTGGCAATGTGCTCTGTTGGTGAAAGAGAAGAACAGGGATGGTTGGCTTGGCTGATGGACAACAAATTCAACACTAGCCTTTTATGAAAAACAGTTACCCTCCCAAGGAGTGCACTCACCTGACTCTTTCCCCCTTCACATGGTTAATGTGCAGTGCAGAACCTTGTTTCAAAAATATGTATACGTTTTTTGTCCAATTTTCTGGTAATGCAGGACAAGAGACCTGCAGATTCATTTCCTTTTAAGCGTCATCTTGGAGCTGGTGTCAGTGCTGCACCGTGCTGGTGTAGAACGGTATGAATTCTGAGTGTGTGCTCTGCCTCTACAGCAATCACGTTAACTCCAGTTTTCCCTTGTGAATGCTCTGAACTTTATTGAGAAGAATAGTGTGGTGGCAGACGTTTCAGAGGCAGGTGCTCTGAAACAGCTGAATTTCACTAGTGAAGTAATACAAACCAACAAACTTCTAAGACTGTTCCTGGAGCACTTTCGACTCATTGCCTGACAGTCCATACAGCAGAAGAAAGCAAAGGCCTACATCTAAATGCTTACTATTTTGAGTTCTTTTAAAATTATGTAATCATAAATACTCATATATACATCCTCCCTGCATTTATCTAAACGCAATGTAAGAATGTCCATATTTTTTTCAAGTCAGAGATCCTTCTGACTTATTATTCTCCCACTGACATTGAGTATCTTATATGGTGAGTATGTTACAGCAGATGCAAAATAAGGCTAGGAATGATTTATGTCAATATAGTGCTTAAAGGCCAGGGTACTGTTGTTGTAGGTATTGTAATAACTTAAAGCTGTCACTTTATCAATCAGTTAAGCTGTTGTCAAGGTGATAGCTCAAAACCTTTAAGTTCAAAGTCCAAAATACCACCGTACATCCAAAGATTTCAGTGTAATAGGTTCTATACTCTAAATATAGCACCTGTATGTGTAAAGATGTGAGCATCTTCACAGCATAGCATTTCTTCTTGGGTGATGCACTGAAGTACTGTAAAAGTATATTATAACTCTGTAGCAGAGTTTTTCCAATGGGTTATTCTGAGTTTTTCATATGCATTAATTGCATCAGGTTATTGAGTTGTTTTATGGGCTCACCGTTGGTTTATAACACCCCCACTTTTTCTTAATAATTAACTTTTGCAGCATTCCTATGGAGAAGGGAAATGCTTTGTCTCTTATTTTCTAAGGCAAACCAGATTCCAGAGGATGTTGTTTTCCAAAGCTCCTTCCTAGTGAGACACGAAGCTCTTGAAGGAGTCACGGATGTGGAGTGAGAATTGCAGGGGAGCTGGGTGTTCTCCACCATTCTGCCAAGCAAGCGGCTTTCTGTCTCTTTTGGTTCCTAAATATCTTCAGCAGTGTGGCTCCAAAAGATTGATAGACACCTTCAAAGGCATTTTGGTGCCTTGCTCTCACTGAAATAAAGCAGGAGCGAATCAGTGAGCTACCATAAAGGATCTGGGCTCAAGTGACGTGCTGAAAATTGCACAGGAAGTCTGTGGCAGAGCCTCGGATTGATTCCATATCTCCTCAGTCTCAGCATAGGGCATCCCACAAACCATGTGTGTTAAAGATTTATCAGCTGTTGTTCGGTGTTGCTAAAGACAGGAAGAATGCTCTCCTCCTCTCTCCAGATGGGTAGGCTTGCTGGATTTTAACTGCTTTTCTGAACTTGTGGAGCTTTCATAGTAGACATGTGGTGGTACATTGTATTTTATATGGCAATTCGGCAGTTGGTACTTTAGTCCCCTGACTTTGTGAGTCCTGTTTCAAGCATGTATCTATGTCCAGGCACTTACTCCAGGCAGCTACCACACTGAACTGTGTTACAAAAGAGACACTTTCTGTGTAACTTTGCAGAAAAGCTGTCAAGACAACAAAGTTCATGACGTGATCTTGCGGAAATATTCAGAGGAATAGGCTTCACCTTAGGCTCGTTCTGCCGGTACAACATCTTATCTTCTGCTGGCAGGCAGGTCTGTCTTATCTTCTTCTGTAGCAATGAACTCTGTTTGAATGGTTTTATGGATTTAGACCCTCATACTCGAGAGAAGACTTGAATGCTTTTCCAGCAGTAAGTGCCTATATCATGCAGAAAGGCAGTTCTTGAGGGCATACGTTTTTGATTGAGCTAAACCTCCCTAACCATAATCCTTCCATGTTCTTCTCAATTCCAGCTGATGAATCATCCTGCAGAGCTCAGTCAGGACAGTCCACTTTCCTTCTGCTTCTTATTGTCTCTGTCCCAAAGAAGTTGAGTCACCCTCTTGCAACGTTTGGGTTTTTGTTGTGTTTTGTATATTTTGGCTACCCCCAAAAAAGGAGGTCTGCCTGATATAGTTCTGAGATTTCTTTCACAACAACATGGCATAGTTGTGCATTTTGCCTTGGTCTTCCTATGAATGTTTTTAATGGCACAGCTTTCTTGTTACCACTTCAGATGGCACATGATGAAGGGATAAACCTTCCCTGTAGTGGCGTTTTTATAAGTCTATCTCTTAGGTAAAGCCCCTAAATCTTGGCAATCTCTTTAGGGCATATGCTCTGCTATTAAACACAAGCTTTTTGCTCCCCAGAGTGGACTGCAGCCTGTATGGTTGGGTAGGTAATAAGATACTGCTGATATATTTCAGAGCAAGGTGCACTTTTACTTTATTTATGAAGATAGACATGCTAGTCAAGGGCTTAATCACAGCTGATAAATCATTTTAAGAAGGCCTATTAGAACCATATGCTGATTCTTTGTGTTAATATGGTGTGTCTGTTTTTAGTCTAATAAGGCAGGGTCTCTTCCCCCTCTCCCTCCCCCCTGCCTCGTGTGTGAACTATTTATCTGTTTAAGTGATATGGCTTGCTTGGGGGCATTTCCCTCTTTAAGAGGTATCATTAATAAAGCAAGGTGAACAGAGGAGAGAGGGATTCTCACTCTCCAGAGCGAGTGAAGCTGCATGTTTCTGATCACCTTTGTTGAGGTAGAATTGCAGAGCAAAGGTGCAAAAGCTGAGATGAGGAAACCTATTGGTTAGAGACTGGAGAACCATGGCATGGCCTTCACAGCAGCATAACGTTGTCATTTTGGCCCAGGTGGTTACAATCCTGGACCCCAAGAGCTGCGAGGGGGTGGGTGCACTGACATTTCAGTTACCTCACTTTTCCCTCACTTGGAGAGGGCTGCTGCGGGAACAGGTTCCACGGCCATCTAATGAGATCCACATTGGTGAAGTTACTCCATGCCAAGTCCTATTTATCATTAATTGGTGGGTTTGCTTGCAGATCTTTCCTATTATTTGCTGATTATACCCCTACACGTTTTATTATCTTGCCAAAATTCAAATGCTAATAATTTCTTGATTTATTGTTTGTTTATAAATCTGCCTACTGCCTAAATGGATGTAGTTAGAAGATTTCAAAACAGCAACAGCTCTTATGCTGACTGGGTTTCTTTCACATTTTGCACATGGCAGTCGTCTATTTATAAACCTCCGTAGGGACTCCTAAAGCTTTACAGTTGGGTTCCTCCCACCACTTCAGCCCCTTTTCTCCCTTGCTTCCCTAAGGCAAGTCTTGGTTTTTTGGCATAAAGACAAAGATGGTGATTGTTATGTGAAGAAAATGTCCACAAGCTATGAACCGTGCGTGGGTAAGGATTTTTAATTTGTACCTCAAGCAAAATAAATTGGAAATTAGAGACAACCAGGAGAGTTAGGGTGTTTTCACCGTAAGGTAGGAGATCCTGGTCTGAGTTGATGGTACTCTTTAGTCTTACAAAATGTGAAACCAAAAAACTGAAAACTTGTTTTTGACTGGTTGTGTGCACTCTGTAGCATGACCCATTTCCAGTACTGTACAAAATTACTGTATTTGTAAAAGCCTCCACACTTGACTGTTAAATCTGATGTACTTCGGAGTAACAAAAGCAATATTGGAGCAACGAAAACAGTCAGAACAATGGAGCACATGCCATGGCAGTTAATGAATGCTACAGTTGGATGTATAGCCTCATACATCTCTGGGGCAGTTCCATTGACTTTAACGGAATTTAAATTTTTAGCTTATTACAACTAGGCAAAGATCTGAAGGGAGAAAAGCTTTTGCTCAGAGACTACAAAAAAACCCTGTGGTCATGAAGTGATGGGAAGTATCTGGGTACTTGTTGGTGTCCTGATAATACGGAAAAGTAGGGCCTTTTTAAAAACCATACTAGGGAGCAGAAATGTACATTTTTAACTGCTTCCTTAGTCTAGCTGCTCTCTCACATGCTTCTCTACAGAAGTTGCCAAGTCCACTCTTATCAAATAAATATCAGCTTGCTTTTTTCCCTGAAATGTGAGTAAACTGTGTGTGGCTCAGTCTGGTCCCTGGGAGGGGGAACAGGCATCAGTTTGCCATGTGAATGTGCATGTCAAAGTGCAGCTCTGCCAGCCGGTCTGGGGCTGGGTGGGGAGACGCAGGGAGAATGAACTCAGTGTTACAAACTGTCTCTTTTGAATTTCTACAATCTATTAGTCACAGCAAGCTGCCCTTATTGATTTTGGTAAGAGAGGTCACTTTTAATCCTCTAAAGTGGAGAGCTGCATGCACTCTCCATAGCATGACATTAAAATTGACACAGCTCTGCATCAGTTCTATGAAAATGCCCTAAACCTGGATGGATTATTGCCTTGCCTTTCAGGGGATACAAGCTGCTAACCAGAGCACGCTAACCTAGATTAGGTGTAAAAGCTTTAAAATACTTGGAAAACAGAGCCAAAAGAAACTAGAAAATATGTGAGCATGCTAAAAAAGCTGCCCCTGCAGAAACAGGCCATTAGTCTCAGGAAACTTTATTTTCTCCTTTTTTAAACATTTAAAAGTCAACACAGAGGAGTAGAGATTATCATATAAAAGAACAAACAAAAGCTGACCTTACTCAATGATTATGAGGAAAGCTTTATTCTGGCTGATGGCCTTTGCTAGTTTTGTTTATGTTCTTTAGAGAACTAAATCTTTGAATACAATTAGAATAGTCTGACTCAAATCTTAAGTGTGCCTCAAAATAAACAGCAGAGGTGAACTCTCAGCAGTTTTTTTTTCATCTTTGTTATCCTTGCCCTGACCCGTTTTTCCTGCCTAATGATCATTTGTGGCATACTATTATTAAGAGAAATCTACTTGATGGAAAAATGTGCTTAATGGCAATAGGAAAATTGTTGTGAGCCTGGAGAAGTATTTTTTATTTTTCTTTCTTTGGAATTCCAGAAAATTACTACTGCCCCTTTTGATTTTATGCTAGTTTTTATTTGGAAATTTGTTTTCTGAAGGTTTCGCTGATTTTTCTATGAGTCTCAGTAAAAATGTACAGTGTAGTGTTTAGGGAAAATTGTTGGCTTGTCATGTAAGCCTTGTGTTTTCCCTTTTCATTAGTTGTAGCTTGCTCCAGTATTTCTTATTACAGGTTAGAAATTCCCTTTTTAAATAAAAGACATCTGCAAAAGGAACTGCAGTGAAAAAACATTAAGGTACAATGTTAAACTCTAAGCTGCGTAGCCTGTAAGTGTAATGCGTGTGATGATGGAGGTGCCTGACTTCCATGCCACAGCACCTTTCAATAAGCTAAAAGCACTCTATGGTTGTTAGTTGAGTAGGTGTCTGAGCTCCTTCTTAACAGAGATTAAAGTATGTGTGTGTCTGTGTGGGCAGCGTGGCTCGCCCTCCTACATTAAGATATTTTTTTTTCCTCCCCTTCCTCACCTGAGGTGGGGCGTGGTATTTTCTCCCTGTTTGTGGACTTACCAAGGCACAGGGAAATTCAAAGTGGGCACAGAAAGGGAGCTGGCTTTTGGCTTCATCACTGTCACTGAGAAATGGCACCTGGAAGAAAAGGTAAAAGCTGCCTCAGCTGCAGATTGTCTGGGCTTCTATCTGGCAGCTTATTTTTGCCCTAGTCCTACCTTTCCTATTCCTATCAAGGGAGAAAGGAAAAATAAGGTACATTGCCAGTCCCTTCTCCTTTGTGTTGGAAGAGTCCTCCCTGATGTCCTAGGACTGTATGGGGTAGCAGGGAGAGAAAGGAGGACGATGGGAAAGTATGGGTTGATGAAGGGCAGAAAGGAATGAAAGGAAGAAAAGTACTTTTCATTTGTACTTATATAAAGGACTTATTCCTACCCCAGGAATTTCCCAACTTTGTTGGGAAAATGGAAAGGAAAATTCACACAGAAGAGGAAAAGTAGTATTACTCAGACATGAAGAAAGCTGAGGAGGGCTACCATGAGGCTGTACAAGTGAGAGAGAAAGATGGATGAAAGAAAGAATGAACAGCACTCACATGAGGCAGCCATTAAAAAGGCAGTTCTTTATTTTCTGAGAAGTGGGGTATTAAAATATTCCTGCAGTGTACTTGTTAGCAGAATTGGATAAACGGAGATAGAGAAGTGTGAAAAGTATAATTTCCTTTTCTCCCCACCACCACTGTGCCCCCAACCCAAGGAAATTGAGTCAGTTTCTCTGCTTAATGTTGAATTGAGATGTCAAGGGATGCGGCTGTACAAGAGAAGAGTCATGAAGACGCTCGGCTGATACTGGATATTAGAATAGTTTTTCCCCGAAAAGAGGGAGAGTCAGCCTGAACACTGCTGTTTCTGCTTTCAGTGGTCTTTATAATATATTCTTTCTCTCATCACACTCCTGTTTTCAGAGATCTATGTGTATGTATACCTCTATGTAAGGCCTGTTTCTGTAATGACAAAATTACCATATTTTTCTCCCATCTATGCTATTTTTTTGTTCCAATACAGTAAACTCATGCAAGTGCAAATGCCAATGTATATGTTTCAGGAAAACCAGGAAAGCTATTAAGTGTATTGCACCTCTACACATAAGTTCTCATTTTGTGGATTATTGTTTGGCTGGAATCTTTTTCAGGTACAGTTCTCTTATCCCAATTTCTTTTCTTTGCTTCATCCATCTCAGCCAGTTAAATGCGTATATAACTGATTTTCTGAAATGGGGCCAAAGTCCATGTACTTCAATAGCTCTTAAACATGTGGTTAACTTCAAGCATGTGTGTAGGGGTTTGCTGAACAGCGATAGTTGCTGAATCAGGACTTCCCAACACTAAGATT
The DNA here is from genome assembly GCA_035590275.1 of Ibycter americanus. NCBI lineage: Eukaryota > Metazoa > Chordata > Aves > Falconiformes > Falconidae > Ibycter > Ibycter americanus. The sequence continues at coordinate 108,868,042 of JAVJGI010000050.1, read as the reverse complement.
TTAAATTGCAAACAATCCTCTTTTTTAATGTACTTTAACTACTGCCTCCCATGGACTATAGGTAACTATTGTTACTTGAGTCCTACAGGTGAAGAAAATTGTAGTTGGTTGAACAGTAACTTCAGGGTAAAAACAATGTTTCTGATACCCTGCTGTGACAACTATTTTTTTACTTCCTCCTAATAAATAACTTAATTATGTTACATGAAAGGGAATAATGAATGGAATTTCATGTTGTGATTAAAAACTTATTTTTCTGGAGGAAGAAAAAAGATCTGCTACTTAAAAAAAAAAGTAATGCTATAGCTTTTTCTACCCCCCCATGAGATTTCTGTATTTTCTAACAAAATGTGGTACTAAGATGATAGTATATATATATATGCCATTATTGACCAAATAAACATGAGGCACCTCTCCAGTCTACTGGATACATAAATTTGTGTGACTTTTTGAGAAAGTACTTTCAAAGTATGGTAAAAGCGGGTGTGTATATATATGTAAAAACCTAAAAAAACCCACCCCAAAACAAACAAGCCAACCAACTCCGAAACCCACCAAAAAAACCAACCAACCCCACAACAAAAATCCAGTTGCCTTTCTCATTCATTTACCTCCTTCTGTGTGCACAGATAAATGGGATAGGGCTGCCTGCCCTGTGTTGTGTTGGTTTTCTCCATCCTGGATCACAGGTAGGGTGGGTGGAAAGTAGGTTTAGCTGAGCAAATGCATCTGTTGGAAGGTGCAGGCAAGGGGAAAAAGGCAGTGAGGGGAATGTTCCTTTCAAAATACTTCTTAATATGGTATTAGTGATGGAGCGCTCAAATTGCCTTCTTGATGACAGTTAGGGAAGAAAAAACCCCGTATTTTACTATTGTAGTTGATAGCACTTAATACAGTGTTTTAAAACAAAGTCCTTCTCCCTTGTTTTTATGTAAGGTGGTAAGACTTAAAAATATAATTGGGTTTTCCCCTTCTTTTCTTACTACTTTTCAATATTCGTTTCCTCACATTCTGTCTTCAAACCAGCTAATCTGTATCCCCTTCTTCTTGAATAGCATTATCCTGACAACAGAGCAGTGAAAAGAGCCGAGACTGCAGGACTTCTAACAATGCCGGAGGGCCCCAGGAATAGGAATGCCCTGAAAAAAATGTGCTCGCATCCAGCTGCCCTTCATATTGTTGTCTCCCTATCCAATTTACTAGAGAATTTCCCACTGGCTCTTGGCTCATTCCCAAATGAGAATGTAATCTTTTAAAGATTACACTGCATAATGGAGGGACAAGGAGCTCTTTATTAACTGGGATGGGGAGTCACTTGCTATTAGGCAAGGGAGAGGGATGGGTTGTAGTAGTGTTTTGTGAGCTCTGCTTTCTGCCCCTTCTTGTCTCCTCAGCAATAGGACGGCAGGTTGGGAGTGGGAAACCACTGCAGCTGCACTGTAGCAAAAGAAATAATTGAATGTAGGTTATGATTATGGCAATTACTTTTATAACGTGAGGGATTATACCATAACTATTATATTGCCAACAAGATTAAATTACTAACCTAATACCACATCATGCTTTCCAAGAAAATAAAAAAATGTCTGCTTGTTCCAGAGTTGATGCATTCAAAGACTATTAATACAGTGTGAAAGAGCTGAGCAACTAAGGAACCTAAAGTGCTGTCTGTGCAGACGTTGTCTGGCTCAGATCCCTGTCACTTCAACTTTCATGAGCTGTGGCAGCTAGACACCTTGCCCCTTTTGGGATGTAAAGCAATGTGTTACTCTGGTAATTCTAAATGCTCCTTGTCTCTTCTGTCAAGCAGATAAGCTTCTGCCTGTAATAGTTAATAAAGAGATAATCAGAAGTTATACTTGAAATGGAGAATTTCTAAAAACTTCACAAAGGGACCAGGTTTGCTCATGTAAATCCACTGAACTGACTGGAAAGCTTAAGCTTCAACGTATTTTCATACTGTGCCCTCCTTTTACTACATCTTTGAAAATGATGCTTAATACGCAGGATATCCGTATGTAAAAAGAGATAATCGTAGCTCACCTCTAGTAGGAGGTCAGTTTTGCTGAAGTTAATTGGAGCCTGCAGTGTTGTCTCCATACACACATCCCCCACGCCACATGCATAGCAAGCTCATAGATGAGACTTCATCATATAGATAGTACAGATATAGCCTTGTATAGACTGATCATGATAGCAGTATAAGCTAAGTTAATTATCCAGGAAGAGCAGTTTCCTTCTGTTCATCAACTGGAAAATGAGTAGAAAATTAAATTTTTGAGACTTCAGAAATATATCATGTGTTGATCATTACCAGAAAATTAACTGGCTTCATGGAAGAGCCAGTTCTTATGATTCTGAAGAGAAATGTAGGTGAACAATAGAATTCTAGAAATATTTTTATTAATTTTTTTATATGCTATGTGCTGAATGATACCTTAAGCAGTTTATTTCATTTTTATTGTATGTACATTTAAGTCTTCTCACGCTGTTGTGCCTTATGAAAATACCTGTTGACACACAAAGCTGTTTGATACATTCAGAAAGACTGGACATACATTTGTAAATCAGCCTTTGCTTCTTCCTTTTCTAGTGACGAACTGGAATTCTGGTTACCAAGTTGAAGTCAAACAGGTGCACATTACTGTTTTGGGCAGGATAAGAAACCTCTGAATAGCAGGCTGTACCTTATTTTATTCTTTTTATTCCTTCCTTCCTTCTGAGTCTTTAGTGTACAGAAAAAGAAGTGAATCTGATTTTGTGGTGAATCTTTTTGTCTTGTAGGTTGCAGATCTGACTGGTGCCACATATGAACTATTTGCCTCCACGACCCAGATTCTTTGCTTTTTCACCTTGCTATTCATTTGAGCTTGAAAGAGTCACCTTAGGCAAAAGGTGCCCTCAGTTACCTTCTGGGATTGAGAGCACTGGGTGCTGTTAAGAAGTTGGTATTGAAAGTTGGTTTCATAATTTCCTTGTGGTGTCTAACTAGGCTAATAAGGTTGTTTCTTTATTTTCTAACTGTGAAGCATCTTTTTGTCAGGTGAGGGTATCTTTCCATTCCCTCCCTTGGCTTATATCACTTTCAGACAGAGTCACTACATTCCCAGCGAAACATCCTGTATTAATCTCCTCTGAGGGCTTTTTAGTTTTGTCACTGGTACATTAGATCTGCACTGGTAGGAACAGTTGCACAAGGCATCAGCTTGTTTTCTTATGTGTTCTAAGTGCAGGACATCTTATTAAGTCTTTGGTTGCTGCTTGCTTTCAGAAAGAAGGTCAGTATGAGTTTATTGCACATCTGCCAGTAGGTTGCAAAATGCAAAATCCTCATAATGACATATGTGCCCACCAGGCAAGTGTTACCTTTCACAGACTGGGCAGAGGGAATCGTAAGCCATGGAAAGGGGCTGACCAGGCACCTGAGAGCCATACCTCAAGTTGTCATAGGAGTTTCACCAGTTCTTGCTGTTCATTGGCTTTCCTGACCTCTGTGCATCATGTGCTCAAGCACCTTCTTGAAAGTCGGCCTGTGGCTCAGTGCATTAACTCAGGTACTAGCGCAACTTGATCTGCTGGAAATTGTGTAAGTCAGTGATACAGATTTCTGTGGACTTCTGTGTGTGCCCTCTCTGTTAATAAGTAATAAACCACTAACATTTCAGTGTGATGGGGTTGGGTTTTTTTGTGTGATCCTGTGTTTAACTGCCATAAAGACACAGGTGTAAAATTTTTGAAGTTATATGAGAAGTGCTGGAATACCACCTAGAGATACCGGTATGTTCAGAAGGTCTTGCAGTAAAGTTTGTGTGCTTTTTTTGGTGATGTTGATGCTAGAGCATAAACTGGATTAAATATAATTTTTTCTTTCTTCCCTACAAACATCCCAGTGGAATTATTTCTAGAGCCAACAGGAGATTTCTGTGAGACCTTCTCTTAAACCACATTTTGGCGTTTTTCTTGTTTTCCTGCTGACCTGTAACTGTCTTTTTAACACTTTGAAAACTTTCTGCATTTTTATGTCTGTTTCTGTGTCAGTTGCTGTTGAAATCAGTTTCAGAACCACAGCCAAACCTTTTATTTACCAGAACATTTAGCTTAAAGTTTAGCCTGGCCCTAGACCGAACACATCTGAGTAGCCCAACAAGTTAGCTTCTTTTTAACACCTCTGACATGTGACTGGCCACATGAATACTTTTAGCTTGCCCTAAATATTATGGAGGGAGGGAGAGAAGCATGTAAAGGTCATTACTGTCGTTTCTTTGAATGACAGTTTATTATAAACTGCTGTGACTCCGTTGTTTTTGATACTCTGTTTATCATATCTCAACTGAAAGATGTTAGGGAAGCTTCTGATCTTTCCAGCAGTTAGAAAAGCCACACCTCATGAGATTTTTTTTCATTATGCAGTATGGACTGTAAACTGCTTGCATGAAGCATGCTATTTGCTACATGTCTTTAGAAGACCAGTGTTTTGATCCCATCTTTAAGTAACACTGCAGTGCACATAACTCCTAAATTATGAGCCTTATTTTTACATTGAATCTTTTCAGCTGGGTGATTTTTTGTTGCTTTAGAACAATAAGTATTATTGTAATACATGAGTGTAACAGAAAACTGTTGAAGTTCCTTTTGATGATTTTATTGCTTGATACAGTGACATGGCACTATAGCATCTAGCAAGCGAATACATTCCTGTAGTGTTTTGAAAAGCATATGAGAAACCATAGGAAAACAGCTGTTACCAGGCATATGCTTTCTTAGATAGAGTGACAGTTATTAAAAGGGCAAGGTAGGACCACGGCTTGTCTTTTAAGTTGAATAAAGCTGGCAGTAACTGTCGCTTTGAATGTGCAGTGGCGCTGCGTGTAGATATTGCCATGTAGAGTTGTAACTGGAAGGAGAGAGAGATTAACGTCCATAGTCTGCAGCTTGGAAGAGACAATATAAATCTCTGTCCTGCTTTGAGCTGTGAATGCCTCTGTAGGAGTTATAGTAACAGACAAATTAGCATAATGTAATTGGCTGGCAAGGTCAGCCCCTCTCCAGGAGCATTAGCAATGTTTACTGTAAGAAGAGACAGACCAAGTATTGTAGGGTAGTACGTTGTCTGTCCTTTTTGAAGGAAGAATAATCATTTTGGACTCCCTACATCGCAGACTCTTCACCATATCTTGTTAAAATTCAGGCTATCATATTTCTGCCTTAAAACAAATAATCTAAAAGAACAACAAAGAATATTCTCTACTATCACACAAATCTTTATTCATTTTTTTTGCTTTGAACATTAAGTTTACTTTTTCTCCCCCCCCTTGTTTCTCTATTGAATAGCTTTTCTCTGAATACTAAACTTACATATGCATCCCTGCCAATACCTAATAAATCTTGTTGGGAGGATTAAAACTTCTGGTCTTACTGCATAGGACACAATTAATAAATCCAGACAAACTTGTCAGCTTTCTTGTTTGGATCTTTTGAAAGTGTAAAACTCTGGGAGAAATTTGGGGCCAGCTCTAGCAATCCATACTCACTGAATTCAGCTTTGCAAACCCTTTCATAGCTGTGTGTCAGAAATGTGAGATGGTGCCCCACTTTTTGAAGGAGACCTTGCATTGAGTTACAAACAGCACTGGCTTTTTAGCCTTTGATCTCAAATCTGACAATTTGTGCCAAGTATTTGAAATGAGTTCAGGCATTCAGTTATGAAATGTTTGGGAAATGGCTTTCAGAATATCACACAGGGGTTGCATTGCCTTTTTCTGTATACTAATCACCAGGAAGCTGAAGGTTATGTTATTTAGCAGCTATCTTCAGCTTAAGTCTTTAAAATACTGTCTGTGACCAGGAGTTGCCAATGTAATTTTCCTAGAGAACTAGCAGACAGGCTAAAACATGCACAGAATCACCTTCAAAGCACTATCTTACTGAAAAACCTATTTCCTTGTGCTCAGACAATGTGATCCAATGGATTTCCAAAGCATAGTTCTTTCCGTGGTCTTCTGATGATGAACAAAACCCAGACAGCAATTCAGGCACTCCACAGCAGCTGCATTTTGAGTCTTGTGTAGTAATAACTTCCAACCTAACTGTAAGTTAGGTGTGTTTAAAATGAGCAGTGTTTTTATTGTCTTTAAGGGTAATATGCTCTTCTTTAATGCGAATACCCTATTAGCTAGACACTTTTGAGAATGGGATCATGGTGCTACTCAAGCCAGGCTGGCATGCCTGACCCTCTCCTCTGTCCATCAGCTTTCAGGTATCAGAAGTTGGCTTTGGTTGTGAACATCCCACTGACATCATTTTGTAGGCAAGAGCTGCTGTATGGAGGAAAGCACTCAGAAAAACAGTTCTCCATGTGCAGCTAGGTTGTTCCTCAAGGATGCATGCCTGTCCTGTTTTGTTCATGGCTCAGCTGAAACTCCTGCTTTCCATTGCCTGAATTATGTTTTTCCTCCTTCTATGAAGCTGTCTGTCTGTCTGGGCCACATCGTTCCAGGACCACTTGTTTATTACTCAGGAAAATGGGCATTGTGGCTCCTCAGGTGGACTGAGGCCTCACCAAGGCATTTCAGAAGCGTGTGGTACTCTAAAGTAACAGTATGTAATTTCCCCAGGATGGCTCCACACCTCATTTAATTAGCGTGACTGGAAGCGTGTACATCTGGATGATTGTCTGGTAGCATTATCAAATATAGTGCAGCTTGTTTGTTGTTCTCTCCATTTACTCCAGTCAGAAAAGAAGCTAAGCCAAATGTGTCCCAGTTTTACAGTTGAGAGTTCACCCCCTCCACCACCACTGCTATATAACCTCAGTAAGATTTTTAACCTGACTCCTCTAAAATGGCTCACAATTTTTAGTGCCCACGTTTGGATGTACAGCCAGGAATTCTTTAATTGGATCCAATTTTCTGCATATGATGTGCTCCCCTTCTCTGAAGAATAAATCCTGCAATGCTACCTAGACTTGAGCATGTAGTCATTCTTTGCTTTTACTAATTGACATGTCCTTCTCTGCTCCTGTTTCTATTCACTAAAACCCTGTTCTTTTGTCTTGCTATTCTTCTAGTGGTATTCATCATATAACTCTTTTCTGTATTAGTTGAAGTATCTTGATTATGATCTCTTGCCATTTCTGAGGCTGAAATTCAAATGCATGCTACTCTAAAGTCCTGTGGAGTTGTTCTCTTACCAAAACCACCCTTCTGCTCTGTCACTGCTGTATTATATTGTCTTCCTAGGTATACTGTGTTGTCTCTAAAAGCTATTCACTCCTCCTCACTTTCAAGCACTTTGTAGTTGTTGAAGATACTCAGTTTTAGATGTAGGGCAGAAGAATGTGAAGTAATTTGCTCAAAGTCTTGCAGTAAATCTGTAGCAGAGTGAGGAAGAGGATGGCTATGCAGTTCATGTTGTACCTGACCTGCAGAACACCTTTGGAGTCCAAGGAGTTATATTTCTGATCTCTTCTGCTCACCCAGTCCTGGGAAGATGTATGTCCCAACTCCACCCCAGCTTGCTTACTTGGTTTATTTCCTGTTAACAGTAGCTCCTCTTTCAGCAATCCCTAGCAATCTGTGCTTTAAGACCAAAGTCACATGCCTTCATCAATGGATGGTCATCTCCAATGGGTGTTTTTTTGCAGAATGACCACGTTGGTTTCTCTTTCTTCCAAGCATGATTGTTTTCCTAGTCTTGTTAGTGTTTTTTCCTGCCTGTCTGCCACTTGCTGAAACCAAGGCAGAGATGGACAAGGGCAGCGTGTTTCTTCTTAACCAGGCTGCAGAATGCCAGAAGCGTCTTTGAGGATTCAAAGAAAACTTTCTTGTAACATCTATTTTTCTGTGGCCCTTGCTGTACTCACTGGAAGTGAACTTTTCCTAGCTAGAAGCTTTGCCTTCTATGTAGACAGTGTAATTGCCTTCCTAAACCCTAACATTTTAAACTCAATGGCTACAAAGATTATTAATTTTGTCTGAATGCTTCCAACTGATGAACTTAATTCTCTAAGTTCTTTCAATCCAAGATCTAGACTAAACTAGCTCTCCTCTCCCAAAACATCAACCTATAATTGGTTGAAATGGTCATGGGTGCTGCAAAACCGCATGTTTGCGTCTGTGATTACTTCTCAGGAGGTCTGGTGAATTAACTTCATCCCAGCTTGATGCTTCGGTGTTGCTTGTATGATTTTCACTGATCAAAACTGTTTTCCTACCAGTTCACTTGTCACTCCACTGGTTAGACCTATGATCCCTTGTGTGTAGCAAATGGTCTGTCTGGGTGCTTTCTGAGACCACTGTTGGCCTTTGCTTCTGGATCTTTCCCAGCATTTTGTCTTAGTCCCCGTGTAGTACTAGCCAGCCCGGCCCAACATAACTGCCACAATGGGTTGCGGTTAAAAGAATATTTAGGAGACGCATTTTATTACCAGGGTAGCAGCATTTCCACTTGACTTCTTAGCAGAAAAGTTAAGCCTGCTGGTTTTCTGCTTGAAACTGCCTGAATGGAAAATCACTGGCTGTTTTGTTGCTACCATCCTTGCTCTCCTTTACCAACTGCTCTGTCTGAAAAATGTTCTGGTCATTGAATGCAGTCAAGCAGCCATTGCTGTAACTCATGCATGATGCCAATAACTTATGCCAGTGAAATCAATGATGAGAATTTCAAAGAAGCTTTAAATAAAATATAACAGATTTAAACGCCAAAGTGCTGTCTCTGTGAATTTGCTATTAACAGATTATAAATGGTTTGCATAATGTTGAAAAGCCTAGTGCCTTCAGTTAGCGGTATCAAAGGCTTGTTTAAAGCAATTCCTGGAGGATTGCCGCCCTCCCCCTGCCCCCACCAGCTTTCTGTTTCGTGATGGATAAAAACAAAACTCCTTACAATAAAGAAAGGAAAGGCAGGTTTTCAACTACCCTCTGACTGGCCTCCAGATCTGGCAGCTGCTTTTGGATGTCTAATTGCTTGTCCTGCAAAAGTTGACATGCACCTACTTTGAGAAGGTTCTTTGAGTACCCACTTTGTACATGCATTCTGATTTACAGAGATGAAATGATAGTGCTGGAAAAAAAATTCAGAGTAGAGCTTAATTCTGTTTTTCCTTTTTCTTTTTTTTTTTTTTAAAAATATTTTAAAGTTTCCTGGTTTTCTGAATGCATAGATAAGTATTAGATGCAGAGAAACAGTGCAAAATAATGGATAAGACACTAGACTGGGAAAAAGAGCCCTTCCATTGAGTCTTGATTTTTGGCTACACAAATCACTTTCTCTCTTCCTTCCTTCCTCTTTCCTTGCTTTGTCTCTGGACCCTAAGACTTGTGGGCAAGTGTAGTCCATCAATGTGTCTATACAGATTTTAGCACAATAAGGCCTTGATTTCAACTGAGGCCTCTAGGAATTACACCTAGTAAGTATACTGGCAAATGTCTTTGCTTTGTTTTCAAGTTTCTTACTAGCACTTCTCCATTTGAAATTCATGGCAAGCTCCCTTGTTTACAGCAATCTAATGGGACCATAATTGGGTCCCAAGATAACATTACAGATATAAGCCAGTTTTTTTCCTTAGACAAAGTTCTATGGAGAATGTATTTTCTTATAAACATGCTTTTTATAAAAGGGTTTGTTGTTTTGTGTTTATTGGTGTTCCATCTGCTCTAGAGAATACGTTTGAGAAAAACTAGCTCCAGCATGGCATATAATGTTTCATTAGCAGGCATAACCTTGTTTATTTGCTTTTTAAAATTGTATTTAGAGGAGGAAATCAGTTTGCACCATTGACATGCTGCCAGGTTCCTGTTTATAAATGTCACAATAGGCAACTTGGAAGAAACGAAATAGTCAGCTTATGGCTTTTGCATGAAGTATGACAGAACTGGGTAGAGCCAGGCAGCCGGTTGTGCTCCCCCTGTTTTGCAGCCTCCCAATTAGCAGGATGTAGTGCGGTGGCAGCAGTGCAAAACACCCTGAGTGACACGAACAGGGCTATGCACACTTAGCCGTTACTGATGTTTATTTGAACAGAAGCAGCTCTTTGTGCTATATTGCTTAAATAGCTATCTTGGGCAAGTAATTGTGTATGAAACAAGCAACCCTGAGGAAAATGGGAGATAACTGTAGGAAACTTCAAGACATAAGCATGCAATCTGACATCATCTTTTCCCATAGAGAAGCTATTTCCTTTCAGACTCTGGTGAGACCAGTCTTCCCAAATTTTCTTCTCCTTTAAAGTACATTCATTGCGTTTCCTTTATATCACTTTTTTCCTTTCCCCTAGTAAGTGGTTTGTCATGGGTACATCTGGTACGCACCATATATTACGTACTGTGTATGTAAAGAAGGCTTCATATGTCAAAAGAATAGTCTGGACAGACATGCTGAAAAGGGCATGAGGAGGGTAGTGGGGAAGAGGGGAAGGAATCGTGGAAGACAAGGGTCATCTTTCAGTATTCATTTCTACTGGTAATTAGAGGGCATCGCTGAATGTTTGTAATTAGATCATGTCACCAAAATTAAGATAAAAGACCAAAAATTCTAAATCTCCTGCATTTTGTTCATAATATCAGAGGAGTCAGAGCATTTGCCTAAATCAGCAGCCAAAGTGAAGGACAGGCAGGGAGGCTTAACTTGGCCCTGGAAGAGGTTAATGTGCATTTTCACCAGAAGGTGCCAGGAAGAGCCCGGAGGAGGTGACTCTGTGCTCCAGGTACCCAAGGGGCAGAGGCCAAGTGGAGGCATGACAAACATTGGTCTGCAGCATGAGCTGTGTGTTGTGGAGATTTTGTGCAGGGCTGTCATCCTTCAGGCAGCGGCCGCAAGAGGATTAGTAGTGCTTAAATGGGTCCTTTGGACTTCGGACGTAGTTATGGTGGTGAGTGCTGCAGCCTTGAGACGGCTTATACCTGGCTTAGCACTTCATACGCCTGTCCTGTGTCTTGTGCCATGCTTCTTAGCAGCACCGCATAGTTTGCTGGAGATTAGCAGACAAGGTTTCATTAGCATTGCTCAGTGTATCTCAGAAAGTCTTTCTGATAACATGGTAACAGCTGTTGAAAGAAAACAGGATAAAAAGAATATTTATGAGGGTTTTTTTTTGTTTGTACCTCTTCAGGGGCAGCCAGCATGTCTACATTTAAGAATACTTCTTCCTAACTTAAAACAAAAAAGGAAGTTTCCCTGCATGTTACAGCATAGATATTTAGGACAGAATTTTGCAAAGCTCCTGCCAGCTCAAGTACACAAGTCTGATGTATTAATTAATAGTAATTTTTCACTAAGGCTCCAAAAGATTGAAGACATTTTGAAAAAAAGGACTTGGGCTACTGAAGTCTGTAGATACCTCTAGGAAGGTTACCTTTTTTGTCAAGAAATTCTAGTCACGGTGCTCTGAAGCAGTATTTGGGTGGCAGTTAAATTCTCATCTGTGAACTGCTGGTGGTCGCAAAGCTGTGGTAAGTCATCTGCAGCTGGTCTGTGGAACCATCTTGCCTTAATTACACAATTTATGATAAGAGCACAGAGTGTTCTGTGAGAAATTCAGAGGGTTGACAGAGGTCTGTGATCCAAAAAATTGGAAACCAGTGGCCGAGACTGATAAGTACAGATTCAAAGCTTTATGATTTCAGCGAGAGCAATGTTTCCCTTCTTCCCCCATCTGCCTATCATTACTTGTCATTTTTGAGTAAGGAGTTTAATTTTTCTTTACATTTTTACCCCTAAGGAGATCAGGTTGATAACATTTGACTGAGCAGTGGTGCCCAGGGTTCAAGAAGTCAGATATACTCGTACTGCTCCTGGCCTTTGGGTCTCCAGCATGGTGTGGATAGCCAGCTGTGTCCAGTTCAGGGGTAGATGTTAGATGGGACCTGGGGGCAGGAAAGAGTCCTTTTGCACTCTGGGATATATCATCCCTGCTGGGTTTTTTTTTTGGTAATGTGCCATTTTTATCAGGTAGCTGTTAAGTGAGCATTTGCCTGCCTTTGAAACATTTTGAGGAATAGATCCTTTGGCATCAGTTTTGTATTTTTATGTGTCAGCCTTGTTCGGTGACTTCATACCTCTCTCTAAGTAAGGGAGTTAAATAGATTTTAGCAGTCTGCAATAAGATCTTCCTAGGGCTTTGTCCCTATGCTTAATGTTACTACACAGCATTTTCCAGCAGTTCTTTTCTGTGTCCTTTTTTCTGCTTTAGTGCTTTTTCTCATTCAAGCTATACAGATGTTACAGGTTAAAAAAAGCAGTAGTATTGCATTTCAGTCTCCACCAAGTTTATGCTCTCCCATCTCTTGCACAATGGAACTTTTTCCTTTTTCCTTTTTTTAAAATTTAAATCTTTGTAATAGACTCTTTTTCCTGTAATCCTTCAACTGCATTAGCAATCTGATCCATTCTTTATCTTCGTTTTCTTCCCTAGTTCCCCTGCTATGTTTGTTGGCTTTGGGTGGACAGCAAGCTTAGATCTGTGCTTATGGCAGTTTAGACGTTGCATACCAGTAAGAGATGAAGCAGTTGTGATAGGCTGGCGTGAGAGTGTTTTCCTTACACATGGATCTGAATAATGAGAAAATATTTATTTTCTGGGGAGATTTGATAACTTTTGTTTTGAGATGATCTTCTTTTCTTGGGAGAGAATTCAATAGAATTCAACAGTAATTTTGATGGAGCTTATATATGATTAAAATAGTTCTGAAGGCTGCTATTGTTTGCTAATTTTAGTCTATAATTTTCTTTATGACAATGTCTTCCAAGTTTTTAAGCCAGCAGGCTCTTTGGTTGTGTAAGCAGCACATGCAATGGGTGAGTGTGTCACTGGTGGCTTCCACTCATGTGGGTATTATATATATTGTGAAGTTACGATCTCCATAATAAGGCAAGATGCTACTGTACACTTCGTAAAAATTAACATGTAGCTGCCATTCAAATGTGTGTCTTCGTTGCCCTCAGTGCGGTGTGTCTGTAGAGCCTTCTAGAAGACTTTAGGTCAGAAATACGTATTTGCTTTCCCCATAAATTGTAAAATGTCTGAAGGTGGGACAGCTTAGAATATTCATCCTTGTTCAAATATATCAATTGAGAGGCCAGGCTATATAAATTCTAAAATATCTCTGTGGATTTGATTTCTATCTTTTTTTTTTTAAAAAAAAGTTGAGGCCTTTACTCTGGAATTATTTGAACAATATTTAAAGTTTCTTTTTGGAAAAATATAGTTAAATGATTTTTTTGCAGAAAACAGAAAAAGATTCAAAAAAGTGCTTTTGTCTGTTTAGGTGAATTGGATTTTTCTCTCAATTTTTCATGGCAAATCTTGTCTGACTTTAGAATTTATATAATAGTTGCAAAATATATTTATGTACCATTATAGGTGTTATAGGTGACAGCTCTGTTGATCTAAAAGCTCACTCAGAACAATCCTGAATGAGTCTTCAGTTTGTATAAAACTGGTATTTGCAATTTTCATTAAACCTCACAGTCAGAAAAGAATAGTAGGAAAATATAAGCTGCCTTTGGTTCATAAACTAGCTCTTATAGTTTAAAACCACAAACAAACTCTATTTGAAACCCAAAATATTACATGGGATCATAAATGATGGATTCATCTTCTTCATCCTTTGCTTTCAGTAGATGGGGATGTGTGATGCAGGTGGTGCCATGTGACACGGATGGGTGTTTCTCTGCAACAACCAGGGTTTAGTGGAAATGGTTACTAGCTGGAGTCATGGGGTGTATTTTGCTTGTGTCTGGAGCCGTCATTTCTCTGCTGTGCTTGCCAACAGGGTGTGTGTTCTTGTGGAGTGATGTGTAATCCTCTCCACCAGAACATGGAAGCATGACTTTGAGAAGTTTTTGGCCTTTAGAAAAAAGAACTGTGTTGCCTATCCAGAGTTAAATGGTTGCATGTGGGAGAAAAATGCTCAAATGTTTTCTTGAAAGTCTGAAGCTAAAATGGGGAATACAGTCTAACTGGGGAGAAGGCAAGCCAATGATCTATTCCATTTCCTTTTGCAGCTGGAAAGGTTGAGAATGAGCATCTTGATTTAAAACTGGTTTGTGGATATGGCTTGTTTTTGTTTTATTTATTTGAATGTTAAATACTGCTGGAGAGTACAGTATGAGCGCATGGGTGAGGGGAGCATTTCTGTAAAAGCTCTTCAGTGTTGTAGTCCTAGTTTCTGCTTCAGTGGGAGTGACTGGGAACTTTGGTGGGGATGAAATTTAGTCCTAGAGGAAGTAAATTCCTCTTACTTTATTGGATCTTAATTAAGATCCATTAAATGAATCTTAAGGGCAGGGGATGTCTTTCACATCTCTGCAGCTCCTGCCATGTGGGTGGCCTGTTCCCTGTGTGAACATTTAGATTCAGTTTAATAAAATGGATAATATTAATAAGCTTATATGCCCTTTTCTAATGCTGAAGGACAGTTGTGAAGATCTCTGAGAAAACTCTGAGTCTGTGTTATACTCTCTCAGAGTGTAAACAGGTCTTGGGAGTGTTAAAAGCAGAGGGAGAGTGCTGTCCACATCATCACTCCTGGTGACTTCTTCTCTGAGTTGGAGTGCTGGGAGCTCCCCACCTGGTATCAATTAATCTTAACCATTGACTTAAGAGCTGGAGGAGAATGAAAAGGGGAGTCAAAGTGAGATGTTCTTCATGGATCCCTGGTGGAAGAGCATGCAGAACTCCTTAAAATTAGAGCTGGAAGCAGCCTAGCCAAATAACAATTCAGCTATAAAATGGAGGTCTCAGTTTTGGCCAATGTTGCTGAATTTGTCCTGTTTCTATAAGGGCCCAAAGTCGAGTCTGCAGGGAGCTCATTAATATCCTATCCAGATCCATTCAGAATCAGGTGCAGAGCTCAACACAGCAAGGCCATCTTGGGAGTTCTGAAGACTGTCTGCATCACGTGTGCAACGAGCCTAGTCTTGCTTGCTGGTGATAGAGTCATTCTGCATGTCATGATGCATATGACTAGATCAGATAGACTTAGTGTCAGATCTATTGTGTATTACCTTCCTCCTGTCTTTCAAAGCATAGGCATTGTCATTTGAGTATGAACTTGCTTGAACTTCTGAGTAAATTCACAAGTATCTCACCAATGTAAATTATTTTGAGATTGCCAAATCTTTTTCTTATGAATGTAAGAGTCATGCTGAGTTTGAGGTTTTCTTGGGAAATCTTAGGCTTTCTTTTGGCAGTGTAGTATAAAGGTCTAGTCCTACCCAACAACAGCATTTGCATTACTGAGAAGAATGGACATCTGGATGCTTTGACAGGTTTTCATTCTATTTTTGCTTTCCATGCATCACATATTCAGTCTACTTTCTGAAAAGATACAGTTTATTGGAAATTGTTAAAACCGTCAAACAGCATTACAAGTTTATGGATGTAAGCTAACAATTATAATGTCTTATGTGCAAACAAACTTTTTCGTACCCATCATAATTCATACCATTTATACCTTAGAGAGGTCTGGAATTATAGGAGAAAAGGAGGTGAGAAGGAGAAGATGGAAATACTGGATCTAGGAGCGTGGGAATTTGATATTAAATCTTTAAGTTCTGCCCTGCCATGGTACAACAAAATCCAGTCAAAATCTGGGCAATGCTGGGGTACCACTTGGCTAAAGCCCGTGATGGATTACATCCTTTCCCCTTCCCAGGCCTCATGGCACTTTCCATGTTTCCTTTAAAGATCCTCCCATGTAGCAGATCAGTGTTCTGTAGCTCTTGGAAATATGTGGTCTGGAGTGTGTAATCTAGAGAAAGGCTTTCTGCATCCTGTACAGTTTCATGCCAATGCTCTGGCTTCAGGCACACAGCCCCTTTTGGAAGCAAGGCAGCCGTGTACAGGCAGATCATCTGTGCTGGCAATGGCAAGGGGCAGTTGTGCAGCACTGCAGAGTAGACTCATAGTGGCTGACTGATGCTTTTCTTCTTTGTTGCTCCCCTATGGACCCAGAGGTACAAGTACTGTATACCTGTCTTGGAATTTAATGTTTGCTTTAATAAACGTACCACTGAAAGCAAACAGACAGTGCAGTAATGTTTGGAAGGATTCAGAAACTGTGGGGGCGGTGTAAAGGAGAAACTAAATGAGGGTGAACTTTGAAACAAGTAAATACCACATATTGATAGGTTTTAATTGAAACACACACACTGAATATAAAGGAGAAGCTTTAGGAAGTGATAGCGCTAAAACATTTACTTGCAGATGGATAGATATTAGACCTGGTTTTGCAAAATCTTGTAATGATCAAAAAAGTCAGTGCAGTTTTGAATCCTGAACTGTATTATTATTATTTTTTACAGAACAGGTTTTTCATCAGAAAACACTAATCCATTGAAGAAGTGACATTTTAATAGGAATGTGGTAGATGAGAGATAATTTCTTTTGGAAAAGATTCCATATAGCTAAGGTTATTCTCTTTTATTGCCTGATGGTCATGGCATGCTACCAGGCTATGAAAAATTACAGTTAAAGTCCTTGGTCTGGCTTCCTCTTTCAATCCATGCTCCTAAGGGAATACTGGAGCTGCTGAACCTGATTCATATTGTGTAGATTATTTGCTGAAAGAGAAACTCTGAGCTGGGTCTTCTTCATACTTGGTAAGTGGTCTAACCATGCGGCCGTAGGCAGCACCTCTGCCTCTTTCTATGTTTATGAAGACTGCAGAAACTCCCGTAAAAGAAACAGAGAGATCCCTGTGTCCACACTAGTCTGGGAAATCGCCTGAAATATATAAGAATTGGGAGATAGGGGGATGACTGCTAAGGCCTTCAACACATGCCCTCTAATTATTAGCTCCTTTTCCATGAGGAATGTTGCCTAAAGGGTTTAATCTTGTTTTGGTTCAGAATGCAATCTTTCTCTTAGGTCTGGGACTCCATATGTCGTCTGCCTGTCCACATTCGATCAAAGCTCAGAGTTTCCTTTCTTACCAGTTTTATCTATCATTATTCTGTGGTTTTTCTGTGCTTCCTAGACAAATTGGCTCATAAATTGGAATTTTGAATGAAATTTAACTTTAGTTTTCAATCCTGTGTATTGCAGAGGTCAGGAAGATGCTTTGTGTGAGTCTTGGTGGCAGAGTGTGTGTGTAAAGGTGTTTTTTTTTCCCCTTTTCCTCAGCCTAGCATGAGGTGACAACAGAAAGTTTCTTTTCCTCTTACTGCTAACAATCCACACGTTGATGCCTGATAGGAAAAATAATGCTCTCAAGGATACCAGGTTTTTTCATATGTATACACTGTGGGTTATCTCTGGCTTGAGACTTTTGTTTGTTTTTAAACACAGGCCAAGTCAAACCCTGTGGTTTAGCAGCAGTGTGTATTGTGTGTGCTGGCAAAACAGGAGAGAAGCTTTATTTCATGGTTCCTTCCTTAGTAGTATTCTGGTCTCTCGTGGCTTGTTTGCTCTGTGGGTATGAGTTATCTGTGAACTTGGTTTTTTTAAAAGAACTTTTTAAGGGCTCCAAGTTACCTGAAGCAAAGGTTATATATGTGCAAATACAGTGCTATTATTCTAGGCCTCTGGGGTATTATTGCTTTACAAAATATATGGAGGCTAATAGAAATAGCTGTTCTGTGATGTACCATGTGCTGTTTGTTACTTTGGGACTATAAAACTTGATTTGCTTGTCAGCCTAAACAGACCTAGTACACAGTAAACAACCCATGCAGTAAATCAAGGTGCCCTGCACTCACCACAGAAGTAATTTTCAAACAAAATATATGTCATCTTCAGTTAGGAGAGTATGTGCTAAATATCCTCATTATAAATCACTAGTCAGAATCACAGAAGAGTGATTAGTCAACTTGCAGGTATTTTTTTCCATTTATATTGCCCTGTAAAAGTAAATAGTTATTTTTCATTTCTTTATTGTTGTTTGTTACAACAAGATCTATTGACTTGGGATTTCCCAAGAGCCAGTAACTTTTCATATTGTTGATACTTTCAGATTTCTAATTGTATTCAAGATAAGACGTTTATTTCTTTTTCATTTTCCTTCACCATCTCCCATTTCCCTTCTTTTCATAGAATATCTCCATGCATAACACAGTTGGAGGAGCAATGGCAGGACCTGGATCTCACCAGCTGACAAATACAAGGATGCCAAACCACGACACCAGCGTTGTGATTCAACAAGCCATGCCGTCTCCACAGTCCAGTTCGGTCATTACACAAGCACCTTCCACAAATCGACAGATTGGGTGAGTCCATTTCCATTTGCTCATTTCTCCGTTTTTCTGGCTCCAGCAGCTGCATTCAGGACCAGGTGTTGTCCTCGTGGTTCTTGAGGTTATGGAGTTTGCACTTGATCCTGCAAGGATGCAGCAAGGACACCTGCGACATTTGTTGCAGACTGTGAGGGAACAGCCAGGTTACTACATGTACTCCAGACCTGGCGCTTTGGTTCAAAAGGGGCAGAGTGCTGTTAAGTGCAGGGAAGTCCTGCTTTCTCCTTCTACTTTTTTGGTTTTGTCTGCTTACATTCAAAGTTCGTGTTGTTTTTATAACTCCTCTGGCAAGAAAGGGTATTTCTGAAGCTGATCCTTGCCATTCCTTCAATGGGAATTCTGGGTGCTCAGTGGGACTGGGCTATTTCCTATGTACTGTGTTTAACTGAAGAATACTACAAGACAAAATAAAAAGACCATCAAGATAAATGGAGTTTGGCATAGAAACCTCTGTGAACAGTTGCTCAATTTGTGATGATGGATCCATATTTATTCCCATAAATTGACAGTATGGATGCTTATTGTATTGGCTTGAATGCCAATTGTGTGCTCATGTTTGGAGAACTGTGTGAACAAAAACATCCATGTTTTGTACTCTTGGTTACTTCCAGCAAACATCAGGTCCTTGTAAGTCACAATAACTTGTTTTTAATTATACAGAAACTGCCCAGATGGTTTGAGGGTACGGTTTTTCTTCACACAACTCTGAGAATTGTTTGGGTGGGGGGTGGGGAATGGGGTGTATGCATGAAAATATATGGATAAAAAGATATATCAGTGGACTAAGAAAGAAGCAGGAGCCTAGATTCATTATCTGTCATTTGTAATTTGGTCACATCCATTATATGGTAAGTGCAAAAGCAGTCTCTGTCCCCAGTCATTGTCTAAATAATTGATGAACAACTTGCAGTCTCTTCAGAGTAAAATTGAAAAGAGAAATCCTGGCATTGAAAAGTCAAAATCCAGTTATTCTTGAGTTTTCTTTCAAGATTCTTGGTGGCTGGGGGAGGTTGTAGACCACAGGCTGTCTGTCTCCCAGTGCTGTGGTGGCAGGATGGCCCATGGCACTGATCGCTCTGGAAGGGTTACCCAGCCACACACAGGGCACGGGTTCCATCTGCTGCCCCAGTTTTGTGCTCCTGGAAAAGCTCCTCTATTTTCCTTTTTACTACTATTTCAGGATTTTGTTCTTAATATAGATATCTGATAGTATGGGTCAGGTAAACATATTTGATAGATGTGCCTTTCTATATGTTATGTAGTGGCAAAACAGTGTTCAACTGGGATTTCCTGTGCAATACCATTTGTGAATACAAGAAAGTTGTTGTCTTATGTCCCATTCTGTTCAAATACAGGGGGCTGGGAGGAAGAAACAGTTTCTTTTTCAGTTTTAGAAAGAAAAACTGCTAATGCCATTATTTGGTTAAGGATGATTAAGCTCCTGTTCAAATTGTGAGTTAATAGGTCTAGTGGTAATTATGATCCTAATTAAAAACAAAAAAAAAAACCCAACAGCTTTTAATACTCAGTGGTGAGGTGTTTTATGTGGGACTGTACTTGGCTTCCAAACAATTGTTTCTGTATAACGAGAAAAAAACTGCATGTGGTTTTGCAAGACCCTGTCAGTCAGGTTTTAGGTTTGCATTGGTTCGGGGCCATGGTGATTAGAATCTCTGAAGTTGGAGGAGTTCAGGATAAAAAGACCTATTTCCTGGTCAGTGGTGAGTGTCTCATTTGGGAAACTTCGTGATGACATGTCTTAATTCTCCCCTATGACTGAATCACACAAATGTTTCCTAAGTCTGAGTCTAAAACTGCTCTATTGGAGGCAATTGTCAGCATTTTAGTCTCGGTGTGAGTTGGTGTGTGAATGAGACTTATAGTGTGACCTCCAGCATACTCTGTTCCACATTCTTCCCTCTTCCTAGGAGGTTTTGGTTTTTGTTCATGGTGTGTCCTAGGAGATAATTGCTGAATTTTCGACTTCATCTACTTGCCAAAGTGTTGAGCATCCTTGTTTGTCTTCTTTTACTTCAGTCTTTTCCCTGTGGTGCCTGTTTTATTTATTTAAAGAACATATCTTGTCATTTCCATTTATCTTCATCTTATCCTTCTAAACGTGCTAAGAATTATATCCAAGAGCCCTTCACAAGGAATACAGACTGGACAATGGTTTCAGTATTAGGCAACTGAAGAAAAATCCAGATGGATTCAGAAAATGTTTGAGTTCTGCAAAGTTTGGTGATTTTGATTTGGCCTTACAAAGTTGAGGTGGTTCAACTTTTTAACAAGCCCAAATTCTGAGGTGCTCAAATCAGTGGTTTTGGGTTGGGTTACACACACACACACACACTTTTTTTTTTTTAAACATCTGAAGCTGGCCCAAGGGGTAGATGAGTCCTTACCATGAAGAATTGTTCCAGGGAATATGTCTTTTAATGAGCAATAAAACCAGCAGAGAGCAACGGGGTAAAACTCTCACTGAGTTCTGTAAGAGCAGGATCAAGCCCTAAAGGTTATATAGAACCATCTTGTAGCAATATTCTGATTTTTATCACAACCACAAATATTTTAGTGTCAGACTATGGCCAAGCCACCTGCAAATGTTTGTGATGGACTTACTCCAACGAAAACAGGGAATAGCAATGAAAGTCTTCATTTAGACCCTGCTCATAGGCTATGCTGTAGTAACAGAGAATGGGACCCACCTGTGCCTGCACACAGCTGGTTTCATGGTGAGGAGTGGGCGAGTTCACAGCAGCTGACATTCCCAAGGGATGTAATTTCCCCCCACTTTCTTCTCTCTGTCTCTTTTTCTGCCCTCTACCTCCATCCCTTTCCCTTCCTCTGCGCCTCTTTTTTCCTATCCCCTACTCTGGCTCCGGGGGCTCGCATATAAAATGAGATATTGACACAAGGCATGGGAAAACATGACAGAATGCGCATTGTTGGGCAAGCCTTACTGGCACAGTGTATATACACACATTGTTTCAGGTATTAAGCTTCAGCTACTACTGAACAGGCATCCAGCCAGATTAATCAGAAAAAGGGAAGAGCGTGCAGGTTAATAACTTAAAAAATAAGACAGGGTGCAGTCCCACTTTCCTCCCACCATGTACCTTGGTTGAGAACAAACAGCAACATTATCATTACAGCAAACTGACAGTTTGGTATAAAGGTCCCAGATAGTATTTATGCGGTGAGGCAGTCTCTCTAGCCTCCTTGCCATCCCTTCTCCCTCCTTCCCAAGCTTTAGCATGTGGGAGGAATGCTGTAACTAGTAACTACTTGTGCTGATGAAAAATCAGTTGAGGAACACTTAGCAGTGAAGGGTGTCTTTGGCTGATTAATAGCACATCATTTAGAGATAAGATACATGCAGAAAAAGCAGTAAGGCATATGGGGAAAGGGGAGAAAAAATGATATACGACATACATTTGTCAAAGGTATGGAAAGGCAGATAAGCTGAATCAGCTCAAGATACAGGACTCTGAACTAGTCTGTACAATAGCAGTGCTTGTCTCTTTTTAAATAACTCAATTTTTTCAGTGACTGAGTATTCAGCCATGTATGTGAAAATTATGGTCAGACAAATTGGCGACAATGCAGTACACTGGTCGCTTTATCTGGGCACGTCTTTTGCTAGGTAAGATGTCTTTTTCAGACCAGCAAAGACTGTAGATGGCTGCAGCCTAACAGCTCAGCATTCCTGGAGAAAGTAACCTGCTGCTGTTTTTCAAGCTAGTAGCAGACAGAACTAGTAATTATTCCAGCTTGAAACTCACTGGTACAGCTCTGTAGCTGAAAGTGAACAGGGGAGGACTGAGGGTTGTCACAGATCTGGCAAGTTGTTAACATTGTGCTAAATGGAGAGGGAGATGTGAGTCCAGTTTCAGTGAACCCTGACTCTGAAGTGGACATAGAGCACTAACCATGTGATGTAGATTATCTGTTTTCAAAGTGTTGTAGAGCATTTTAATCAACATAAGATGGTCTTCTGGCACAGCATCAGAAGGAAAAAATTGCAACCACATTTGGTGAAATGCAAGCAGGTAGGAGAAGGCAACAAAAGGGGTTTGGAAGATGCCTCTGGTGCCTTTGTAGTACCAAAGAATCGTGGTGCCAGTTGAAGGACAGCCTTTCAGTCCCCACATGCAGCATTCATTTTAACACCTATGCGCTTCCTTCCTGTTCCTCTCTCTTCCTTCTCATGATGCCATACGTCTCTCTCTGTTTCCAGCTTATAATCTTTTCATGGGGTTCAAATGCTTTCCAAACAGAGGGGCATGGGAAATGGATTGGTCATGAAAACTGCAGGTAATGGGACTAACAGAGGTTTGGTGACACAATGAAGAGGAAACTCATTGTGACTGGCCTTGGGGATGTGGAAAATGAAAAAAAAACTTCTCAGCTGTAGCCTTAATCTGAGGGACCCAAAATGATAGAGGGACAGAGCTGTGCTGTGGCAAGCACTGGAATTTTACTGCAGCAGCAAGCTATCTGAGGCTGCAGCTGCTGGTTGAGTTCTCACAGTATCCTGCTATCATCCTTTATAGCTTGAAGAAACAGAAAAGTCTCCTGTAAGAGATGTTCATGGGCAGAAACATGTCCATAATACATCTTGTTCTGGAAGGCACTTGAAATAGGCTGGTAACTCAGAAGGGTCTTTGTACATGCTAGAGAAAGTATCTCTTTAAGCTGCTAGTAAGTTGGAGGAGTGCATAGCATCAAAGAGGCCATGGAATGATGTGCTTTTATTAAATTCAAAGACCAGTTCCCTTTCCAGGAAACTGGGGATAAAAGCCTCTGTTCCAACTCATGTATTTGAACTGAAGCACCACAGTATGTTGTTAGATGAGAAGTATTTTGCAGTGAGAAATGAAGTACGAAATGACCTTGTGGTTACTTGATCAGATTCATTCCATGCCTTGGTTTCGCAGGATGTAAGAACATCAGTCGGATCACTGGAAGGACAGGAAAAGGGAGAGGTGGGAAGAGAGAGTTCTGTCCAAATATTTTTTTCCCCTGTCTTTGTATTCAAAGTTGGGCTTTATTCCCTGTTTAATGCTCCTGATTCTTTTTCTTCTGTTTATGTTCAGACGTGTTTTCTGTAGTCCCTTCTACTACGCTGACCTTGGCCAGCCTTAACATGGAATCCCATCAAGCCACATGTGTGCAGTAGCTAAAAGTCTCTGGGATGCTCAGATGAATTACTTAGGAAATTATGACAAGTAAGCCCTTCATAGAAACAAGTGGTCTCATAGCTTACGGCTAGTAGACAAGGGTGGTGTGGAAGAAAATGGAGTCTGATAGATGGATCCTCTCAAGCTGTTTCATCCCTTTTAGCTAGCTGCTGCCCAGGTCCGCACGTTGACCTGCAGACCAAACTGTGCCACTCTGTGTGTGACGCTCTGCCTGCTCCCCAGCCTCCGCTGTTGTTTGCATCGGCATGTTCAGGAGCTGCTGACTCAATCTCTCCCAATACTGCTGAGTCAGGAAGAAAAAGAGCAAACAGCACTGGTCTGTGTGTCAGACACCGCACAAAGGGGTGATTGTTCACAACATCTCTCTTCCATCCCCAACCACATACTCCCATGCCTTCCCAAAAACTCTTTCTTGCTGTAAGATCTAGGGAGGGGTTAGAAAGTACTGACGTATATCAAGATGACTTTCAGGGGTCTGAAAGGAGGATCATTAGCCAGATAATACATAGCCTGTCAACCAGGAATGGAGAAGGTTTAGTGTGTTCCTTATCTGACTTGAAGTCAACTGTTACCCTGAAAGTTATGCACTTGTTATACATGTTGGTTAAATTTATTAATAAACACAGTATTTTATGCCTCATACTTTCTACTTGACAAAAGTCCTAAGCTTATTAGAAATGTTGCTTGTTTACAGCAAGAACACACACACAAACGTGTCAGGATATTGTGTGACTTGCTGGCCACTGACTCTTATTAGGATTGTTGTCTTTCGTTATGAAGAGAAACCAGCCCTCTCCCTCTCCTGAATGACCATTTCAGATAGGCAGCAAACCCACATTCAAGCCAATTCTTCTAGAAGGGGTTTCTAAGAAATGGGTCATGATGTTTCCATTCTGGAAAGCTTGTCCTGCCCAAGAACTATAGGAAAGGAAGGTCAGAATAGCGCATTGCACCCATAACTGTATCTGAACAGAAATATAAGCTTTCATAGACATAGGTTGGCTCTCACATAAGAGTAAGTCATAAATAGGACTTAAAATATGATATACAGAACTTGGAGAATACAGCATTGATTGCTTAATTTTAGTGGTTGGTATCTCTTACATACCTCATGCGTGTGTGTGTGTATATATATATATATAAAAAATACACACTGTATAAATCTTCTTTAAAGGTGTCATCAAAATTTATAGTCAGAGCTTCTGATTTATATGACTCTTTGAACTAAAACAGATGTAAAATCATTTTCGGATGGAAGAGGATCTCATTGCAGTGGGTTTGATGCAACAGATCATGCTTTCCTAGACCAGAAATGATCATTAGAGCTCGGCACAGCCGAATTGCATAGCTCTGCTCTTCATCACAGGTTTGCACTTAACTTGCCCTGATGTGTGATTCCAGTATGTGTTTTATCCAAGTGTCAGCCTGTTTGACAGGTAACTAAGCCACAGTAAAGCACTAACTCAAACAATATAGACTTTGTTTGGTGTAAGCTTTTGTATTTATTTCTTTTCTTTTTGTTTAAGAGAGTAATTTGCAGGTTCCAGAGAAATAGCAAGCTTTGGGATGCTGCCTCACACCATGTCAGTTCAGAGAGGGGATTAAATGTTTGCCTGGGGGTGGCACAATGGCTATAATGAGTGAGTGAAAAATGAAGACCTTTATGTGCAAAGAACTCTGATAAAAATTTAGTTGCCCATTAAGAAATTATGTTTGTATCTGTTTCAATAAGGGAATTGGCATTGATGTGCTGAACAGAAACCACCTTGATTTTATATGGTTTGTCTTGCCAGTGTCTTTTTGAATGCTTTCAAAGAGATACAAAAACATACTGTAAGTTAGTAAACTACTGTAAGTTAGTAAAGTGTTAATGTTTTGTGTGGCTGTTTTTTTTAAGCTGGTACCTGGCTGAAAACCAATGACAGTAGTTCAGAGAAAAATACCTGGGGGAAGACACAGAAATTACAGACTATGCGTAAAATGTATGGATCCTATGTTACCACCTGTAAAAGTAGGCCTCCCTATTAATTGATGAGTTGAATTGTAGAAATCAGTGGTACAGTATGGTGCCATATAAGGCATATATATGGTTTTATTTATACTTACGGAAAGGCCAAATGCACATTTGAAAAAAACCCAAACAACCAAACCAAAATACAGTTTAAATCAAAAGCATAGGTAAATATAAGATGACATCACCAAAAATGACTTCTGCTAAAAATATGAAATTATGCTTGATTTAGAAAGAAAATACAATTTAAAGGAATCTGTCACTTTGGAGACTTTCTAGCAAAGTTCCACATGGTAAATCATGATTTTAAATTCTCTTAGCAATGTTTAATAAAAAATTGCTGAGGTGAGCAAGAAGCTGGTCGCTAGACAGAACCTGCAGGTAGATTGCGAAGTGTTCATTTTGATGAGTGCAGGAAGAGTGTTCCTTGGAAGAAGGAACAAATTACAGTGTTTTTTAAAAACATTTGCTGCTATGAGCATCTGTATTCTGCCAACAGAGACGTTTACTCTGAGCTCACATAAATGAAGTGGAATTTTGCCAGTGAAGAAGGGGTTGTGTTACTCCAGTTGTAGGATCCAGGTCCTAATTGGTTTATGAAATGAAGGGGGCAATCTTTGAGCTATTACCAGCTTCCTCTGCTGTAAGTGAAGTGAATCACAGCTGTTCTGATAGGGTCCATAAAATCTTGGCAAGGTAATAAAATGTTTTCAGTGGACAGTTCTCCAAATGAGTGAAATCCAGAAATCCAAATCCCTAGCTTATTTGACAGTCTTCAGAGAATTGTATGGACTTCCTGGGGAATTCTGATTTATATTATGTTACTTTTACCTAGTTCTTTAACCATAGCATCCAGGGTTCAAAATAACATTCTTACTTCTAACCATATAAATTGAAATACCGTGTGTCCATATCAAACATTTGATGTAAGAAAAAAGGTGTGCCTGTTGTTTGTTTTCTACCTTTTCTTGCTTGTATCTTTATACTTTTCTGTCTCCCCTTCTCATGCTCTTTTTTTTAAGAGATTAAAAAAAGGCATGGTTAGCATGAAATCATCCTAGACAGAAATACTTCTGGTGCTTCCAGTCCCATGATTTCTTTAATGAAAATAGTAGCTTTTGGTCCTTGTAAGTTTTAAATAACTTAAAACTAGACCTGGTTAGAGGTCAGATATGTTAATCCTGACTTCTTAGCAGAGCAGTTGTTCTGAACCATTTATTCAGTTCATGGCGGTTTTGAGAGTGATTATGTACACCTAATAGTGCCTAAAGATCCTTGGTGCAGGTTCAAGTACAACCTGACATTTTTGGTATTACAGTATATGTTGACAAATTCACAATTTTCTGTGAAGACCATTCATTGTTTGTTTAGAGTTCTGTTGTTCTTCTCAGCATTCCTGACACATTAAGCATTTGTATTTAGGGCCTGGATATCTTCAAACATTTTTTTTTTCTTTTTCCTTTTTTCCCCCTCACAGAAATGTCCGTGATTTCCCAGGCAAAGACAGGATGACCCCACCTTTGAAAGTTAGATGACCTAGAAACAATACAAATAGAGAACATAATGAAAAGTTTCTTGAAGAGTAGTGAATTGGGTTTCCAGGTTGGTTAAATCTCAACTGACTGGGCTTGAAGCTCACACCGCTGTGAGCATCCACGTTCACACCTGTAGCTGGCATTTATACAACTGTTAAGTGAAACTTCTCCCTTTGTATTAGTCCTTATATAGAGGATGTTGCTTGTCATGTCTTAGATGGGCTGCTGCCTCTGGTGTCTAGAGAGCAACCATGCCACTGCAGTTCAGCTGCAAGATGCTGTCTGGACTGGCAGGGGGACTTTAAATCCTTCAAGCACTTTGGAAGCAAGTGCTAGCTACAGTTGAGTATCTGGCTTCCTTTTCGGACAGGTGGTTTCTCATACCACATTTCTCTGGCTTGTAACGTGCAGTAGGGTTGTCCCATGTATTGCACTCAAAGATGTTTAAGAGATGCACAGATCTCAGTGGTGATGCTCTCCAGGAACATCTGGGCAAAACTGCATGCAGAAAGCTTTCCTGACGTACCCATGGGTAAAGCTTGTGTTCTTAGCAAGTGTTTTTGTGCTGTTACTGGAAACTGCCCCTGGAGATATGAACTGCTGACTTAATGTGCCTGAAGAAATCTCTCTTTGGATATGCTGGACTTCATTAATTCATTATCGCTGCGTGTTGTTGATGTAACTTTTTTGGGCAGCACATGTAAATGAGTGTTATGAAAGTGGGCAAAAGGCAGCAGTAGTTTTTAAATATTAATTCAAACAAGAAGGTCTGTTAAACTCAACAGGCTGTTATGGGTGGCTGATCCTGGGCAAAGTATGCTAGATTTGAAGATGTGAACTGGAAATGGTAAACAAAGGAGACTAAATTCGAACCATTTTCCTATTATTTTTCTGAATTTGTGCTTGTTTTGAGTGGGTTGGTTTGTCTGAAGTTACATGGGACGGGTATTAAACTAAGTCTGTACTGAAAATAAATGGTCAGTAGATTATACAATCAGAGCCGGTTAATACATATGCTAAATGGAAGAGCTGTGTGGAAAACTTTACCTCTTTACAATTAATTTCCTTTATAGTCTGTTTTAATTTCTTCTTTCTGTGCCGTCCATTCCAGGCCCACAGAGGAAAGAGACCTATAGTGTCTTTGATTTGTTTTTGATCTGTGGGGAAATAAAATAGGAAGCAGCATAGTATTTCTACTGTGAAGTAGCAAAGAAAGCTGGAAGAAAGCAGGCAGTGAGTTCTCTTTGTGCCATACTAAATGGATGGGGAGAAAGATATGGATTCTGGGCTCTACAACAGGGAAGAAAACCCATACTTGCTTCCAGATTTTCCCCTGGCCTGTATATAGGTCTATTGTTCCAATAAGAAATCTGTGACTCAGAGGATTTATTCAAAATCCATATAAAACATAATAGGCAAAGTTCATTCCAGAAGCCATCAAGTGAAACTATATTTCTCTAAGGGGAAAGCTGGGGTCCCTTCCAGTCTGGTCTTTTTCTGTACACAGCCTAGTAGCATGGAGCTTTTTGTTGCACATTAATGCAACATCAAGGGTTGTGAGGCCCTAACTCCTATAAAGCAAATGCTAGAAACAATATTGGACCCAGGCAGAACCCATAAATGCAGAGGGAAACAAAACCCCATATATAAAAGAAAACAGGGTTGAGAACAAAAGCAAAAAACCACATTTAAAACCTCAAGGGGAAAAAAAATCAATTTTTGTTTTGGAGGAAACGTCCTTGGAAATGTTCAATTTTCCTTATGACTGAGTTGGGAAGCAGTAAGATGTGTCCTTGAAGACAGTGTAAATGACTCGAAGCCAAAAAAGCTATTCCATGTTGACAATAAAAACCCACCACTGAGGTATACATTTCCTTCTTACTCCTCCTGCTTGCCCATTATAAGAACAGGAAAATAGAGACACCCCAGCCATGTTTACAGGCCCTGCCTTGTTATTTGTATGATGGACAGATTGCTAAAAGCTGTATTGCCAACAATGCTTATTGGAAAAACCTGGAACTAATTAAGGGACCTCATTTGTTAGTGCTCGTATGTTCACCGGTGGAAATTACTTGAAAGAACAGTTCTACCAGTACAGAACAGTGCATTGTAATAGAACTGTAGAAAAATTATAAAGGCAGCAACAGCTTTGGGGGAATAGGATGAAAAATATTAACCTAAAAAAATTTACTACATTGGCTTTGAAAGTCAATTATTTTTTTTGTCTTCCAGTAGGGAAAAGAGAATGTAATTTGCCTGAACTAGATGATGACTTGTAATGTTTTTACTTGTAAGTAATTTACTTACTTAAATGAAACTTTTGAATTGCAGTGGAAGTTACACTTGAGTAATTTTCAATATTGGGTTATGTTATTACTGGGTCTGCTGAGTGTTCCTTTCTATGGTGTCTTCTTCCAAGAACTATGGGCACTTCTTCATGCTACTTTTTCAAAACTGAGGCTGTGCATTTCAAAACCAAGAAAACAAGCTACCCAGGCAAAGGGACTTCGAGTATTTCAGCATGCTGCTCCCTTTCTTCCTACATTTCTCCTGAGCTGTCTGCTTTATCCAAGAACTGCTCCCACAAGCTGATGCAGGTCTTTGGTTAGAAGTTGGGTCACAGGATACAAGGTGAGTATACCTGTTGTACAGTGCCTTCGATGTTGTTTCTGAGATATCATGAGCTTTTCTGGATGGGAAGCAGCAGTACTGTTGTTTCACTCCAGCAAGCCATGTAGCACAAGGTGGTGCAACAAAGACTTGAGCAACTGATGAGTTATTGTCATTGAGGCAATGCAGTGTATTGTCAAAAGAAAAAAAAAATACAGTCTGAAATCAGTTGAAGATCAGTCCCTGAAGATTTCAGGCTTTGTTGTAATTTCTGTTGCAGTCACTTCTCTACCACATAGTATGTGTTGGATGTATTCTCTGTTTTGACATTTGCTGTGACAGTGCAAGGCGTACATATATGCACATGCTCATTCATTTTTTTCTAGGGTACGTCATCTCTTACAGTTGCACCTAGATGCTCTCTTTCCCTCTGGTTCTCTAGTTTTGCAGAGTTGCAAGGGGACATGATCTTTCACTACAAGCTGTGACATTTCCACTCCCAGTTCAGCGGTGGCTCCAGGGTTCAAACTTGCAGCCTAAAAATGAGGTAGGCTAAAGGGCTGTTACTGTCAAGAATAAAGCCATGTACTGTAGCTGAGGATAATCAGTTTGGATCACATTCTCAGATTCTTTGTATTAACTTTATCAGGTCGGGCCATCAGAGAGCAGATAGACAGGTAAGACCGAAAGACCTCTGAACCCAATTAAAGTTGTACCACAAAGAAATCAAATTCATGTGGTTTACATTTCAGAAAGTTACATTTGGTGGGTTGTACTTACTTTTATTCTGTAACCTAATGCAGACCATGTGAACATTTGAAACGCTTTTAACAGTTAAACCAGCTCAAATAACACAGAACCAGAGCAGCAATAAAGAATGAATTAAGACTGATTGCAACTACAGCCAAATTTTTTTTCCTCTTAAAGAAGTATAAATGAGTGATATATTTTAAAGCTACCATATATATAGTAATTTTGTATTCAGCTTTTAGCACGACAGTAACCATTTTCTTATCTTTGAAAATAAATGTTGGGTTTAAAAAGCGATCTAAACCCAGAGTCTTTCATTTTCAGTGTTTCAGGGTGAGTTTGAATGTGCTGTGGAACCACTGATATTCCCATTGATGCACATAGTTTGGGAGTTGATCATACAGCTCTGAGATAATCCTGAGGAGCTGACATTTAAAATACTTGGCACAGTAAGAGCATGAGTATGTGAGGATAAGAAAACAGGTGTTTTATTTGCAGTCCCGTTTCTTAAAAGCAATAGAGGTATGTCCAGCATTTTGTTCACAAACACTCCTTGCTTGCTGGCATTACATAGGCCTTATGTGTGGAGCAAATAGAGGTTTAACTAGTGTAGACTGGTATGTGTTCAGTTTCTCTGTTTGCTGAACAAAGAGGCTGAATGAAAGTCCTGGCTGGAGGAGTGGAAGTGGACAGTGCCAAATGTGCCTATGCCCTGCATCTAGCTTCAGGAGAGTGATGTAGTTTACACCCAAAGGGAACAAAATGACTGGCTTGCTTAGCACCAGGATCATTCCGTTGGGTCATTTTTGCTCTGTAACAATGATTTTCCAGGACTTTGGGAGGTCTTCCTGGTGTTGGGGAAAGAGATCAGGCATAGCTCCTGTCTTATATTTTCTCCTGAAGGAAGAGCTTCCTAGGGCCCCAACCCTTTCCTAGCATCTCCAAGACACTGAAACGCAATCCTCATGCCATTCTGCTTTTTAGCATAGAGCCACCTGGCTATCAGCAATGGAGCCCAGCTTCCTGGCTCCAGAGCACAACTGCTCTCCTGAGTGGATATAGCTCCTTCCCCTGAACAGCTGTCCTGATGTACCTGTGTGTAACAGCTTTCCTTGCTGCTCCTTGTGTAGAGCTAGCTACTCTGTTGTCTTTGTCTCCCCCTTTTCCCATAAGCTTTTGGGGCTGATGTGCCAGAGAGCACGTTCAGGCACGGGGCACTCGATTTGTCCTGATTGAAACCCAAGGTTGTGTATCACTGAGACTTGTTGTGAGTGCTGTTCTTTCCATAGGCCACAGACAGCAATTCAGAAGCTCTCCTCCTCTCCCTGGGGTGAACACCTTGAAGATCTGCTCTCATGCTTACTTTGCAGAAGGAGACAATTAGAGAAGAAAGATCTGTGTTGATTTATTTATTTATTTATTTTAAAATCTTAGTTAAAAATGTAGCAAAACGCTTGTTTTCTATGAAGGAATGCCCCTTGTATCACCATTCCCAAGCAGTGGCTGATGTACTGCTCACGAAATGCAAGCTGTTTCAAAGTGTTAATGCAGGGAACTGGGGCTGCTGTTAGCAATTTTCAGAAGGAAATCTCCACTTGCACCAATGCACAGAGACTGTTCTACTGTGTGGGGACCAGAACTGATGGAGTGGAAGGGGATACACTCCCGGTTCTCTTTCGCTTATGTTATATACTGGGCTTAGCAGGGTAGTTCAAGATGCTTGCATGGAACTAGGAAAAGAGGGGTATATCCTGGGAAGGTTAAAACAGGAAAATGACTGCTACTTCTAACACTGCCCTCTATCACTCAGAAATGACGAAAAACAGATGACTTTGTCAAGTTCTTCAGACAACAGACACTGTAAACAGGGAAAACACGTTCTGATTATAAGAACAACAGAAAATCCGTCAAAGAATAGATCAAATCAAGTGGATGTTGGATGATGGACAGAAAGCAACATCAGAAATTGTTAAAGTGCTAGCCTGGACCTAGGAGAGTTCACTTTGGTTTCTTGTTCATCACTGATTTCTTTATGTTCTTTTGCAAATTTCTTGGCCTCTCTTGGCCTCAGTTTACCAACTGTAAAATATGGAAAGAAATACCTCCTCAACCTTACAGGAGTGTTAAAAGAAATTCGGGTATTACAGGAGCAGAAGGTAAATAGGTTCCTCTGATGCAATGTCTTAAACATTTGATGTAATTAAACATTAGGAATTTTTCCGAATATATAGTTCTTTGCCACAGAAATAGAGAAGAATAATAGTATTATGTAATCATGTCTAAAATAATGTACTATAAATTTCCTGGAAGGTAAAATGTATTGCAGAAGACGCTTTAAGCAGAGTGAGAAAAATCAGAATGCTTATACTATACTTTCTCCAGACATGATAATCTAGTCCCCCCCATGGCAGAGGGGTTGGACTAGATGATCTTTAAAGGTCTCCTCCAACCCAAACCATTCTATGATTTGCAGAAAATAAATTGAAATGGGAGTTAATTATCAGACATATTTTGTAAAGGCAATAGAATGCTAATATGCACCAGACACATAAGTGAAAGTAATTTCCTTTAACTTTTCAAAATCAAGATAAAACAAAAGATAATAAACATTAAGATTTGTTTCAAAGGGTTCATCGTATTCGAGTGTAGGAAGACTTTGATTTTCCTCCTCTCTCTTTTTTCTTTTTAAATTAAAATAGATGTGTTAATGTTCTGTTGAATCAGACCTTCACAAATCCTGCAAATACTGATTTTTCTTTTGAAAAAGTATTATGCTTTTATTATTTTTTCTTTTATTATTCTGGTTAATAATTATATTACAATAGCCCCAAAGACTCTTAAAATAGACTCCATTCTTTGCAAAATACTCAAAAAATTAGTTTTATGTCAAGAGAACTACAAGCCTACAATCCTCTCCCTTGTCTTCAATGCGTCTGTTACATGCTTTCTTCTGTCTTTAGAAGGTACCCATTCATTCATTCATCATCGTGTGTGTGTGTGTATTTTCCTTGTTTTCCCTAGGCTGGGCTATGCAAACTATCTTAGTGGCAGACAGAGTCTGAGGAAACTTCCCATCTTAATTCTTTTCCATTAATGAAGGCTATGAAGCAGTGCCAGTGTGCATACTGCCTGTAAAACAGAAGTAAAATGAAAGCAATACCACTCACCTCACCCCCCTACTTCCATGAGGCGAGTTGGACGTGCAACAGATAAAAGTGACACTATGACAGCAAATGTTGGAGACATATCTGTGCAGACTATTTAAATCAGACAAAGTGTTTTAAAAAGCAAGAGAATTAAGTTCCTCCATACATCCAAAGGTACATCTTTTGCTTCTCCCTAATGGAAAGACCCACTGAATTCCACGAGTTCTGCCATGGGCTTCGATGGGCAGTCTGCAACAACCTCACAGGGCAGCTGGAAAGGTGAATAGAGACTATAGAAAAGTGCTGTGTGTGTTCTCATACCAACAAATGTGGGCTTCTCATTAGGGTATGTGAATACCAAGCTAAAGGTGTAGGAGAAGAAATCCATTATGCTATACCCTGAAAGTACCCAGCTTCTGCAAGCTGGGACACACCAAACACAAACACTAGATTGTCCAGCAGCCCTTCAAATTAAAAACCTTCCTGAAATAATTTCCACCTGGTGCGCTTTCTAGGCTCTTAGAACAGATTGCTCCAAGAACACTTCATGTCTTTTGTTTTTTCTAACAAACTATTAGCAGCAGTTGAAGAATAACACCCTCCAAACAATTAATGCAGCCTGGGGCCTAACCAGAAAAATCATTATTTCCAAAAAGCCCTATTGACAGAACTGCAGCAGCAACCTTTCAAAGCTGCACCCACATCCGACGACAACAACAATAAAATGCTGTGCTATTTTTCTTACCTCGTAAAGTTGTCATCTCAGCACAGCTAAACATCTTAGTTGCCACCCAGCCCATAAACATCCTTATGTGGGGAAGGTTATCAAACAGGTCATTGAGAAGCAGCTCTCACATTATCTGGAGTATTATCTAGAGCCCTCAGATTTCCTGGAGCCCTTTCAGTCTGGTTTAAGACATGGTTATGTTACAAAGACACAGCGGTTTCTTGGCCATTGCTAGTCTCCCTGATTTATTAGCTTCTGCTAATGGATAAAGACTAAGTGCTCAATCTAATCTGACCTTTCAGACATGCTGGCTGTCAGAGTGCCTTTGCTGGTCACCCCGTCTATTTTACTGGTGTCCCTCTAGGAAAGTGTAGTGATCTAAGAAGGAGAGTACATTCCCTTTGGGTTACCAGCTTTATTTCTGTGCCCTTCATGACTTCTAGTATTAAATGTGGAATACCAGACTGCTGCTTCTTGGAACAGGACCAAGCACTCTACTGTCCTAATCTCCTTCTGGCAGGCAGCCTTTCAAAGATGTCCCTAGTCAGACAGGTAACAGTCCATGCAGCATTTACACCGGTTTGAGAGGCTTCTTCAGTACCTATTTGCCATGGCAGCCTCTTGCCTGATGGCTGCCAGTCACTTCCCTGCTTTCTTCAAGACAACTAAAACAAGGAGACAAGGAAACTGCACTGTCTTTTCTGCAAATTCACTTTTAGAGGTTCTGTAATCAAGTTTTGCTGACATTAAAATTGAGATTACATAAAATACGGATGCCTTGAAGTATTAAAAAATGAAGTGTCGAGGGACACTATCTCTAAAGATCAGCTTTCCCCATTTAAAAGCAGTGTATTCCCAGATTTTGGGTCACCTTAAAGACTTCTCTCTCTGCACAGCCAAGCGCCTGCACCTCATCAGCAAACAATGTAAAAGAATCAAGTAGCAGGATCCTGCCCAGTTCACATTTATTTAACCCTTTGTCACCACTCTATTCTTTTCACTAGGCGTCCTCTTTCTGTCTAAAACAGATGCTGAGATTGCTGGTGCCAGAGAGTTAATCTTATTAATAGTTTCAGTGTTTATTGTCAGAGGGACTTGGTTGCACTCTTCTCTCTGGGCCAGTAGGTCAAGGAGTTCAAGTTCCCTGCCGAGGCTTGGAGAGAATCTCGGTGCTGGCTGTGCATGCTGGCCTGGGAGAGGGGGAATGTGCTGCACTGGTACAGACCCTGAATTTCCAGTAAGACATTAAAGTGAGGTCTGTCCTATCTTTTTCAAATACACTCCAGGTAGAAATTACTGACCTGCTTCTGCATTAGGGTATTTTGGAGGCGCTTTTTTGTACCACAGGATATAAACCTGGTTCACTGCGCACCCCTCCCCCCTCCCCGAGGGGCGCTAAATACCCGTATCTGCCTGGCTGTGAGTGCTGCACCTATTAGGACACACCGTACTGTGGAGTGATGCAATGTTACTGTCTAGTACCTTGCTTTGTTAAGCACACTTTTTTATTTAAAGGTGGGAGAAAGGAAAATGCAAAAAAGAAGCTCAAGGAGAAAAAGAGAAAGGTTCAAGTGAACACATTACCTGACAGCTTTGTTTGGACTCTGTGAGCTTGTAACCTCTGTAGTAAGCTGAATGTATGGGGGATAAAAGCCAAATGTTGGCAGCTGCACTCCGCTCCTTTCGAACAGCACCAAGATGTGAGTTTGTATACCCTGCACCAAGGACCAGCTCTGGAGAAGCGGGGGCAGCGAGGCTAACTCACCGCACTGTCACCCAGCAGGGAAGTGTCCTCTTCCCTAATGTCCCTTAGGAGGGATGGTGAGGAGGCAGGGGTTTGAGTGCGAGCAAGCAGGGCCTGTGCACTTGAGGTACTGGACACTGACACACTCACTTCAGATGAGTGGTAAGTAAATAGATTTATGTTGGGAGCAGGAAAGAACAATAAGTCCAAACTCCTTTTAGTAGGATGGAGTGATGACTGAGCTCAGAAAAGGGGAAAGGAAAAGAAGGGAAAAAAGCTGAGAAAGATGTTTTCTTTGGGCTTTCCCTGGAACTGTCCCTTTGACTTCACTAAGTTGAAACTTCAGGAGTTCATCTCAGCCACCGCTCCTCTGGGCTGGGAGAAAGCAGCAGAGGGGGTAAGAACGGAAAAGAGCTCGTGCTCAAGTGTTTCCAAATGTTTCACAGCCATATGCATTTATCAGTTCTCACCCTCCACCCTATCACCACTCCCTCCACATAAAATCAGAGCTGAGCTCAGGCATCCAGGCAAGAAAGAAGGCTCCTTCTCCTTTCATAGAAACCTGCGTGTCCCAATGCAAATTTTATAACGCACTAGGACTCAGTGAGGACAACTTGCCAAAAGAATATGTCAGAGAGGTGCTGAAAGAAATGCTGTTTAAAGATTTCCCAGAGAGTCAGGTCATTTAGTGTGGGAAGCAGGCAATAGTCCTTTCTGGGCTCATGGATACAGGGAGCTTCAGCTAGACTGAAATGAAGGATTAGCAAAACTATTCTCCCACCGTACCCCCTGCCTTCAATACAAAGCTAGCAGTTACTTTCCACTCCGCTCTGTGTGCAAAACAAGGCTGAAATATGATATTTAAATTATTCCCAAGGATGCATCTGCTGAAAAGGAAGGCACGAGCCAGATCCTCCCTTGTGCTTGTTCTTTGTCACAGTCTTGAATTTTGGATCATTATAAGGAGGGAGAGAATACACTAATTCCTAACACTGCTAGTGTTTCAATGAGCACTGCTATCAATCATTTGGGTTCTCACTCTTTCTTATTATATTTGGATAAGTAAAATTGCCAATAGCACAACAAAATCAGCCAAAGTCAGCCCACAGAAAAAAACAATAGGATTGAATGTGGTCCATTGTCTATTTCTGTACGGTACAGAAATAGTAAACCAGCATGAGCATATGAGAAGAGCTCATGCTTAGATGGAGCCATGGCACAATGGATGCGGAGCTTGTAAGTACAGGCTGCAATACTGCAATACCGCTTTGCTGTTGGCTACTTGAATGGCTAGTTGTGTCGTCTGGTCATTTAAATGTTCTGCGCCTGAATATGGCCTCGCTGCTGCTATTCTGTCTGTTTTATATAGACACCACGAAGAGCCAAGTGTTTATATATCAATGGAAGCATAAAAGAGACTTTAGAAACTTTCACTTTCACTCATGTCATTATTTTCAGAAAGAGAATAACTGCTGCAAAGTGCTTTACAAAACATGCATTTTCTTCTTTCAAAGTAAGCCTGTTGCTGTTCCTTGTGTCACCAATAAAGGGAAGAATATTAGAATATCTATTGCATCTTCATATGCAAGATCTCAAAAAAAAAAAAAAAATTGAGAATGTAGGGGCTCTAGAAAGACACTAGAGCTGGGTGCCCCAGCTAGGGTACTCCTTGTCACAGCATTGCCCACAAGTGATTCCTCGAAAGTTTTGCAATTTGGGGTTCATTTAGGGAAGTGCCAGCTTCCACATTTCTGCCATTTTCAAGACATTTATTGGTAATAAACTAGGTGTTCCTTTTGTTTGACATCTGGTTTTTCATCCTGTGGTGAGGGCATGTTGAGACATGCTTTCAAGGTTTTCTTTGTGTCCATGAGGGCTAGTAATGTAAGTTTTGTTTTTAAATGGAGCCAGTATTTAAAGAAAAGAAAGACATGGTGAGGCTCATGATAATAATGCTAACATTTGATCTGAAGAGGTAATAATAGAAGGCCAGAAAGGGTCTCTTATCATCTTGGCAGTACTCAGTTACCTCTTTTCTCAACATCTGTCTCACTACTGTGTTACTTTCCAGCTCTACTTGTGTAACTTTTCACATCTTTTCGCAAGTGCAGAACCAAATAAAGCATTATAGATGAATGACAGAGAAAAATATATTGAATGGTTTGATCCAACTGAAATTTCACGATGTCACTCTACAGTTTTGGTGTGGACCTTCCAATGAAGTTTCTGGGTTCACTTTCCTGGTGGTGGCAGCCATCTTCTCTAAGTGAGCTGCACCTGGACAAAGGGCTACTGCCTGGATGTCTGTTTTCACTAGCAATTACTTACACATGAAGAAAATCACGGAGACTTTTGCTTGTGTTAAAATGCTGGTGCCTCTTAACTCCTGATATTTCTGTAAGTGCATGATGTGTATGTATTTTCTTTGTATTTAACAGCGGTAAAAGCAGTTGTGGGGAGAGGGAAGTGTAAATGATGGTAGCTGCTGTCAAGGTCTTTGGCACACTCCTGGAAACCTGTCTGCCATCCGCATTGGCGTGAAGGGTAGATCATGTTGAAATCAGGTGCTTGCTTTTTGTTGTTGCAGTTGCCTACCCCAGTTAAGGAGCTTTCCACCCACAGGAGATGACAGAATAGAAAAGATGGTGACTCTGCTTTAATATGTGCTCTTTCAAAGAAAAAGAAGAAATCTGGTAAATAATCCTTGCCCTGGCGCAGGGATGGCTGGAGTGCTGCAGCTGAGCACAACCTGCCCCTCTGGGCAGGGAGGGACATGGTCTGGCTGACGCACTGGCACTGGCAGGCAGCTGAGGGACCCGTGTCCAACCTCCCTTGGCTGGAGGGGAATTGACTGGGAGAGTCATCAGGCCTTAGGGATGGGTGGGAGGGAGGGAGGAACAGCCTACTAGAGAAAACATGGTAAAAGGCTTCCACCTCTCAGCTTTAGAAAAGTCTTCAAAGGCAGAGTCGTGTGTGTGGCAATTTGCATAGTAATGCACTAAGAAAGTATTTGGCTGGGACATAAATTAATCCTTTTTTTATTGAATGTATGTGTTAAAACTCGTGTGGAGAGTTTGGAGGACAGCTGATGTAGATCTATTAAATATCTCAGTGTTTTATTGAAGAAATGATTTGGAAGTCAACTTCTTCAGCTGGTTCTTAGTCCCAGTGAAGCTATTGGCAACAGTTTTATCCGTTTCAGCATAGCTAAGGCTTCTCTGTTACACACCACATCCTTCTTTGTGGATCAAGTTGCCATAATCGAATTTACCAAGACTATCCATTTTTGTGAGAGCTGAACACTGGCATCTGCATTTTAAAAGGCAGTGCACCTAGAAAGAACAGTTTGTGCTGAATAAATGAATTTTTCTTTGGCAGCTTGGTTTAGCAGAATTACCACAATATTTTTCTTCAAACCAGTCTCTTTCTGGTCTTTTCTTCAGAATGTGCTCTGTGAAACACAAAAAAGCTCAGGACACAGGATTTTTCTGGGCTATGTCACTGGTTGAGAGAATTGTTTATCAGTTCTGGCATAAGGGCATAGATATTTTCTTATATGTCTTCATCTTGTCCTAGACAGATTTCCCTGAACCCCCTCTGCTTTTCTTCTCCATTCATGTCTGCCCTTCCTCTCTAGCTGGAATCAGGATGTGGATTTCTTCCAAGTGCCTTTAATGTACTTTTTTCCCTTTGTTTTGTTCTTGTTGCTTCTTAAAAGGTTGATAAGTCTGAAAGTCAGAAGAGACGAAAATATGGGAATTAAACCATGTTATCTTGAGCAGAATGAAGCTAAATTATTGTTTTAAATTTTGGGAAATGGAAGATGAATTCTCAAAAATTTATTAAACGGTGACTTTGATAAATGCTGACAGATTTGGGAGCAAAATAAAAATGTATTTTAAAGAACCAAAGTTCCTCTAAAGAATTACTTTTGAACTGCAACTGAATTTGACCGAGCTGATTTCTTCCTCTCAAATCGTACTTCAAACCTACTCTGTCCATTCCCCAAAGTCCAAGTCAAACACTACCAGGCGTGGTGCTTGTTGTAGCATCAGGACCAATGTCTGAAGATTGAGATGAAGCCAGTACAGCACTTCATTCCCTGCTGTTCATCACCACTGCCCATTTAATACCATTTCTCTAACCCTAACCGTGCCCACTGTTTTGCCTTAAAATCTCTAACTGGACACATTGTATTTGGTTTGTGTCTTGCTTGCCAAAAGCTAGGTGAAGGTTTCAGAATAATTTTGTCGTGGGCTGAAACTTGTCAGAAAAAAGGGAAGCAAGTGTACAATGGTGTAAGATTTAACTTAAACTATTTTTGAGGCTGTAGCCAATTTATGTTTCACAGGGGCTTTTTCTTTCCAGGCTTTCCCAGAGCTAGGTCAATGGCCAGGTCCGATGCAGCTGAAATCAGCTGGTTTCAGTTTCACGACATCCTGCCAGGACACCATAAATACTTTGGGATGTGCAAACTTTACATGTTCTGCTGACTTCGCAGCACGACTTACCTGCTTGCGGAGAAGCCCAAGCTGAAATAACTTGCTACCTCAGAGCTATATCCTACTGTTTTGCAAGAACTTAAGATGTACAAACTCATTGTGAGTAGTCTCACTGCCTGAGGTCTTTCAAAATACTGAATTGAAGGATATTCTTGAGACATTTGATGATGCTTTAAAGTCTTTTAATTTCACTGAAAATTGATTATATTCCTAAATAACTTCTGAAAATGAGTGCAGTTATGTCTACTAAGCCACAACCCTAATCCTGCATTTACCTAATTCGATGTTCATGCAGTCACATCTACTTCCACATGAACAAACAATGCAGTTGAAATCACTGCAGCTAGAGAACTGGATTTAAATCAGTCAGCTGCTTAACTACCATCCTTAAGCTGGGTATCTGCAGTAGAGATGAAGAAAGCAAAATCCTCTGCCTCACATTGCAAGGGAGCTCCCTCTGACATATCAGTGGGATTGGTACCTAAGCGTCCACGATGACAGCCGGCTGCTGCAGAGCACATCGCCTTGTGCCGGCAGTGCTTTCCTCCCTCTCTGGTGTCCTTGCTTTTGTGATAGCTCAGGCAGGCTATCGCTGTGCAGCATACCTTAACTCACTCTGTCAGTGCCAGGTCCATAGTGCTCTCTGACCTTTTCCAGTCCTGATATTTCTGAGCTGACAGCAGCTTAGGTCTAGCTTGTGCCAAGCTGTTTTATTTTTCTTCTGTGATGATGGGCGAAACATGAGGTAGCTCAGCCTTGCGCTGTGTCCTCTGATCTGCACAGTGAATGACACTGAACTTGTCAGAGGTCTAAGAGTGTTGAATTGATTTGTAAATAATGGGAATAGTTATTAATAGCAATTTAATACTTTCTTTCCTGCAGTTCTGTCGTATTTTCTTTTTTTCCTTTTTTGTCTGCTCAAAGCCAGAAGCTGGTAAACAAGGAAAACTGCAGGTTTCTGTAACATCACTTTGGTCAAATTAAAATCCAGTACCTGAACCTGACTCTCTTTAAAGGCTTGGTTGCCCATATGAGATATTTCAGGTTATGGCTCTACTGAATTTCTTTAAACAGAACCTCTCTTAAAATGAGACTTTCCTCCACTTGCCCTGCCCTTTGTCAGGAGCCGGACTGCGGAGCATCAGTGGTAGTTTAGTCTCCTGCAGGCAGCTATTACTGTTGCGCCATACCCTACTGCACACATCGGCCTCAGGCCACAGCCACTCTGTGCCCCAGCCTGCTACGGGGGAGTTAAAACTCGTGGGGTGGGACAGGGGTGCTGGGTTGGGTGCCGGTGGCTGGTGGCTGTGGGCAGAGAGGAGCAGACCGGCGGGAGGACGCCACTCACTGCCAGTTGCAGAAGAGCTCCGTCATACAGCAGGAATCTCTGCCCTGGGTGACGGGCAATGCTGATTAGAAAAAGGCTAAATGTCAACATTGTTCTGAACTGGTACTTGGAAATTTTCCAAGAGCGTTTTAGACACGAGACTTTGGAGGTTTTCTCCTCCCAGGCTGCTTTCCCTCCTCCTCCTTCTCCTCCTCCTCTTCCTCCTCCTCCTCCTCCTTCCCCCACTAACCGCTGTAACTCATTCTGTCAAGTACTGAGTGCTGTCCCTTCAGACCTTCAGATAAATCCTTTACAACAACAATTTTAAAAGCTGCCGTAGCGTCTCTTTCTGTCTTGTCTGTCTTTCCATCTTGCCTTCCTCCTTACTAATTTATATGGTGGCGAGGGGAAGGTGTCTGTGCATGGAAGGTGGGGGTGGTGCAGAGTGGAGGGGTGAAAGCCGTATTTTGACACATGTGGCTTTCCATTTTTGCAGAGGTCGTTAGCACTCTGCTTAGTGACCGCAAGTTGATTACAAACACCGTGTAGCAGTGATGCTTTGCCAAAACACTTGGAGAGGAGACCTGCGTTTTTGCTCCCCTTGTCTGATTTGTTTTAAAATATATTATTACCAAAAAGATTTAAAGAAAAATTTATTGCTTGCAAAGAGGGACCCAAACCCCCAGGGCAGAATAAATAAAATAAAAACATGAGAAGTGCATTTATAGTCCTCCTGAAAATAAGTGTGCAGTCTTAAAAAGGTTTCCTTAAAATGAAAAATGGATGACTGAGTCGCCAACTGCTACTAATCTAAAAGTTCATGCTTTCAGTGGTGATGGCTGTGCTGCTAACTCTTCGTTAGCAAGGGTATTTAGTTGTAGGATAAGAGAGCTTTATAGAACATTTGCTCCCCACTGGTTTAGAAATTAGCCTGTATATGGAATAAGTGAGCAAAGATGGAATGTATTTTCCATTGCCCTAGTTATTCCTGTGCATGTGTGTGTGTTGGTGTGCTTTTGCATGTGTGTGTGTGCATGCACTAATAGCTTTGTGGTGATGATGGAGATGATCAGGATGATACAGAATGGAAATACTGTGTGATTTTCTGGAGTCAGCCTTTTAGGACTCCATTTAAATGGGAAAGGCAATGATTTCTGGAAAGTAGGTTTGCCAGCAGGCTGCAGTTAAGATCCTCAGATGGTATT
Organism: Ibycter americanus; assembly: GCA_035590275.1. Classification (NCBI taxonomy): domain Eukaryota; kingdom Metazoa; phylum Chordata; class Aves; order Falconiformes; family Falconidae; genus Ibycter; species Ibycter americanus. Next base: position 108,825,050 of record JAVJGI010000050.1, on the reverse strand, counting down.
TACTGCAGAAACATACATTACTGTGATGTGTTTGAATCTGGAAATAATTTTTCCCACAAGGGAAAAAACACCTTGTCATAAAACATATTGTATTTTACTTGATTACTCAGTGTTATGTCTTTCTAATAAATTGTGGATTTAGCCTTGTTTGCATTTATGTTAGTGGAAGATTTTCCACTTGAATTCAATCTAGTAGAGATCAACTGTATCTAGCTCTGATGCCCAGTGTGTGGTTTGTCTTACAAATCTTGTGCAGGCATTTCTGATGGTCAGAAGCTGCAGCTGTTCCTCAGGCCATCAGCAGCAATGTGAGTTACAGCAGCAAACCTGTAAAACTTTTTCTCCTACAATAGTTACTGCTTTTTCAGCCTGTATCATACTTTGCCTGAGGACTATATCCTCCACTCTCCAGTCGCCTCTGGGCATCAAGAGCAGAGACATCGAGGTAGGATTACACCAGAGTTTTCCTCCAAGTCTTGCAGAGAAGCAATGCATGCCAGTGGGGGCAAGAGCCAGGAGAACTACATGGTCAGGACTTTCAGTTGAGCTGCCTGATCTGTTTTAAGAGTGGCTGGCAATGGGGAAACAAGGCATTCAAACGGATGAGGGTCTTGCTTGTAGTCTAGAAAATGGGACTGTTTTCTTCTAAGTATGTTCTACTGAAGGGAGTATTGTTTTCTGCTCTTTCCTGGGAGAAGATCTAGGAGAAATCCCATTTTTCTGTATTGTTTGCTGAGCTGTCCTCTCTGCAGATGAAGTCAAGTCCTTTCCGTGTGCCACTGTACATTTAGCCTCCCTCACTATCCTTTTGTCAATTGGTTACACAGTGTTGAACCGATGGATGGCTTGTGCCCTGGGGCAATTTCTTAATAATAATCCTTTGAACAAAATTTATATTTTTTAAATTGAATGTGCTGATAGCAATTAAGCAAACCTCTCATTAGGAACCACAGTGGTGTAATGCCTTGGGAACAACAAGAGGTCTCTTGGAGAGACTGTATGTACAGTATCATGTGGCACCATTTGCTGATTTCAGTTATTTCGTCTCAGAGTAACGCTGGACATCCTTGGCAGATTGACAGCGCAAGCCTTATTCGTTGAAACCCTTCCCAGCACTGTGGCCACAAGAACACCCCAAGTATTTTAAGTTAGCTACGTAGGTCCTATTCTTAACTTTTCATCTCATCAGATACTTTTCTTATTAGTACTTGGGAGCCTTCCCTCTAAGGTAATGATGATGTACGTTAAACCTCCGTGATCAAGTCCTGGCTTGTGCTTTTTTAATGTGTTATGACTGTGATCTGTGCAATAGCTGTGCTCCAACCTTGCTGGGCCGTGTGACATAATGGCTTTTTTAATTTCCTCCTTCCAGTCCCATCGTCTGTTCACATGTAGGAAATTGCTTTGTTTTTCATGTTAATTGATAGCATGACCTGTTTCAGCAACTCACCATCTCAAAGGTATGTCTGAGATCTCCAAATGACTCACTGACATAAATGCAGATGAGCTAAAGTCACTTGTGTTACAGAAGGGCCGAAAGCCAAAGCAGAGTATCTTGATATCCAAGATAGCCTTTTAGCCTGTAGGACTGTGAGCCAGTGGCCCGCTTTGTTAATGACTGCATTGAAGTCTAGTGGCAAATGGTAGGTTGCGAGAGGCAGCCTGCAGGAATAGTCATGTTAAATTCATGGCCTCTAGCTCACTTGATCAATTGCAAGCTGGTAGACGTTTATTTAAAATTTATACCACATGAATGTCTGAGGTAATAGGTGAATACTGTACAGGGTTTATTTAAAAGAATATTTGACCAGTAGGGTCTTTGGAGATCAAATATTTCATTTTCAAGGGTGTCCTGAGTATTGGAAGAGGAGGAGGGGGACATAAAGAGGGATTTGGATAATGCAAAATACCACAGAAAGCAAGATTTTCCAAGGAAAACACCAGGAAGCTTGGTATGAGCATTTAATGTATGCTGGAGTTTTTAAAAGGAAACATTAATGGTGAAACATGCCCTCAAAGGACAAGCCAGCAATAAATTTTGTGTCACAAAATTACCTGTCAGGGAGATTATGTTTAAATAACGTAGAATTGTTCCTCCTTCTTGAGGGGCTGGGAGAAACTTCACGGGAGAGTGTTCAAAGTATTCAGAATTATGTGCACAAATCCCATTAACAATAATGGGATTTGTGTGTTCAACCCTGCTCAAATGGCATTGAAAAATGCGGCTGTTGGTCGTTCTCCCCCAAAGCATAGATATAGCAAGGGAGCAATGAAATCCAAAATATTTTCTCTCAAGATTTTTTTTTTTTTTATTACCTTCCAGACACAGAGTATCTCACTAGCAGCCTGCGTGCACTGCATCATAATTAAAGCCCACAGGCAATTCTCCTTTTCCCTTGGTCAGGGGTGGGGTGGGAAGTAACAGCAACCACAAAAAATCCCAACAAACAGATCTGACATGTCAGTGTTCCCATTATCTGTGACAATAGGGAACATTATTGCCTAAAAATTCAGCAGGACAGTGAACATTTGGAATGAGTGGACTCCAGTAAAAAGGTTTTGGTGTGGGTTTTGGGTTTTTTTCCTAGCATCCTTGCTTAAAAAATCAAGATCTGTGTTTTGATGTATTGTAGATGAGACCAACTCCTTGTAAATTAGAGAATAGTATAGGGCAGAGAATGCTCTAAAGGTGGAAGGCCGAGGAAGAAAGGGGAAAAATATACAATTAAGACTTAAATATGACTGAACATGTTGCCATGGGATTTGATCTTATCCTATTTACAAGAGAAAACTTATGACTCATGGGTTCTAAATGATCGAGCCATTACTCATTTACGGAGTAAAAAAAAAAAGGATACCTTTTATGGGATTTTTATAAATAATGGTTACTTCCCCATATTTGTGAATACTGAGCAAAGACATGCTGCAGTCATAAAACTCTCTGCATGCTCAACTTCTGTGCAGGCTTTTTGAGAAGTATTTAGTGTTAACTGATTGTTTCTCTCTTCACAGTTTTATTCTCCATGGTGTTCTGCTCATTGCCTGTGCTAAGTTGTAACCTGCATTTCACAAAATCACACAGGGAAAGCAGGATAGGTTTTGCCAAAACCCAAATAGGCAGCACCTAAAGACCCTGTAGTGCAGTTCAGGATGGACATGTAAAAGGTGTTTTTTTAACTATTTTCTTCCCATCTAGGCCTGGGAGGGCTCTGCAGGATTCCAGCACTGCTGGTTGGCAGTGGTCTGTTGTGGTGGTCATGATGCTGCTTACCATGTACTTTTCCCTAGCGAAGACTCTTCAGCTGTGACTGAGGAGCTTAAAAGACTTTATCATGGCCCTGCACCCTTTCAGGACGCTCTTGACTTCTGGGTTATCACTCTGTGGCTATCTGGTCCAGCTTCAGTGCTGTTTTCTTCTGCTGGTCAGTGTTAGGTACAGTTAATGCTTTCTTTTATCTCTACCGCTGCCCTCACTCACAGGGTTATTAAAGGATAAACAGTATAATCTGTTTTGCACTCTGGGTTTTTGCCCTTGGAGAGATCCATGCTTTTATCACGGTGTATGTAAAGTGTTAACCTTTTGTGCTGCTAACCTTCCTGTATGGGTTTGAAGAAGTGCACCTAGCCAGTCATTTATAGGAAAGAGATATCTGCATATCAGATTAGAATCTGATTCAGTGAGAGAGAAATCTGTTTAAGAGCTTGGATAATATAGACAGGCTCAGAAAAATTAATCTTTTTAAAGTTTTGTTGTGTGACTGCTGGACAGACATTATGAAGGTGGATTTTTTGAGTGGAGCAATTGTATTTTTAAATTTTATTGTTCGATGCATAGCCTGTGCAGTAACATTTCTCCTTGGGTGGGTAGCAATTTTATGACGGCCCACAACTGGCTTCTGACTGAGTTCAAGATCAAGGGTGTTCTGGATCCTAGAGGTCAAGCCAAATTACAAACTTTGCATTTGAAGTTATGCATGTTTTCCTAGGGAAGTGTGTGTGAAGAGAAGAGGAAGTGTGAGCAGTGAATGCTACATTCAAATCTTGGGTTACAATCTACCTATAATATCTTTCCAGTTGTGTTTGTGTATCCATTTTCTTCATATCCATGAAAGTATCTCTGTCTCAAAATCAGACAGACATTCTACAAAGAATTCATGGATGTGAATTCTTGAAGCAGCTGGCCATAGTCTAGAGATATGTTTTCAAGGCTTTACTTTATCCTCTGGAGAGAAAAAACAATTGGAAGAGATGTATAAAACTGTTATGCTCGTACAACAAAGACATCCCGTGGGTGCAGGCATGAGAAAACTCTTGATCACATTAATTCCCACCATTCGCCTAGTTGTACAGAGATGCACAGGGTGTATTTTTAGGTAAATTGACAATGGATGCCAGAGGAAAGTGGCCTCTACTTTGTTGTTAATTCTGTTTCTGTGCCAAACTGTGCAAGTGTTTGTGGGAGATTATGGCTTTTAACATACTGGGTAATAAAATCTAGTATTTGGCTTGGTATGATTCTAGCTGGCCTATGACATCCTAAGTGTTACAATAACATTCACACATTTTAGTAGTTGCTCCAACTCCTGCAACTAGTCAAGGAGAGCTACATGCCGCCCTTGACACAGGGAAACTGTCCCAGGTAAAAATGAAAATTAGACATTTATATTTTCCCCTCTTTTCTGTCCATATACCCAATCATTGAATTGCAAGCTGTAGAAAATCCTTTGAAGTAAATTGAAATTCCTGCTTATGGGAAACAATGTACAAAATACAATACATTTGTAGAGAAAAAGAGAATACTTGCAGTCTGTCTTGAACAGAAGACATACAAAACATTCACGCAGACTTTGCGGAGGTTTTACTTTCAGAAGCCTGTCAACATTGCGTTCTCTTCCATGGGACATACCTATTACCATCTGTGTGGTTTTTGCTGTGCTCGGTGAGAAAATGGCCACTGGTGAACTGGGGCTTGTCACTTAACACTTGTAGCACCTACATGCTGTACTGTCCTTACATGTTGTGATGCTGCTGATAGTTCCCTGTTGGAGGTGTCATCTTGTTGTGTCACCGAGACATACATCTTACGTGCACCAGAGTGTTGCACTTTACCTTTCTGAACACGGAAGTGTAGGGGGCTGCGGAGTCTGGGTTAGCAGGTGGGTGACAGGAGCATGTGAGATGGTTTTTAGGAAATAATATGGGAATCAGCTGCAGTGTGGGATCTGAGGGGGCCCAGCCTTCGCAAGGAGGAGCTTCACAATGTGCCAGCTGTGGGGTGTCTGCATTAGTGTGACTTGAAGACAACGTCCAAAATCCATTTGAGCTCAAGGGGTTTTATCACAACAGAAAATATTAAGGGAGACCCATGTTTGTTGTTGGCAGAACATCACAATATCCCTATCATCTGTAGATCAGAGGCACTGAGAAATTGTGCCTTAGCAAATCTAGTATTCTAGTATTCTTTTATTGGCACTACCGAGCGCTCAAAGAGCCTTTTTGTAAGTAAAAGAAGCATTAAAACTTCACACATGCTTTAACTTGAGGATATGGAGAAGATTCTGGATGGCCACATTGTTCCTGTGAGTGAAGCCAATAAACTACTATCCGAACCCTTCTGCTTTGATGTCATACAAGGAAGTCAGCCAAACTGCTGGACTTATCTGGCCTGTATTGGGTGGCAGACATGAACAAAATCTTAATGCCAGCTACCAGAGTCGTATCTCATATCTGCTCTCAACAAGTTAGATCAAGAAAGCTGGATTGGTGGTTTTTTTTTTAATCATTCTGCTCTGTGCAAGTGAAGTAAAGTTAATTGCATTCTGGATGGCTGTTGGACATCACAGCTGTAACAACAAAAAGTAAGATTTTCTTTTTAACATCATACTTCAAAAGTTAAATTAAAAATTCTCTTGCAAAAATAAGTCTGTAATAAATAGAGTATGCATCAATAAATGTACCAAGGAAGGGCAATCTGCACCTGATATAATAAAACTATTTCTCAGGAAACCTCTGTTCAAAGAAGTGTAGCATTTAACTGTGATTGGTGACTTCTCTACAGAATTTTAGAATTCACCTATGGGATGGATTTTCTGTTACATTAATGTCCCATTTACACCATTTTGGCTTCATAAAAGGTACTTAAACGTAAACGAAAATCTGGCCTGTAGAACATTTTGTGTTCTGAGAAGAAGTCTTTATTCAATTTTACTGGTTGCCACAGTTTTCAGGTCCCTTTCTGTAGAACTTAGAATTTTTAATAATTGTGGTAGGCACCTGTTGCTTTAAGTCACAATGAAGCATTCAACACTTCCCGTTGTATAATTACACTTAAGTTTATGCTTACATCAGCACAGAAAGATGCTGAATTATCCTGCAAACACTTGGCAGCATTTGAACTGTATTAAACCAAAATCCTACTGGCCTGTCTGAGAGAGGTGATTCTTCTGGCAAAGTTATTTTGGGTAGTAAATATTTAACATGTGGTAAAATCACTGCCTGATTGAGAACTGCACTTGAGAGGAAGATATCTGACTTTGCACCAAGTTGGTGTTTTAAGCTAGCTTTTGTTTTCTCTCTCTTTTGGTCCCCCCTTGTGGTTTTCTAAATACTTGCCTATAGCACTTCAACTACAGACAATAATATTCCCGTTTATAGTCTTTGAAGAACACTCTGGATTGTAACCTACAGGTCATATATATGAAGTTTCCAACACTCTTATTTATTGAGAAATTATATTTTTTCTTATAAGTTAATATATTAAGTTATATTATTTTTAAGATAGTAATATATTAACTACTGTGCCACAGTCCACTGTGAACAAACTGTAGATATTCATGTTATGTGATCTGAAAAACATCTTTGTGGAGTTAATGGGTTGTTTTGGATTTTGAAAGTACACATGATTCTGCAAAATGAACCCAATGATCTAGCACCTTTTAATCAAGAGTCACAGAGTACTCACACGCAATAATTGCTCTTTTCCAGTAATTATCAGGTGTACTATGGTGTCTCCTGTAACAGTAATAAATACCATATCATGATAAACAAAGATACAGTTTTCATTTGTTATAGAAACAAGACGTGCCTTGATAACATAAATTACTACTCAAGTGTCACAAGATTTGGTTTCCATTTATTAACCTAATAAAGCTGAAGAACTATTGCTGCTTAATACTGGTATTGCCTATGTAAGCGACAAAAATGGAAATACGTGATTTCTGCTCCTTATACCAGAATGATTGCCACAGGAAAGGTGTAAAATGGTGTGAGATTCTGCAAGCATGAACCAGGTTATACATCTTCTGCTAACCTCTTCATGTGCTTGAAATCCTGCTTGCACACATTACTTACTGCCCATTTTGAACAGGGAGTATTTAAGACAGGGGAGGGAAATCTTTCACAGTCTAACAGCCAAGAAATAAAGTAAAGGATGATGAGGAGCCATAGGCTGATGTCAAAATTGGAAAGCTTCCCCCTCTCCCTGTGTCTCCCATGGCTCCTGCCTCATATGTGCACCTCTGTGCTTGTTATATTGCAGCTCATGCCACAGCATCACTTCTGTTTGTATCTTCAGCTCTAGTTAGATTTAAAGAAAGATTTATTAGTTATTATTCTTATTTATCATTATTGTTATATTTTTGTACTACTTCTGCATTTTCATCACAGAGGAGCAAGACATTGTTCAGAGGTGCTGGTTTTCTTCCCTTCATTCATTTAAGGATTTCTCTGTCCTTCCTCCCTCTCTTCCATGTTCCCAGATTAATACACTGAGAAAACTTGTCTCTTCTGTCTACGGAGATAGCCTTTAGTTCAGGGTAAGGTTTACTTCATAGCCTAAAAATGGCTCTTACTCCTTGATCTGACTCACTGTGTTACAATACAGTCACTTATAGATCAATTTATTTTTAGAATCTCAAAGAAACATTCTATGGGGAGCATTTGTTTCTGATCAAGAGATCGCTCCAAACTGAAATATGCTGCTGGAGGGAATATCCTTTCAACTTGACCCTTAATATAAGGACCCTCTGACAGTTATTTCATGCCTTTTGAATGTCTGTTGCACCCTTCTGCAAACCTTTTGTGATCAGCTTAAGGAAAAAAATGCGCAGACGCTCCCTGTCCTGTGAAGCATGTGAGTTTTTGTTTGGTGCTTTTCCTCCTAGATACAAGGCAATTTCTTTGGGAGTAGAATGTTTTGCTCCTATTTGCTCTCTGGATTTTCTTTTTCTAAGAGGGGAGATGGCTGGAGGTGGCGGGGGTGGGGGGGTGAGAATTTGATCAACCCCCGCAGTGTCATAGAGTCATCACTCAGTGTTTAGCAGTTTTGAAGGTGGTGTTCTTTGTTTTTCCACTGAAAAGTGGAAGGGTTTGGAGCACCACAGTGCACTCTGTGCTCACTCAGTCCTACCTGACGGAAGTGGTTAATCAATGCTTCTTTGTATGTTACCTGGTGTTTCCTGGATTTTGGAAGGACAGTAAATACTGCAGAGAGTTTGTATGGATGTACCATTACTACTACCTGGCATATTCTCCTTATTATTCTATTTCTTTCTTCCTTTTTTTTTTTTTTGTTTGTTTAATTTTGTCTTTTGCCTTTTTTAAGATGTTAATAATGAGAAGATGTTAGCATGCGTGGTAAAGTAACAGCATGCTGCTACTGTCAGGAAGGAAGGAGCCCCTGGACCTACCTACTGCAGGCCTCTAATGTTCAGCCAAGCCCCATCCAGATGCCATGTGTTTGGATGTTTCTGACTGCTAGATCCCATACAGGCGATGAAACTGTCATGCCATGCAGTATATCCACTGGTGAGAAAAACCGATGTACACATCTAATGAAAAAAATGCCAGCCTGACCATGAGTACAGCCCTGTGATGCTCACTCTGTTGTAGCGGAGGGCGTTGTGCTGTTGAAGGGTGTGAGGAATGCTGTGACAGCATTGTTCTTCTGGAAGGGCACCTGCTTGCTGCACGTGAAGATGCTGTTGTCCTAGGCTGTATTACATACAACAAGAGTTACTACAGAAGTAAAATGTAAGGATAACTTCTTGTGTTCTGGCAGCATATCTAATTATTATTCTCACAAGTGAATGTTAGATTTAAAATGTTATTCTTGGTACGTGAAGAGGATAACAGCAATACAATGCAATTTTACCTCTTCTCATGGAAACTATTGCTTCAGCCTTGACCTCTGAATACATTTTTAATACCAGGGAGACACTCAAGGATCAACAACCTGAGCTTGCTGTAACTGGGAAATAGCTTTTTAATTTCTTTTTTTAAAGGAACAGAAAATGACAACAGTTTGTCTTTTCTGTTTTGAAGAAAGACATAGAAAGGGAAGGAAAAGAAGGAAACAAAACCAGCCATGCCTTTTCCTCATGAACAGAAGTGCAGAGACACATTTGTTTGATAAATACAACTTTTGAAAGCAATTGCTTTCCTTAGAAAAGAAAGGGAACAAAACACCTACAAAAAGTTTGCTTACAGATTTTCCTTTAAGCATGTGAGGGAGAGCACATATGGATTTGCCTTCCTGTATACTAGCCTTTTGCAATCCCTCTGGCTCCTGCAGAAACTGTTCCCTTCTAGTAGTCCTAGTATTGAGTACCAGAGTGTTTGGATTGAGACTCATGCTGGGGGCTGCCACATGCTGACAAGCGATCGGTGAAGTTAGAATGAAGCACTTGGGCATCATGCAACATGTGCTCAGCAGATAACCCGGGAGGAATTTTGGCTGAGTTAGTGTTGTCCTTAGGTTATCCCTATAGCTTACTCCCTATGCTCTTTGTAACTAGTTGTAAGAGATAATGCTCTCTCCAGGGTTTTAGTCTTTTTGTGTATCCCCACAAGAGAATCTAATTAATGCCTATTATAGCATTGCCTCTGCGAGAAGTCATTTAAATGAGGCTATCAATCTGCTGTCCAGCTGTTACTGATCCAAGCTGAATTTGAATTGACAGCAGAGCCTGAGAGGAGCTGTTTTCTCTCTTTACCAGTTTCTGATGCATCACTTTAAAAGTGTGCATGGCGATACATAGGGTTCCCTAATCTATATTTAGGAACTTGACCTCTGAAGGAGGTGAACACCTGCAGCTTTCATCGAGTTGTGCTGAAATTGCAGATTATGTCTCTGCAGATCGGGCCTGCTGGAATTCTTGAAATGAGATTTCAGAGGTGTGCTCCATGGGCAACTACATCCAGGGATCCTTCTTGATTGCCATTGCCTCTCACATAACACCAGCAAGCCTACCACAACCAACTCCTTCCCTCCACACAATTAAAAATGGGAACTGAGATCCCTCAACAAGCAATTCAGCTTCCCCTTCAGATCACTAAAGCTTCCTTGATGCAATGGTTGACACTCATAGAGTAGTGTGACCACTTTCCTTCCTGCCCACACTTCATTAAGGCCTCCTGTCACATACTACCCTAATTTTTGAATTACAGGGACAATCACAGAGATATAAGGAGGTCAGGGCTGTAAGCCAGCAACTGTAGTAAATTTAACTCTAAACAAGGGGAATGGAAAGGGGATCCACTAGGATGTGAGAAGTAACTGAGCAAGGGAAAGCTCTTTGAGGTTCGAAACAAGTTAATGTATTGACAGAGTTGCCTCTATTTTGGGCTGTAGGCAGTGGGAGATGGGAATGGAGGAGAGGAAAGGGTAGGAAGCTCATGAATTCTTGAAAGAAGATTTGTTCTTTTCTAGACTGTGGTATTTTTCAGTAGTCAAAATTCAGTTACCACCCATGTCATGTGCTAGTGCTTCAAGTGTATGGCATTTATCCTTTTTTGCAGTGGTCCATTTGATAATATTTGTGGTCCTTTTCTGTGGGTGATGTACTTCTAGAGTATCACTAATAAGCTTTGGGACTTGCTTAGGAAAAAAATTCTTTAACATCTTCAGGCTATGGACAGCTTTTGAGGTGGTGGTGGTGGCTGAGTCTTGTCACTCTGGCTGTGATCTAAAGCCTGTTGAAGTGAATGGAAGTCTTTCCACTTACTTCAATAGGCTTTAGATCTGTATCCCTCCCTGTAAGTGGAGCTATGTCTGAAACATTGAATATTTGGAAGAAGACAGCAACACGGCTTACGTTTCCTGGCTCTGGAGTTTCCTTTATGTTGTCCTCAGGTCAAAACTTGTCTTCAAATTTTGCCTCTGCAATGTTTATTCCCACAAAACGAGATAAAGGTCTTTGTTCCTCTAGAAGTCCCTAGATGACTAGATTGAACAAACAGAGCAGTAACATTCTCGCTGTTTTCCATCACTTACTGAAGTGCAGAACCTTCTCCCTCCTCCAGCGTTTCCATTTCCTCTACTTCCTGTCTTTGCAGATTGGGTAACAAATGCTGAATATTTCCTGAAGTTGACTAATGACAGGACATTGATGTCTGCAGCTGAGCAGTCTGGCTAGTGCTGGGTTGAATTCTTGACTGAAAGAAGGTGCCTCAGCTGTGTTTATGCCCCGCTACCCCCCGCTTCTGTCTTTTTATTACCTTTAGGGTATTATATCAGCCTAGTCTGAGCACCCTGCAGCAAGCATACTTCAAATGACTTTTAATCTATTGCAGTATTATTACTGTCTTAACAAAAAAATTATCATAGGCCAAGTTGAAATACAGTACTGTGATTATACATCCTTTTTCAGATGTTCTGCTCAACGAAGACCATTAATGACTGGGAAAATCCATTATTTGAATTGAATGGCTGTATTGCGTTTGCATGGCAAGATTTTGGTAGTGGGCAGGGGCTGCAGGGTTGGCTTCTGTGAGAAGCTGTCAGAAGCTTCCCCTGTGTCTGACAGAGACAATGCTAGCCAGCTCCAAGATGGAGCTGCCACTGGCCAAGGCCGAGCCCATCAACAATGGAGTTAGCACCTCTGGGATAACATATTTAAGATAGGGAAAAAAACCTGTGCAACAGCAATTGCGGCTGGTAGGGGTGAGAATATGTGAGAGCAACAGTCCTGCAGACACCAGGGCCAGTGCAGGAGGAGGGGGAGGAGGTGCTCCAGGCACTGGAGCAGAGATTCCCCTGCAGCCTGTGGTGAAGACCATGGTGAGGCAGGCTGTCCCTCTGCAGCCCATGGAGGAGCCCATGCCAGGGCAGGTGGATGCCCGAAGGAGGCTGTGACCTGTGGGAAGCCTGCGCTGGAGCAGGCTCCTGGCAGCACTTGTGGCCCCATGGAGAGAGGAGCCCAGGCTGGAGCAGGTTTGCTGGCAGGGACTGTGACCCTGCGGGGGACCCACACTGGAACAATCTGTTCCTGAAGGGCTGCACCCCGTGGAAGGGACCCACGCTGGACCAGCTTGTGAGGAACTGTAGCCTGTGGGAAGGACTCACGCTGGAGAAGTTCGAGGAGGACTGTCTCCCATGGGAGGGACCCCACACTGGAGCAGGGGCAGGGTGTGGTGAGCCCTCCCCTTGAGGGGGAAAGAGCAGCAGAGACAGCGTGTGGTGAACTCACCGCAGCCGCCATTCCCTGGGCCCCTGCACAGCTGGAGGGGAGGACGCAAAGAAAATCGGGAGTGAAGTTGAGCCCAGGAAGAAGGAGGGGGTGGGGGGAAGATGCTTCTAGGATTTAGTTTTATTTCTCATTATCCTACTCTGATTTGATTGGTAATAAACTAATTTCCCCAAGTTGAGTCTGTTTTGCCCATGACGGTAATTGCTCCCTGTCCTTACCTCGACCCATGAGCCTTTCGATATATTTTCTCTCCCCGGTCCAGCTGAGAAGGGGCTGTGATAGTGTGGCTTTAGTGGGCACCTGGCATCCAGCCAGGGTCAGCCCACCAGAATGGCCTTTAAAATTAAGAGGAAAACAGGATAAGATCTTCCACAGGTGGAAATTAGTTTGGGTTTGGTTTACACAAAGTTAGATTGTGTACCCCCAAAACTAAGAATGTTTAGAACTGGGGTTTTTAGGTCTCCCAGCTATCTTTTATACTGTGAGTATAACTGCCAAGAGGGAAAGGAATTTAATGAATTTTATTTTATAGCTTAGGCTTTTCATCTGAAATGGCTAGACTGTCTCTCCTCTTGGCTGGGGGATTTCTTTCTCATTATGTCATTAAAACTTCAATGGCTCCATTTCTTTTGTGTTGACTGAGACACATAGATCTGTGTTTCTGTATGTATCAAATTATAATGATCTTCTATGACAAAAAAATCAAATATCCATGTATCCCTTGGCCTGATTAGTAATGGTATTGATGTGAGCAGAGAGTCCAGTAGCAGAGAAAACCAGATTTAGTGATTATTTCCTTAGCTGACGTGCAATGACTGTTGATTCCGGTGTCCTAAAGTTCCACCATATATGGTTGCTTTGGAACTAGAAGCACCTCTTCAAAGCTGGTCAAAGCTGAGCAACCAGAACAGTGGCCAACAGAAAAATCTAAGATTCTAACAAGGAAGGTGGAAGGATGGGATAGAAATGAGTTGTGTGGTGATACAAGGGTGAAGAGGAACGAGGAATCGCTCCCATGTGGCAGCAGTGCTCATGGATCTTCAATCTAGAATCAGATAATTTCTTTGTGTGTGAATCTAGTGGATGTAATCCACACCTAAATACCTGCTGGGAAATATACCTGTGAAAAAATCTTAAAACAAGTGGGCTGAACTGCTGGCATACAACAAAAAGGGATTTCTTTAACACATATGCTTATTTTGGTGACATTGGCTTATTCTTGACTTAAATAGGATTTTAGCCTTTTTGGTAAATGAAAGTAAAAAACTTATTTGGGCTTTTACAGAAGTAATGAAAGGTTAAAGTCCTTTAAATTTGGAATACACGTAGAACCCTTATGACTACTTCTGGGGCACGCTTTTACTTGCTATAGCCATCTGTCCTTTTTCAAATTGGGGAGTATCTTGGCTTTTAAATACATTTTTGTATGTTGAATATTGCAAAACTAGGAAAAATGGGCAGTTTAATAAAAAAAACGCACACCATAAAATCCACAGTCCTTTTCTTCCTCTTCTCCATCTCTTCCATGATTGTTATTTTTTTTTTCCTTTACCGTGTTCTGATTCTCCAGTGTAGAGACTTTCAAGTGAAAGTTAGCAGATGCTGTTCCACACAATGTGACTGCTCCTGAGGGGCGCTTGTTCCCACCAGACATTTTACAACATCTGTTTGAAGCTGACTTCGTGCTCCTTCTGTTCCATCTCAAATTGGAAGCCCCGATGAGAAGAGATGAGAAGGTACATGTACCGAGGCAGGGCTTTGATCCACGATGCCACACACTGACTGACATTTCCACTTACATTGAAACATGCTGCTCTCAGATATATGGTAATAAACAGGACTGTTCAGCTGGCTAGCAGAGATGCTGTTGAGACAGCAGGCGAAAAAAAATCACCTTGGTTAGTAGAAAAGTCTTTTTTAAAATCTAGAACTCAGAAATATATTTATTTTTTTATACAGTCTATTTAATCTTTTGTATTTTATTCACCTACAGCATGAAATTTTGTGATTTTATTGTTATGCTAGAATGTTTTTCCTGTTGGGCTTACTGGAGTTCCTAGCCAGAGCTTCTGGATTTTTCCCTATACCCAGTTTTATCACTTCAAATTTATGCTGCTGTAGTGTGCAAATATACATTTTTTCTTCATTAGAGCAATGCAAACCTTTCTCTTGATATTAAACTTTGTCATCCCAACAATTCTGTCTTTCTATTCTTAATTAAAATCTCTTGCCTTTGAAATTATACTATTCAATGCTGTCTCTTTAAAAAAATGGGGAAACAAAGATACGCATTTTTCGGAGTGGGGAGGATATTGCAAAATTGTTTTTACAATTGTTCAATACATCTAAAAATATAACACTGCAAAAACAAAGAAATTATTTCATTTCAGTGACATAATACTAGCAGATCTGAAGTTAGCTGACAGCTTTATCTAAATACTGATGAACAGAGTTCTCTAGAGCCCTCTTTCTTTCTTAACATGGTATCTTTTGAATGCTGATGTGAGAGAATAAAGGCATTTTATGCAGCATTTAAAAAGCTTTGATAAGATGTAACTTACTTTGCTTTTTTGAAAACAGTATGTTTTGTTATTTTCATGTATAAGCTGAATGCTGTAGAAAAATGGTGAAAACCTTAATTTATTCTGTGCATTTTAAATAAAGGTGCTGAAGGTACAAAAAGTTTATATACTTTGAAAGTCCATAGGAATTTCACCCAAAATTCTCCCTGGTCATGTCATATCTCATTCTGTTCTGGCTCCTTAAGGTTTCATAAGCTGTTGAATCTCTAGTCCTCTGAGACAGGAATTTAGGAATAAATTGGCTCATCTTTCAAAGTCGTAGTGTTAACCAAGTAATAATTTTGATAAGATTTCAGTGATCCTTCATGAGATTTTCTGTATCTATACCGAGAATATGGCTTCTATTCAGATTTGGCTTCTAATACTGGAGATTAGATGGCCACACTCTGCAGGACAAGGGAAAGTAATTGGGTGGAGGGAAGAGCAAGAGTGTTGTTTTGTCAGAGTCCAAGATCAAGCTTCTGGGAGACTCAATTAAATGTCTCAATCATCTTACCTTTTTAAAATGCTTCGGAAGGGAGACAACCAAAGATTTTTCCTTCCTTGCTGTACTTGAAATATCTCCCTGGGATATAATTAGGGGTTTTCAGTAAACATAAAGAAAATACCCGCGTACTGTTACGGTCTATTCTAGTTGTCGTTTTTTAATATCAGTCATCCTTCTGACTTACTATCTACTTCATTGTGTTGTTTTAGTGGCTGCTGGGAACAGGGCTTAGTCAATGAAATAGCAACCCTGCCATGCTGTTAAGAGTCACAGTACTTTCCAGGATTAATATTTGAACTGCTTGTAGTTGAAACATCTCTTTGAAGTTGTCTCCCAAAAGGTTTGAATGCATCCTCAAGGCTACCCAGTTGCTTATATGCTGTATTGCATGCATCACATAACAGTGATTGATGGAGTATGTACTTGGAGATCCACACTCGGTGTCTCTGTGATGGGCACCGAGGGACATAGCAAATCCAGTGAACTCTTACTGTGTCTTCCACAAACTAAATAGATTGGCACAGTGGTATCTCACAAGATCAATAGTGCCAAATCAGTGAGCCAGGGAGGGGAGGTTTCTCCCAGATGTGACAACCTGGTGCAAGAGTTTCTAATGTTTTAGTCTGTTTACATTTGCTTTCCATCTGTTGAGGAGTCTGAAGTTGCATTTTGAAAGAACCAAGCACCTTAGTGGAAGAATCTGACAGGATGAGGCCCAAGTGGATTTCCCCATGTTCATCAAGACCTATTGAGAATTACTGTATCATGGCAGAAAGAAAGTGTGGTATTGTCTTCTCGTTGAGATTCAGCCTCCAAATTCACAGCTCCTTCCCTTCATAGATGGTTGACTCCAAGAAACACTGGCGGTTTAGACAGTCTGGTCACATCACTTCAGATTCATGGTGGTAGGTCTAGCATCAGTGACATGGATGAATGACTTCAATAAAGAAGTACAGTGGAATAGCATCTTCCACAAACCTATTTGTACCATATGTTATGCCCCAAAATGCTGCTTTAGTAGAACCCCCAACCTTGGGGCTTTCTGTTTGTTATTAGTAACATTTGCTTTCAGTTCCTCACCATTTTTTGCAGGGGGCGGGGATGTGGGGGGAACACGGAGTATCTGAAAACAATAACTCTTGTTAATTGACATAAACCGGCTGTCAGTTCCTTGTGGGACCCGGGCTGATAAAAAACAGGGGAAAACTATTTTATTTGCAATGTAAGGAATTTTAGCCTGTGGAGATTTTTAGTTCAACAGCAGTAAAGGTAGGGACAGCAACCAGTGAGGCTGTTAAAGGTTACATTCTCTCCCGCCCTCTCTTTTTCCCAGTCCCTTGAGTCATAATTAAAACTCCAGAAAGTGAGAAGCTGTTACTAATGCTAACATACAGTTTGGCACAACAGTATCATGCATTTACTGACTTGTGTTTTTTATTTAATTTCATTTTTTATAGGTCAAGCTGAAATTTTACTTTACTATTTGGTTTACAAAGGGCTTTTTCTGAATCTGAAACTTTTAATTTGATTTGAGAGTTTCCCAGGTATAGCAATTATGGAAACAAACACCTTGTTCAGAAGCCTGACAATAATTATCTCCTAATGGAAAAACTGGACACTTTAATCAGATGTGACTTTAGTGGTCTCAAGTTGAAAATGCTGGAGATGGACTCTTGTGCTTTGTACCGCTTAGGATTTCTCCCAGGAGATTAGCTGGACACAGAGACGAGCTAATTACCCTTCATATCTTTTTGAGAGCTGTCCAGATTTGAAGGAGCAGTTACATAATAATGATATTTATATACCATCTTTCCCAGGACTGTAACAATATACAAGGGCCATTTAGAAGACCTCTACTCAGACAAGACAGTGCATTTGGTGGTTAAAGACTGAGAAGGAGTTTAGGATTTTGTAATAATGCTTTCAGCCATTTCCTTAATACTCAGAAATGTTCTGTGACTCATTTGAAAGAAAGACTCTGTCAACACAGGACTCCTTTGAGTATCTGTTAGGGAGGTTTATTTACAAGTCTTTGTATCCAGTCATGTCTTAACTGCTCATAGATCTTAGAAAGCCATTCCTCAGCAGAAGGAGATTATTTTTCTAAGACAGACTGAGGTGGAAGGGTGTTACTCAGCCCTGAGACTCTAGTGTATGAGCGTATAATTCCTGTGTACAAATACCTGTGAGGCAATTTAAACTGCTCAGTGAGATCCTTGGAAAAATCTCTCAGTGAAAGCGAAAGAATTATTGGCACCTGTTGGGATTGCCATTGCCATTTCTTAAAATACATAGCCCCTTTTAAGGTCATCTGTTAAACTACTGGCCACCCCTGACCTTGCAGTCTGGTGTGATTTCAGCCCAAGGTAATATGAACCGATAGATTAAAAAAAAGTGTCCCTTCTGCTGCAGATACGTGTCAATGTTTAATAGCCTTTTGTGTTGTCTTTTTTCCCCCCCTTTCTCGTCTCTGGGGTAAGCTGCATTCGGTCTGAGAAAGCCTGGAAAGCCTTGGACTTCAGTTCACCTGAGGACATACAGGTCAAAATGGATACCAGTTTTTTCTGGCATAATGAGACCATAAAGTTTAGATCAGCCATTCCCTGTTTCCTGGTTTGGTGTTGCTGTGCAAGACACGGCTTACTGTGAGGCAAGAGTTTTCTTGGACTAACTACAAGACCCCTTGCCTGTGCAAGAACCCAGACATGTAGATGAAAAAAGAACAGCATCTCTTGAAATGCAGCTATAACCCTTGGACAGTACTTCTTTAGCTGCCATCCTCACAGTATTTCTTGATGCTGCTGTCTCTCCAGTATGACACCAGAAATGTGGATTGTGGAGAAAGCTTGCCTTGTTTTCATTCAAAGGATAGCACACGAGGGCTAAGTCTTACCCATAAATTGCAAGTAACCAAAGAATGTTACATCAGGTTGCTTGCAGAGAACAAGGTGTTGCAACTTGTGAAATTGAAGAGTACTTCTCTCGTTGTCTAGGTAACACACCAAAGTGTATCTGTTGCCATATTTAATAATGTAGAACTGAAATTTTGCATTCAATTATAAGGGAGAAACCTAAATGTAAGTGCTTTTTGTTAGCTTAGCTACTATGCGTAGAAAAGAGAATAGAATTACTTCAGAAGTTTACCTGTGCTGTTGCTTCTTGGAGTACTCTTTTCTCATGCTCATTTTCTACAAATATTCATTCATCCATTTTTAATAAGAGCAAAACTCGGACCAGGATACCAACTTCCAGATGCATTTTTCCTATCCTGGGGAATGTTTATTTTCATTTCGAAAAAAAGTGAACTTTACTATCACAGAATATTTTAAATGCAAACAAAAAACCTCAAATGGTATATTGACACAGTGCACTTGTGTCTAAAACCTCAGAAGAAGCCAAGTAAGTATCCGTACTACATAAACAGATTATTTACCTTTTAAGTATTTTTAGCTTCTGGTACTGCTCCCAGTTTGATCTCTGACTTCTTGATTATTGAATCCTGAAGGTAGGGTCAGAGAGCCAGATGTTCTCTCTCTTGCTTTAGGTCAGAAGTGGGGAATACTTCTTTCATGTCTTCATGGTCTGTGACTTGTAGACACCACCATAATATAAGTAATAATAAACACGTTGGTATGCGCCTGGTGGAACTCCTCTGAAGCCAATAGGGTTATGTTAGTATAAGGTAAAAAATAGGCTGATTATTTGCCTTAGAGGCATTCTACACTTCCTTATATCTGTAAAAAAACTATTAACAATTACTATTAGGGTAGTATTCACAGCTATGGTGCAGCTATGGTCCTATGGTGCAGCTGCATGAGCTTTTTCTGATGGTTTCCTCTCTGTCTGTGTCAAAATTATATGTAAATGTATCCTGCTATGGAGGATTATTAGTGCATCCCTAATATTGCTGAGCACCTTCTTATTCTGTAATGCAGCAGCATTATACATAGCAGTCTCTAGTGCCGTTTACAGTAGTACATCCCAGGCTCCCAGGACTGTTCATCTACATGCCGTGATGGGAGATGGTGCTTGGATTGACATTGCAACACCTTTCTTGCCCATACAGCGAAGCTCCAGCATTGCCAGCTGACACTTTCTTTTCACACTGGAATTTAGTAGTTATAATTCAGTCTGTTTGCACATCTCAGCTTCTATTTTTAAGTGCTGCTAATCCTCCACTAAGGGCTGGCCTCCATCTGGCCTTACAAGGGTGCGTGGTGGCGAGGGAGGTGTAAGGAGCCTTCCCAGACCTTGTGCAGTCCTCCTGAGAGCCAGGCGCAATTGCTACCTTAAAAATGGGGACAGGCAAGATGCTCTTGCCTTGTCTCCTCCTGGAACGCAGAGACGGCGGTGGCTGGAGGAACTGTTCCCCACCACGTCCCACATGCGCCAGAGGGAGAATGTTCCCTCTCTGAAGGACACTCCTCAAATGGCAACTTGAATCTAGTCCTCTCTTGTACTGCAAGTGTTGCCTGACGTGTGCAGCTGGACTTTGAGGTGGTTGGATATGCTTATTTAAAACTGCGAAGGCCCTCACTTTGTGTGCTTTCCCTCAGGTTAACAGTCGTCAGTTCACTCAAGGAAATGAGGGCTGTAGTCCGTGCAGACCTAGCCCCGCATTTGTTGCCTGTTTCCCTAAACAACAGGAAAGCAGAGATGACGGAGTGGAAGTCGTGGTGCGAGCTGAGCAAGCAGCCTGCGTGCTGCTGAAATGGGTTAGGAAACAGTCTCTGCCTGTTGGAGGGATATTGTTTCTGCTGGAAAACTCTGTTGGGAAGGAGTCAGGGCACCAAGTTGGGGGCACTTAAACAAACACAGAATTTTTCAGTTGAGAGGACGCTTACTCTTGTTTTTCTTTTGTGCGGTTTTGCAGTCCTCCTCCTCCAGTGGCTCAGTGAGATGTGGAAGGAGACTTTCCTGCCACAGACTCCTCTGGCTGCCCAGCTGTTGTTGCATCCAAATAGACTGTGGAGACCAGAGGGCTGGTTTTACAGCCTTTTGAAAGGGCTGTCTTATTGAAGCCAGGCAGGATCAAGCCTGCTCTCTTGTTGCTCCTGGGAATGTTGAAGACCCTACAGATACGGAATTACACTTTCCAAAGAAAAGAGGGTTAGTATGCACTGTCGCTTCCTGGTGAAGGCTCTTGTTTGTCAAGTAACCAGCAGAAATCTGACTGCTAAAGCTTGAAGAAGACATGATTTCAGTGTGCTTTTACAATCAAAGCAGCCAAGAATGCTGTGGTCTGTTAGAGTTTTTATTCACCTTCCATTTACTTGATATCCTTTAGTCAGGTGTTGAAATCTGTCTCCTGTTACACATTAAGCAGTCCATCTAGGTCCAGAGCAGTGTTATTTCAGCAGGGCAAGGCCTTTGGCTAATAGCAGTTGGAAGAAAGACGGTGGTTTGGAGGACATGCATAAAGAAGATCTAATCAGTAGTGATATCAAAGGATGTCAGCCAAGCCGGTCTTGTAGGAGGTATAGTGGCTATAAGACATCACACTGAAGAGGTGCAGACAGTTGCTGTGCCTCTAGGTTTAAAAGCATCTATCCATTAACATTAACCTTTTGTGCCAAAGTAAAACACATTCAATTAACTTTTTCTTTCAAGTTAGGATTTGCAATTAAATGGTTTTTCATCTCTCTTTCTATTTGTATATGTTAGGGCTCACTTTCTATCTTGTGCCTGGATCCCCGATATCTATTAAGGCCAGCTGTGGAAGTCTGCCACAATGCAAACTCATCTGCCATGCGTTATATGCAAAGCCTAAGAAAGAAGGGCAGTATGTTCTGTGCAAGTTAAATAAGTTTATTTTCCAATAAATATCTTTCCACTTGTGTGAAGCAAATATCTTCAGAGACTCCAGTTTTTCCATTACTCACTTGCACTGATACTTAGCAGGATAGTAAAGGTTGTGGTACTTATTGTGCACTTGTATTGATACTATTTTGCTTTATTCACTAACTTCAGTTATGATATTTCCTTGAGTAATGTTAAGCTTGTATGAAATTGTCCAGGTTTGGACCTGAATGAAACATGCTCATTAGTATCTGCATCAAATCACATTCAGTGGTGAGTACCACACAGTGTTCTGAAAGCACCAACTATCGAAACTTTATTTTTTAATTTTTAACTGTAGAAATGAGAAAAGGAAATAAGTAGCACTCTGTGTATAAAGAAGCTATTAACAATTTTTTGTTGTTTATTATTTTACTTTATTATTAAACAAAATATATTATACATTTTGTTTTGCATGAAATTATATAGGCAGTAACAGTTTGTGAACCAAGAAACACATTTTTGCACTAATTCCACAGCACCTCTATTTCATTTTATGATTTTTTTTTTATTTCAGTTCAGAGAGTACTTCTACTGAATTCAGGGAACAGTAGGAAACCCACTCACCAGCTAATTTAACCTGTAAAAATTGTCTTTCTGCAAGTGGAAAAAAAAAAAAACATAAAGAAGTAGCCTGCTGACTATTTTATATATTTGGATTCTTTTTCCAAGATTATTCATTTATATCCTGTTGAACTTTGATTTTATTTTGAGGGGTTTTTTTCTCCATTAATTTTGTAATGCATTTCTGCTGCTACTCTAAACTAGGGAAAAAGAGCAAAATTATGTATCTACTTAGAAAATCAATTGACAACTTTGCAAAAAAGTTGAGCTATACCTACAAATGTGGAATCTATAAAAAAATGTAAGGAAAAAGACCGGCTTTTTTACTGGTCAAATGAAATAAGACAAAACCAGACTGGGGGTGGGATTCTATAAACAAAAGTATTCTAAACTAAAGTCATGCAATTGTTTAACTCTATTTTTGTGTGGTTGGTCTTAATGTTTATATAGTGAGCCTTTATTGACATACCTGCTTATCTAGGTAAAACATCTTTATATGGCTGAATTGCCCTTTTACCAGTTGTCTTTTAAACTCCCATGTGACGTATTTTCAATCTTCTGTTATAATCCTGTTTGGTGCTTACCTGAAAGCATTTCTTCTTCTCATTTAGAAAGTCTAATTGGAAGGTGACTGCAGTCTGTTATTTTACTTCACAATGGTTTTACTCAAATGTTTGGTTTGCTTCTTCAGATTAGATTTTACTTGTAGCTGTTCATTCGGTCACAGTAAATTATGCTAATCAGATAATCACAGCTATGGAGTTACAGAGTGAAGGGACGTTTTATTTGAATCCAGAAGAGAATAAGAATTGCAAGTTGCATTTAGTTGACATCTTTATGCATTCCTTTTCTTTTACTGTGCTTTAGTCCATGATTCAAATTCATTTAATTTATAAGGAAAAAAATACTTCCTTGTTCTGCTCCTGTTATAGACGCATGCATTTAAAAGACCTTGAGCCATCATGTCCCTTCACATTATTCATGACCTGAAGAAAACATGGTTATTTAGAAAGTTATGCAACAGCAGATGCTGTTCAATATCCAGAAAATAAGCTGTGGAGACAAAAGCATTTTTATTGAGGAAAGTACGTATTTGATGGGATGTTTTTCTGAATTCCTGAAAAATTCTTATTGTTGGGTTGTGTTAAAATCAAAGAAGTTTGCAACTGCATACAGAATAAATATATGTGAAAATGCACAAATAATTTACATGTGCGCTTATGTATATGTAGCTCAACTGGGCTCCATTTGCGTGTGCAGTGAAATGGGGAATTAGTGAGCCGGTATGTATTAGTGCATGTGCAACAGGTGGAGGTTTGACCCAATCAGTTACACATGTGATATTAATACAAGTTAGGCTGTGCACTGAACTCCTTACAGGAGTAGGAGATTTATACTTCTGACAAAGATGTATTTTAAGATGAATTATGGCATGGATCCTGCCTAGGTTTTATTCTTTGCTTTTTATTGTGTGTCAGACTTCTTCCTTTTGCACTCCAGGGCCCTGCTACTTTGCCTGTTCCTTTTTTCAACTGCACAGTTAAAAGTTGATGCTTTGTTGATGGCTGAGCATCTAGCATGGGGCATGAGGCTGAAAGGAATAGTATTTCTCCTTTTTCCCAGCACTCTGCCCTGGGTTTGGGTCAAGGTAAGCTTTGCTTAATAGCAAAGGAGCCAGGAGCCTTGCAGAAAGGCAGTCAAACACCATAGAGCAGTAGGAGGTTTCATGTGTACATTTTGGCTGTCCTCTCCATCTGATGTGCAGAACTTACTTTGCTCCCCACTGCGGACCTTCAGTCCTTTCAGTTATTCAGTATTACATAGAGCAAGCCTTGTGTCACTACTCTGGCACAGCACACTGTAGGCCAGTCAACATCAACAGTTTAAAATCTTGGATTAAGGGGAATATTATCTAATTTATCTACAGAAGGATTCTGTGAAGAGAAGAAGTTATCTGAACTGGTACTTAAGATTACAATAAAGTGCTAATCTGTGTTATAAAAATGTTGTTATGAAAGTGTTGTGAAAAATGATGGTGGAAGAGCATAATTGCCACTCTTAAGTGGTGTGGACTTCAAATGTGATCTTGCAGAGCCCTGCCAAATAGCTCCTAATACCAATACAAGGATTTGACTTGTAGTCAATTGACATTCAGCCAGTTTTGACTCAGATGGTAGAGTGCTACTGACTGAATTGGTAACACTGAGCAGTTGGGTTTTCCTAGGAAGCCACTAAGCCAAAACTGTGATCTTGCACAGCAATAACAGTACCTAATGAAACATGACGAAATCATAATTTCATATGATGTGATTTTCTTCAGGTTGGTAACTGTTAGGGCTTACTTGGCCATCAGATCTGGGCTAATTAACTAGACTTTCTATGCTATGAATTGTGATAACTGCAAGATTTGCTTTTCCACTATTTGCAGCTGTTGTCCAGCTATGACTGTTATCTGGAGGCTGGGAACATCCAGTGTGTGGTTCGTGTTACTTTCAACAGGCTGGTTGCACTCTTGTCATCTCTGCAGGCTGTGCCACATGGAGGTTGAGCAAGTAGTCCATACTGATCTCTTTACTGTCATGACTGTGTTGCTTACAGAGCCTGACCTACATAGCATCAAACCGACTCGGCATACTCTGTGAGCTACAGTCAGTGCAGTAAAGACTTAACCCAAGACTATGGTGAGAACTACTTGGATCAATCCCAGTCCCAAAGGATCAAAATTTGTCACCGGTGTAGCTTTTTACCTTGAAATATTTACTTTTAAAACCAAGTTCTTTGCCTTCTCTAAGCTATTTCTTTACTGTCCTTTTATGACATGGCTTTTCAGCTGTCAGTACAGGTGAAGCTCATGTTTGTGTTTGTGTACTGGTACTGACATATAGTCAATATCTCTTTCTTTATAAGGATTCCCCATCATTGCAGTGCAATCTGTTTGGCAGCTTAGGCTTTTTTCCATACCCTGCAGAATAAATGACTAGTACGAAGGATCAGTGGAACACTGATCTTCAAATACAGCTTGCCAGATTAATACGTAAATGATCTAAAATAGAGCCTCCATTCATACCTGCTACTATTTTACCCTTATCATCCGGAGGTCTGGTTCGGACTGTGCTTCTGTCTCATATTATGGTGATGTTGGGATAGTTCGTTGTCATTTGAGGCTCTGAGTTTTTGCTTCAATAATTAATTTTGGAAAATTCTAGCTGGTTGTCTCCAGTGTAATATAGTGGAACCAATCAGCCATCTTAAACTGGCTGGTTAGATATATACGCTGGCATAGCTGTTAGCGCAGTCACACGCTTATTCACAGAAATATTCTGGGAGATGTTTTTATTGCTTTATTATGTTTGTAAATCTCTTTGTTTGTGCACACTGAACACTGATTGAGCAGAATGATCAACTGCTAGTTATAATTTCCAGGCTGTTTACTGAGCAGGTATAATAGCCTGGTTTATGACTCTCTCATGCTTATAAATCAGCTACTGCTGACATCGTTCACTCTGCACCTATCACCTCTAATGAACAGGCACAAAATAACATACGTGGACAAGACCATGTCATGTGCAGCTTGTGCACTGCCATTAGTTACTGTTTGTGAGATAATACAACGTGATGCCAATCATCTGGTTTGCCACCATCTCTGTAGGCAGTTGTCCAACTGCATGCTTCCCTGTATGGAGATATATCAATTATCTCATGTACTAGGAGTCCAAAAGTAAGTCCAGTTTCAAAGACTGCATCAGAACATTTTGCAGCCATGGATAACAGTGGCTGCCAATTTCTATAGATAATGCTTTTGGAAATACTTCTCAGATGTGCTCCCTTGTCATGCCTGACCCTGATTGCTTTTTGCTCTGCACCTAGTGCGTGTGCGTGCGTGTGTATCTTTTAATGTTTCTTTTCTTTTTTACCCGCTCTCTATCGTCTCTATAAAAGATCATTCAGCTCTCACAGCTGTGCTGGAGGGCTCTGGCATGCACCAGAAAGAGCACGTCTGCACTGATTCACACAGAAATGTAGAAGACGGTATCAGATAGACGGCTAGATGAGGTCTAGCCCACTGGCCCATAAGCAGCTCATAGTGCTCCCAGGAGGACTTAATGCTGGGTTTCTCAGGCTCCAAGCTGATTAAAACAAGAGGTAGTGTTAAGGCCATATCAAGTCTCGATCCTGGGGTTAGGGGAAGAAGCTGACAGCTGTCTTGCAACTGGAGGTAAAAGGGGCACAGATAACAGCCGCAAGTATGGGAAATTCAACTTTAGGGAGTGATAGTCAAGAACAAATTAAATTCTAGTGTGCCTGTGTTTTACTTCACGGTATGCATATATTCACAGAATAGTTATTCCATTTCTGAGTAGACTTAGAAGGTCAAAATTAGGCACCAGAGTGCTGTGCTTACTGTCTCTTAAAATAGGGGACTTCCAATTAGCAAATTTTAAGTATAAATAATACTAACGGACTGCACACCATGAATGCATAGTGTTGTAGAAAACACATGATATAGACAGCCCCTGTTCTAAAGACCCTGTAACATAAGCAGTGTCTGACACAAACAGAAGTCACTGGAAATAAATTAGGACACATTCTTAACATGTGGTGGTGTTTATGTACTTTAGAGTTGTGATCAGGATTGTCGCAGGAGATCATTCTGAAAAAACAAAATAATCAGCGTGGTTTGTCCTTGTGCATTATGTGAAAGTATCACTTCTTTCTGAGGGGTGTGGGTGAAAAGAGGCAGAGTGTTAGGGAGTGGGAAGCAGCTACTGGTTTGGGGAACTACAGAGATGCTCGTAGGGAAAGTAGGTTTGGATATTGGTGGTGTTGGCTTATCATAAAACTAGAGACACAGGCACACCATTGCACTTAAATCTAGATCTCATTCATCTCTTAAGTTTTCAAAATTCATATCTGAGATTTGTTGAGGTCTTTTTGCCTTAAAAACATACGAGTCATAAAAACTCAAATCTGAAAATTTACAGAGTATGACATGGGGGTTTTATAATCACATTTCTGCCCTACAGCTCTTCTCCTAAAATTTCATTGTTACATTGCAAAGTGCCTGACAGCAGTTACCAAAGCTCACGGCAGAATTTTAAAGCAGGTACTGAGGCCTGTTGAAAATGTATGAATAAGATTTTATGCTCAGTTTAGCTCATGTTACATCCTGAAAGGTGAGAATCTTTTTGAGAATTTGTAATGCTGAATCTAAGGAATGTATGAAGTTCAGAGGACTTTCAGAAAGGATTTTGATTCTGTAATGCCTAGGATGTGAAAATACAAAATTCCATTTGTCCAATTTTGCAATTATGTACATTCTAAAAGTCTCATCAGTGACTTCAGTCAGTAGGACTTACACAGAAAGTTAAGCATCCCGGAATGTGATCCCTTGCTTTTTTGTTTCTTAAAATGTTGGTGCCTAACTTACTTTCTTAAGGTGGAACATATTATATAGCTTCTCCAAAAAGTGCAATAAATTAACTGTACTGATAACTAGACAGCTTGCCAAAGACTTACTTATTTTCAAGTATTCTTTCCTAAATGACTTGCCAGTATCCTTTAAATTTTCTGCTCTGGAGGTTGTTTTTACAGGTAAATTCAAGATCATGTGCCTTCAGTGAGATTATTGTACAGTTTGCAGTTACGGATGGGCTGAAGTCACTTGGGCTGTAGACCTGGGCTTAATTCATCACCCATATAGTCCAGGTTTAACTGCCAGAAAATTACGCAACAGATTGCATACCATATCATCTCCTTAATTATCTTACCTGGTCCTTTAGCTGACTACATAATGGAAAAGAGGAAGAGTATTGACTGCTACCTCTTTCCACTAACCTCTTGCTCCTTGTCTACTTATTCTTTATAAAATTATGTGCCTTGAGCTGCTGAAAATGAACACAACAGCTTGAATGTCTTTTGTAGCAGGCAGATCAGTAGTTGCTCTGTCAGGTTATAGGGACTTAGAAAGGTCCATAAAACACTTATTTCTCCATTCTATAGTTCACTGAAATCATAGTGAACTCTAGAATCATTCCACCAGTAATTAAGCAAGCCTAATGTCATCTCTTTTAAAAATAAATATATATTTTTTTTAAAATCCATAATCAAACCACTGGGTCTAAAGAATAGTTGCGAGTGTAATGGACTGTTGATATTAAAAGAAAAAGAAAATTATGTTGGCTGATTTGAGTGCAACTTTCTACTGTACTTTCCATGCACTTCTATTACATACTTCAGGTTCCAACACTTTTCAAACTGCAGCTGAGCTTTGCATGCTTAATTTAAGATCCCTTTGACATTGAAATATGAGCAATTTGGTGCTGCAAACCCTGTAATAGGATCACTATTAGCATCACTAATGCTCCAAAGTAGCATACATGACAGGTAATAGTGTACTTAAGTAATAACTATTAGAAATTTTAGGAGAACTTTTGCCAGAGGGTGTAGTTTCCTGAGCTGGATCTGAGCTGTGGTATCAACCGGGCTCTCTCAGCAGAGTGGTGTAACCATGGGGTCTATTTCTATGAAAAATTTATTTTTCTCAGAAATAAAATAAAGCCAAAAATTTTAGTGGGAACTATCTGACTTCTCATTCAACACCCAACAGTATTGCAGTTCAGTTGTCTGCTGGGTGGGGGAAATAAATCAGGATATTCTTGTGGAAATAAAACTTTTTCTATGAGAATGAGAAACTACAAAAATTCTAGTTTTTCAAAGGTTGCTCCCTCTCCCCAGATTTAGTAAAATGTTTTTAACCATCCCTTACCCACACTATTACTAATATTGGCGTGGGTTCTTTAGAGATCAGAGAGAGATTCCGTGGTGTCTAGTGGACAATGTAGATGAAATGCTCTTTTCCTAGCTTAATATCTTTTCTGATAACTTAGTATTTTTCCTGATACTGTGCTCTGAAAGCACAACAAATGTTTTTGCCTAGTCTGTGCATGTATGAGGCTGATTGATGTGGCTGGGATTTCTCTCAGAAGCAGATGTGAGGAATGGGAAACACTGCTGATGGGAACTGTTGCCCGCAGGGATGGGACGTACATATTCTGGGGATAAAGGAGTGGCTAAGCTGCTTCCTTAAAAGGGAAAGTGTACCCTAAAGTGATTTTTACAAGCTGTCATCCTGAAAGGAGTCATGCCTCATTTAGGAAATAGGTCTTTAAAAGCAAGGAACATGGGGGAAAGTATACACCTTGGACTTTACAAAGTATTAAAGAAGCTGAAACGGAGCTGAGAGATTCAATATTGCTCTGAAGAGCTTGGGAGTTTCTGTCACCAGTGGAACTTTTCTGGAGGCTGAAATAAATCTTTCTCCAATGAAAGTGTGCTGCTACAAATGTGATGTTATTTAATTAACAAATCTTTGAGAGTAAGGAAGACCTTTCTCTTTTCCAAGTTGCACATTGATGTGGTGTACATTTGGGAGAAAGTAATTGCAGTCACGTCATGCTCTGGGTGTAACTTCACTGCAAAGCGCAATGGGAAAGGGTGGTACCTATTTCTTGAAAACCCAGCAAGTACAAGAACATCGGAGTTTAAAAAAAAGTGTGCTTGTTTTAACTGAGACATCATATATTAAAGTGTGGAAGCATAGTCATTGATTTGTCAGTATATAATTGGTCTTGTACATCTGCGTTAGCCATTTCATACATGTGCAAGCAATTTAGGCATGCTGCCCTGTTCACTTTTGCAGAAGGAACAGGCAGTGGCGTTCCCATGTATGTACACCATCACTGCCTGCACAACTGACTACACAAAACCACAGAAGCGCCAGGGGGATGCATGCTTACCTATCTGCTTTGGTGTCTTTAAAAATATGTCCGCAAGAGATTTAGTATGACTTTCTATAAGGTGGTTCCACGGTGCATGTTCTGCTACTCTTTCTGCTTATTTTGAGGATCTTTCCCCCCACCACTGGAAGGGTAAAGCTATTCTGCAGGACAAATTGCATACATGTTGAGAGGGAGGAAATTAGTTCAAGGGCTCATAAACAACAGAATATTTCTGAAGTGAGTTTGAGGTATTTTTTAAAAGCAAGAATTTGCCTTGCACCTTTCTGTTTATTTTGTTTATATTAATAACCGAATAATTGATTTATATCTCTGATCATATTTTATGCTGACTGGACTCTAATTTTCTCTCTAGCATGGCAGCACAAGTCATATTTTTCTGTTGCCATTTTTGAATTGCTACTTGTTTTATGTTATGAGCTCTCTAAAGCACATAAGATAAGCCATTTATATTAAAACCAAAGCAAGAATCCCACATGCCTATACATGTGTATAAAATACACTGAAAAAAGCAAAGTTATGAGCAAAATGATAGTTGCCCGTGAAACAAAGGCAAAACAGCCAGCTGTGAAGGAAACTAACATGATGTACTAAAGCAGAAACACAATATAATGGGGAAATGTGGTTCTTTGTTCAGATCCGTTTCCTATTAACACTTATAATGTTATGCTTGTGCATGCCATCCCCTGAGGACCACTTGGTCAGCCTTAAATGAATAACAGTAGAATATGTAAAAACTGCTAGATGCATAAAACTTCTGTGCACCCCTAGTCTGTTGTGTGTATGTGTTCCTTTTAAAGGAAATCTGAGCTATTTATTGCATGGAAGTTTGAGTCAAAATGCTGTTGTGTTGCCGGGGGCCAGCCACTAACAGTGATTTTAAAGGGTGAGAGCAGAGTGAGATTAGGGCAATTTAAGCATGATACTTAAGGTCTTTCTAGTTATTAGTGAAGGAGAAAATTTTTAGTATCAAAGGAGGGGAAACAGACTTTGTAATGTCACTCGGCTGGGCTGACAGCAGTGAGAGAGGCTTCTGTGAGGGGCTGCAAATTTGATGTCCTATTGAAGTCATCTGTTTCCTTGCTCTGTAAGGTACTGAAGCAGATGCTAGTCAGGTGCGTGGTGGAGGTTCACGGGGAAGATTGCTGTGAAGCACTCTTTCCTGCTGATTCGAAGCTGAGGTGGAAGATTTAAAATAACAGTCCATATGTCAAACCTTATATCTTTTGCCTGATTTACAGGTAGTTGTTGAAGCCAGAGAAGCAAATATTTCTCATTTACGAAATTGTGTTCAGTTGAGGGAGTGTGGGCATACACGCACAAAAAAAGATAATGTGGATAAATGTAGGAAGAGCTGTTTTATTGACTGCTTTAGTTGCAGAACTTCCCCCTGCTATAGAGATCATCATTTCAGTATTTAAGCATCAGGCATACGTTAGAATATTAATACTGTACACAGTGAGACTGCAAAATAATTATGTAAGAAACTGAATGTAACAACCTAAACTGTCATTGACACAGGAGCTTGCGTTTGTATTCTGGAAAAGTAACTGAGTTTGTTAACTGATACACGGGTCGCTGCACTGGGAGGATGTTCCTCTGAATGTGGACTATCTCCTAAGCCTGTTAGGTGTTTTTAGGACTGTCCTTCTCAGGACATCACCAACATTGCTTGCTCCAGAGCTGTGGTCTTCCCTGAAGGTCTCTGATCAGCACAATAGGATATAATACCCATGGTCTGGATGTAAACTGTTATTAAAAGGAGAGGATTTTTTCTGTGTCAGTCAGCTTACTTAAAAGAATAATTGCTGGCCTTCCTCTTAGGGAAAAAATTAATTTATAACCTATTCAAATAATAAAGTCTCATTTTGCTACTCAGTCCTATCCTAACGAGGGAGGGAGCTGGGAGAGGAAGCTAGGTGCTAAAAATATAACAACAAACCCTTTGAAGTGTAAGAAAATTGGGATGTCAGAGTCTATAAGGGCAAAAGAAGTGCATTTTGTGTCTCAGCTTGTTAACTACCTTATTTATATCCCTCCCAAAAGCACAGCTTCAATATGGCTGTAATTAAGCAGAACTACTCCCCTAAAACTCTCTTACTACAAGACATTCTCTCAATGTCTCCCTGTGCAATATTTCTGGACACTCATCATGTCCATTTCTCCACCCTGAGGTCTGACTAGTTGAGACTGATGAAGTCTGAACACAGACTTCGAGGGATTTCTAATGGGATAATCAAGAGGTGGCTGTTGAGCTTCAGAACATAAGTCATTTTCAGGCTTCAGTGTTTGTTTTAAATCCTAAAGGGCACCTTAGGATTCCTAAAAGATTAGCGAACTGGGCCTCCCAAATCTGTGCTAATGCTCTTTTTTTTTCTGACAAAATTGACAGCACAGTCAAGAACGTGTCAGGTAAGGGAAATAAATACAATGGAAGAGCAAACAGTGGGAGAAAAGAGAACTTGTGTGATAACATATTCTCCCCGGATGTCATAGACCATGTGCAAATAATGAGCACACTGAAAGAAAGGCAGAACCTGGTAAAGTATTGTGTCAGGAGAGCCTGTGATCTCAGGCTATTAAATACTACAGCGCTCTTTCAGAGCATCATAATTCAAAAGGAAGGTGACAGTGTGGTAACTGTGAGCTGCCGCCTAGCATCGGGTTGGAAGGGAGGAGGGGGGAGCAAGATCAGATCAGGCTTTGGGATGAAAGGAGGTTATCTCATTTTCATAAGGAAGATCGCTCAAATACCTGCTTTGACATCTTGTGTCGGAGCATGAATTTCAATGAAGGGATAAATTGTGACATCTCACCCGTTAGCCAGTTTTTAAGGCTTGGGTTTTGTTATATGAAATCGTGCTTGGAAATCTCTGGTTAATACATTTAGAGAAACAGCTCTCAGGAACATCTACCTCCCTTCCTTCCTCCTTAAACAGTAATGAATCCAAATTGCTAATAAAATGTCAGAGCTCAAAGATGTTGTACACAGACCATGTTTCTGGGCTGGGTATTTTTTT
The DNA here is from genome assembly GCA_035590275.1 of Ibycter americanus. Classification (NCBI taxonomy): domain Eukaryota; kingdom Metazoa; phylum Chordata; class Aves; order Falconiformes; family Falconidae; genus Ibycter; species Ibycter americanus. The sequence goes on along the minus strand of JAVJGI010000050.1, from coordinate 108,792,296 downwards.
AATGTCAGTTTTCCCACAGCTGTTAAAATGTTACAGTCATTAAGGTATCAAAACTGTCTAGCCAAGAAGAGAGACTTGTCTTTCTTTAGGCTCTTGAATTGTTTGAATATTTTGTTTAGAAGGGTTCCATTCTTTGTTTCTTTCTGTGGAGAAAGTAAAGCTTGTAATCTGTCTGTACTGTAAATCTCCGTTAAGAGCCATTCATTGAAGGATAAACTATGCCTTCTCCTGTGAGGCTATTTTTCTAACAAATCTGATTATGTGCTTGCAAACTAACAAAGGCAATTAGGAGATACATGTTGTCCTATCTACATTGTGAAACTGTTTTCCTAAATAGTAGGAAAAACACATTTTAAGGTTTATAAGAAATTTAATTTACTCACATTCAGGATTTCTTTCTGCTTTGACACAGGTTGCCAAACAAAACCTGAGGGGCTGTATTGTAGTTCTGAACTAGACAAGGAATTGTTGAAGGGATCAGGAATATTTTGGAGTGTATATATTTACTGCAGGAAATGAGGTCCTTTTCTCATAAGCATGGGGAGCAATCAAAGGAGCAAGGATGGCTTCTCAGGGCCACACGCCAGTACTGCTCAGACTGTGTTACACCTTTATTCTTCCTATATTTATATGCTGTCTCTTCATCTCTTTCCAATGTGACAATGATCTACCCACACGGCCTTCCCTAAAAAATAAGTTGGCAAAAAGTTTTCCCCCCACATCATTGAAATTAATGGGTAACTCTACTTTTTTGCCTTTGTTCAAGAGAAAAACACAAAAACAAAAACACAACAGGGAAAGGAAGGGAAGTTCCAAGGATGTTTAAGCTGGACTTTAGCAATATATTCTCTGGGATTATGTTCACCCTTAGCTTTTTCAATGCAGGGTGCAAGAGGCCCCATCAGCTAAAAGGGTTACCAGTTAATACCAGCACTGTAACATGCTCTGTGGGGAGACCCAAAGTGCCTTGAACTCAGCAGCTGAACAGCTATCCAGCTGATGAGGAAGCCTCCAGGAAAAGTTGGTGTGTCTGTTGAAGTCATACTTATGCTTCCGAGAATGTCTTCCTTTTCCCCTGTTTCCCCACTTTTCTTCTTTAAATAAAAAATGGTCTGACACTTCCCCAAGCATTAGTAAATTCTTCATCGTTCATGGCATTGCTTATTGACTCGGATGTGAATCTCAGCTCTTCTCTGTGACTTTTCAAGGAAAGAACAGTAGAAAACTCTGGTTATGTCTATATAAAAGAAGAGAAAGACCACATAAAATTTTTAAGAATGTGTAATTTTTGCTGCCATCCCCTGAAAATCATGGCATAGTTTTTTAAGTCTATCAAGTGTAATGTGTTTTAGGTGCCTTTTTTTTTTTTTTTTTTTTTTGTGGGGTGAAATTATTATTATTTTAAACTTAATATAAATAGGAAGAAATCTGTAATGCCAAAGCTATAAATCTTTTTATTTCATAGAAATTATGGAATCATTGAGCTATATAGCTGGAGGGGACTTCAAGTGTTCATCCAATCCTCTGCCCAAAGCAGGATTAAGTAACATCTGCATCATTTCTGACAGAAATATCTCTAATGTGTTTTTGACAACCTCTAGAAATGCAGAGCACACATCCTATTGCTGTGCTTAACTGTATGCACTCTGAGACAATTTTTTCTTTTGGTCTAACCTGAACCCTCCTTGATGCTTTTTATTTTTGATGCTTGATCCTTTTATTTTTGCTTCTACTCAGTGTAGATCAGGAGAAAGATACTATTTCTTCTTTCTGTTTTCAGCAGTCTCGTTTATTTGAAAATGTGTTATTTCCACCCTCTGTCTTGTCTTCTGTAGACTAACCACCTTGCTCAGACTGTTCCTAGTCCTCTTCTAGACTTCACAGTGTTCCTTTAGCTGTCCAAAGGGTTCTCTCTGGCTGACCCACCTTTAGCTAGGAAGAAGTACCTAAAAGTGAATGTAGTACTTCAGATGGAACCTACTGATGCAAAGGAAAGGATTCACACACCTATGTTTAAAAATGTGGGTAGGAGGTAAAAAATTCACCCAGCAGCACTTACAGATGGTTCCCATTTGAAACAACGCATTTGCAACTGAAAAAGTTAAATTCTTTCAACTTCTCCAAACTAAAGGAGCTCTGCAGAGAGAGGACTGCTCAGCAGCAATGACTTCTTTGTTTTTAATTGCGGAATCCATAGCATCACTAATAAATCATGACAGTGTGACAAATGACCAGTCTCAGCTGAGGGATCCTGCCTGAAATGCCATTTGGTTAATTGTGTTGCACCTACCAAGGTTTCCCTTGGAGTGGTTGGTTCAGTGCTGACTCCAGGGGAAGTGTGCCACCTACTGAATCACCAGCCCTGCTTCCTGAAGCACCCTGGGATTTCCTTGGAGGGCTCCCAAATACATTTTGCCAAGACCAACCCTGTTTAGCTTATGAGAGCAGACCAGATCACAGCCTGAGGCTGTTATGGCTGCTAGCCATATTACTCATTGGGGATGTTTAGTCATGTATCTCTGTGAAGGGAAACCATATTGCATTAAATGTCTCAAGTTAGTTCTGCGTATATTGTTTGTAAATTGCTTTGTGACCGTTTCTGAGTGGAAAGAGCCACATATGTATAAAATATTAAGACTTAATGGAGTGTATATAACATGTATAGATACTTTCAGGTAATATTTGTAACAACCTTTCATGTTCTAGCTATATGATTGAAAATGTAATAAAACGGACTGGAAAGGCAACCTCTTTTTCAGTTCTGCTGTTTTAGTACTGAATTTTTCTGATTTCACTATCGAAAGTCTGACTTTGATACTTAAACATTGGTAAATCTTCACCAACATGGTTGTTTAAATCTAACAGTAGTGAGTGCTAGGATCAACACTATCCAGCTAACATTAATTGGAATACAATTCCACTTGACTGCAGTACATCCTTGTTGATACTTTATTATTTATAAATTTACAAATGGTAGATGGCTTTGCATAACACACCGCATACTCTCACTCTAGTTAAGAACCCCCCCTCCATTAGGCAGTTTACAGCAGAATTTGTAAGTGTCCCAATATAAGGGGGAGTGATAATCTGAAGAGAGTGATTGCCGCTATATTGTATAAGGTATTTACTCCCTCTCTCTAATTTTTGTAGGGGATAAGCTCTAGGCAAAACAGACATTGGTAGCTAAGTATCCTCACTATAGGCTGGACTGGTATGGTTCGTCTGGTTTCAAAAGTATGAATAACCCCAAACCACCACAAACTGGCATGCTTCATACCTCTGTACAAATTACTAAACCTGACCTTTGGTTGTGTTTTTTTGGGGTTTTTTTTTTTCCTTTTGAAGGTACTAGTATATGCTTGGGATCTTGTTCTCTATGAATGGTCTCTGATCCTGGCATTAATACCCCTTATAACTTCCTTATCTGAAGTCTTTTCCTCATTGTACCCCTGCTTTAAGTGCATACAGCAGGAATTGAAAATTAAAAAGCATTAAAGAACTGCTGGCACCTTGTGGTAAATGTTTGAAAAACATTTTTAGCAACACTGGACTGCAAAACATATGAATTCTGAATTTTCTCAGTCATTAAGACTATTCTGATGAAAAAAGGATCCTTATTTTTTTATTCCATTTATATCCCTTCTATGACCCTTCAGTCCATTTTCTGCCTGCTGCCTACAATGTTACCTGGCACATGCTAAAACCATGTTTTTTAAAGCAGTTTGTAAAGGTACAGTGGGCCTGGCTGTTTCCAAATGAGATAATTTTGTTTGCAAGACTACTGAGTGAGAAGCAAGACTACTGAGCAAGACCAGATTCATATGCATGAATGAAAGAAAGCTGAGCACAATGGAAATGTGTTTAGGCAGAGAAAGTAACTCAGGTGGTCCCTTGTGCTGGTTTTGCTGCTTATTAGCTCAATGCAGATGGGCAGTATGAAGGACGTGAGTTGGATGGGATTTGAAAAAAGAAGAGCAGTGGTTTGGTGAACTGAATTGGGAGTTTTTGCTCAGGAAAAAGAAGAATGAGACTTCAAGGGGCTGGTGTTTTTATTGCAAGGAAAGAGATGGGGTGGAAGGGAGCAGAAGGACTAGAAAGGTCGCAGATGTAGCCTGGAGTAGGCTGGGTAAGTGAGAACAGGAAGAATAAAATTGGTATCATAGACTAGGAGAGCCAACAGATTCGATCAAATATATGTGTGAAGAAGACAAAACAGAAAGCTCTTATATGAAAACATTTCTTGCAAACGAGTTGAGCTGAGTTGCAGACAGTATATCAGCCTGTCTCTCATCTGTGCTTCTTTCTAAATTCACAAGCACTCTGCACTTTACAGACCTTTTTCTTAGTCTCTATAAATTTTTTATGGAAGCCAGGTTAGCTGAAATGAAAAATAGAGTTGTTTTTCTTAGGTGTGTGATTTAAAGTTTAGCAAGAAAACTTGTGGAAAACATAATTGGCCTAAACGAAACACAACTTTGAAGGGCTTCACCAAATAAAATCTAATTTTTATCAATGCCCTTTAAAGCATTTTTTTTAGAGGACTGTTTTCATGGCAAAGTTCAACTCTCAGTTCCCAGGATTTCTGACTTTACAACTCTTTACACTTTTCACTGTCCATCTAAAAGACAGACAAAATGGTTTAAGGAAATGTTTTTTAAAATATTCATTATCTGGCAAAGACCAGGCCTGCAGTATTTCAGCCTAAAAAGGGAAAGTTTTGGAAGGTTTTAAAAGTATTAAAAAGGGAGATGATAGAATGAAAATGAAGATGCAATTGTAGACATACGTTTTAATGTCATTAATCCTGCAATACTCTTTTAAGTCAGCTTTATCTTTTTACATAGTCACATTTACTATATGTGCATAATGCTTTCTATATGATAGTAACTATTATCTAGGTGTGTGTTTGTGAGATATATGCCCCTACATATGCATATTACGAGGACAGCAGTGCGGCAGGTGAAATCACACCAGACACATCCTAGAATTAGTTCTGGTTTTGCTTTGTGTTTACCTGACCAGCTCCCATTTGACTAAATCCCTGAAGCTTCTTTTGGGCACATGCAGCTTCCATTTCTTCTAACAGTACTTGCAAGTATTTAATACCTTTTTGTTTGAGCACTATCGAAGTGCTGACCAACTAAGGAATCAGATGCAACTGAATAGAGATTTCATGACGTGGCCTCCAAAATACAGAGGAACAAGAAACATATGAGCCATCCTGGGTAAGAGTTAGATGATGATTGTGATGGCTGCCCATCCTTATGTCTCTTTAGGCTGTAGACACAGAATAGCCAACATGGACAATCAAAGCAAAATCAAAACACAGCAAAGTGAAAACATTAATTGATCAATAAAAAGAATAATATTTATGATAATCAAGCAACCGGATTGTAGCTTGTGGTTTGAGCCTTGCCAAATTTGGGGCTGCTGGCAGGCCACCAAGAATAGCAAATACAACAGACGAGGGCCCCTCATCTGAGAAAGCCTTGCTACAGTCCCCAGAGAGCTTTGCCCTGTGAACCGACAGCAAGAGCATCACAGCCGGTCTGAACAGACAGCGTGGAATTACAGCGTGACATTGCTCTGAAGGGAGATTAAGCTAAACTTGTGTTTTGTGTGAATTGAGATTAAATGAAGGGACCCAGTTATTATTTAGTAAAAACAGTTTCCTAGGTTACCTTGGAGTCATTTTTACTGTGTTGGTATGATGTAATCGGCTGGTTTAACTTTTTGAGCTAGTAAAATGTGTGTATAATTTTTTTTAAAAAAGGATGTGCCTAATCACTTTCATTTTGCACTCACTTAGCTCAATATTAATAGTTTGCATTGGCTGAGGATTTACAAACAGGCTTAGGAGTGTAACAGTCTAGATTTCTACATCTGATGGCCTGAAAGTTAGAGGGAGTGAAGAGTTTTGTCAGACTCCTAGATCTTTCCTCCCACACATGCTGGCCACCAGATAAATCATGCGCATGAGTTTACAGTGGAGTCAGTGCTGGATGTTAAGCAACACCCAGAAGTGAAGTTCTTGAAATAATTTCCTGTGAAAGCAACAGTAGACAGATTTGCAATCATAGATCACGGCATTAATCAAGTAAACAAACCATCCATTTTTTTGCTGTGGCATTCCTAAAACCCCTTTTAGGAACACCAAAAATTCTGTATAATGGTACTGGCTAATAATGAGCATATCTGGAGCAGAATGGCACACTGACACAGGGGGCTTGTCAGGTCTGTGGGGCACAGATGCAAAATTCCTCTGATAAAAGTCCTGAGAGTCAGCAGACATCTGAAATGTTGCTTAAATATTTCAGTAGTATTAATACTTCTTATCTCCATTGTAATGAAAACATTTCTCCTCTTCAAAACTTTCCAAAAAGTTGCTTATCCCACTCTTTCAGCTAAAAGAAATTTCAGGCAGAGCTGGGAGTGAATCAGTAAGTGTAAACCTTGTCCTGCACTGTTATTCATGCTGACAAATTCCCACTCAGTAAAAGCTGCTGACAGCTGTGGACTGCTCAACAACTACAGCTAACGAGGGGGAATCTGCTCTAGGAAACAGGGCAGGTAGGTTTCGTTCAGCATGCTGCAATTTAATGGGGTTTACTGGAGAGGAAATAACTGGGTGATGTTGAAAAGGAAAGTGTCAGGTTGGAGGAGGCTGTTGTGGAGCTACACAATGTTCAGTACAGTCCTAATTTTGTTTAGCATTTTCGTTAACAATGGTAATGCAAGTATAACAAGTACTGCTGGTGACGCAGGATTTGGAGATGTTGGCAATACAGAGAAAGACCTGGATATCATACAAAAAAACAAAACAGAAGAAAAAGAAAAAACAACTCAAAAAAACCTGGATGAGCCTTGAGTACTGAAGTAATGGCAATGGAATGAAATACAATATTAAAAAATGCAAGGCTGTGCCTGGGGGGAATAAGAAAAATTTCTAGAAGAAGAAGCTGGGAGCTCATCGTCTGGAAACAGATATGTAGGAGGAGGGCTCATGGATAGTAGTAAGCGGTCATGGAGTGGCAGCAAGCTTCTGTGGTGGTCTGCTCATTTCCTAGGCACAAGCACTCTTAAATGTTGAGGCATGGCTTTCCAGAGGCATGGCTTTCCAGAGGCATGGGGAGGTATTAGGCACAGTGGACTGATCTGGAGCTAACTTGTAATACTGATTAAAACATGCTAGGGAAGGTGGGAGGAGGTCTGCTGCCAAGGGTCTTGAAAGAAAGTAACTTCAGAAGGAAAGACTTAGCTGATGAAGGGATACACAGTTCAACACAAAGGGTTGGGAAAAAGGTCTTTGCAGCAGGAGTCTGGACCGATATGAAAGAGGTAAAATTGCATTGGTAAAAGGCAGAGAAAACGATGTTGCAACTATTGACGTGAAGGATGGTGAGACATATGTTCCGGTTATGAAGCAATTACAAGAATATATAAGCCCTGAAGTGGTTTCAAGCTAAATTCAGATTGGCATCTCCATGCAGAATAATTAACACACAAAAGCTTAAACATGAGGGCTGAAGACAGTAGAAAATTTCTGAATCCTAAGAAATTAAAACCATGCTACTTGGAAGGAGGGGAAAAAAAATGGAAAGTTTTGAGGAGATGAGAGAAACAGTAAAGGCTCAGGGTTTGGAAGCTTAAAAGCTGAAGAGACACATCCCAGTTAAGTGGGGAAACTGATCTAGGTGCTGCTTCTTTTCTATCAAAACTATTTAGTTATATTCACAGAAGTGTCTACTTATGTTAGAGGGAATCTTGGGCTGTAAGTGAACTCTGCAGGTTCTCAAGATGAGTTAGATATCATTGTTTTAATCTGTTTATCCTGTTTCCATAATAATTTTTTTTTTTCATTTAAACAGCTTAAAAGTCTAGTTTCTTGGGGTTTTTAAAATTAAGCTCTCTGACTGTGGTTAATTTTTCAACAAGGTATGTTTTTTCCAACACAGAATTTACAGAAGTGCCTCATTGACATGGGCTGCAGTCACTAAGGACAAGCACAACCGTTTGGTTTTGTACAGTGGCAGGAACAGGCTAGCGTTAGAGAGAATCCAAGCAGACGACTGCTCCATGTGTAAATCTAGTGGGTGCAGTTTGTACAGAATAGGTACTTACCCACTGTATATTTCAGAGTACATGCATGTTTTATAGCTAGATGTTTTTATTCTGGAGCTTGGGGTGTTTTTATGCCAGAGTAGGAAAGCTGTATGTTTTGATTCCTAGAAACTGGAGTTAAAAGTAAAGCAGCATCCTGCACCGCAGAATGTGGAAGTGAAGTTAGAAATAATTGCTCTTTCATTTATCATTACAGTAAACTGGTGGTGTAACTCTGACTCTGATGTCAGTAAAATGCAGATGTTTTCTTTTCAGAGTCCTGAAAGGATTTGTGTGAGTGTCTGTTAGAGATCTGTTTGTTTTTAATATGTTTAGAGATAATAGATCGCCATACTTTTCCAGAAGAAAAGCATTGGAGGATTAAACATAGTATGTAAATCCTAAAAACCTAAGTGGGTACACATGGACCTCACTTGATTTCAGAAAGGATCTCTGAGATAATGAATCTGTGACTGGAGAAGTTCCTATGAAGGAAACTGAACTAGGATTTCCTGTTTAACTCCCATTACGAAAAAAAGAAAAAAGGAAAAAGGCAATAGATTTTCCTTTTTAAAATAAAATGTCTAATCATGTAATAGCTTTATGTTATCAACAACAAAGTTTTAATTCTTGTCGCTGACTTGTTACATTGGAAACTTTATGTTTCAATGGGAGTCACTGCAAATGGGGAATTGCAGGCTGGCCTTTAGTTGTAGCCATATGTCAGTTTCTGTGCTGCAGACTTCTTTGGTTTTTAAGAAACATTGAAAAATCCTAATCTGTTCTGAAAGAGGCTGGAGTTTAGATGTCAAAATGCTGGATGTAAATTCAGATCTTGGGATAAAGCCAAGTTAAAAATGGCACCACTTGGATCATGAATTCTCATTGTCGTGGTAGTGATTGAATGGTGTAAACCCTGTGCCTGAGGGGTGGCCAGGACCAGCAGAATTGCTTGGCTACCTGTAATTCATGGAACTTCAAAGCTTAAGTCACTTTGTCCAGCAAGAGTCCAGCAAACATTTCCTAGTGGTTGGTTGCAGGTGTTCATTTTCATGGAGGAAATATTGTACTATCAGCTGAATTACTAGCAAAAGAGGATCTATCTTTAAAAGCAAGTTATCCTGTATGTGTTTCGGATCGTGTATGTGATCGGAATCCCAGCACTCTCCTTTTCCAATTGGAACTGAGTTCCAGATCTTTGCCTATTTTTTAAAAAAGTTTTTTTAGAATATTATTGTTATCTACTGTTATTCTATATTATCTATAATATAGAATATTGTTATCATGCTGAAAAATAAAGATGAGGGCTAACAGAAATGCATGAAGAAGACTAACATTTGTTTTAGAACTAATCTGTACTATGATTCAGTGCTTACCATACTGTGCTTCACAACACATGAGTTTGCTCTTTTAATCCAGATTTCACAATTTCAGCTTACTTTTCTGTCTGTTAGAAGCACAATGGGGAAAGAACATCAAAACTGGATCCTTTTTTCTGTTCTAAGAGTTGAGAGGTGACTACATGTGATACAAGTTTTAAACTGGGTCCAAGATAAAGCCTGTAGACTTTCACATTAAAGATTAAAATATCTGAGATCTGGGGTCAAAATATTTAGGGTACATGGAAGGCAAAGGTTCTTCAAGCAACTCTAAAAATAGCAGTGGATCCACTTTTCAACCAGCATGTTCTAATTATCCATTAGAGTAATTAGATTCACACTGGGGGAAGGAAACCTCCTGTTCATTATGCATGAACATTAAAGATTACATGGCATTTTTAAAATAATCGCAGCTCTTTACTTCTGTCCTTAGTCAACATCTCCCCTCTGCACTCCTGTGCTGTTTGCTGGCTGCCTGCCATCTGCCATGTCAAGGGCGATTGCATTGCATGACTTTTTGTGGCTGGCCTGTGTGGTGCTTTGGGATCTTTCAGGGTCAAAGGTTCTACTGAAATGTAAAGCATTATTTATTTTTTTGCATAAAATGCTACACTATTTGTCTTAGGTATTTGTGGTTTACAGCTGTAATAAAATAGCTGGCTACTCGGACCAGATGACTCAGTGATACGTAATTGGATACAGAGCTCTTCACTTCCAGGTCAGCCGCTCCTCACTGGCCCATGGCTATTGGGCAAGTATATACTAAGTAGGCAATTTCATTCCCTAGTAGTTGAGTGTCCCCAGCACAAAAGCCGTGATCCCAAGTGGCATTAACATGCTTAGGACTGTCACTGGGGAAGGGTTTCTTATCTTGAGACCATTCTTGAAGATTTGGGTTAAGATTAATTGCAAAACTGTTGTGAGGAAGTCTACTGGCCATCATGCCCACTGCACATCTCTGTTTCCAGAGCTGTTGGACCCAAACTTTTGCTATTTCTTCTCCCACAAGTATTTTCAGTAGAGTGTTTCTACTAAGCAGCACATTGATGCATGTGTGTGAGGGAGAGAGATCTTTGTTCTAGGATTCATTTAGGCTTAGTCCAATCCAGTTTCTCACAGTGCTTATGTTCAAGAAATGTAGGGCAGTTCTCACAAAGGATATTTCCACATATTCCATTTCATAACAAATTGGAGAGCACACAGAAAAAACAGCTCTAGCTCTGATACAGCTCAATGCTGACCACTTTGATCTGAGTCTCCTTAAAGGAGAATGGCTTTTTCTGAAGCACCCAGGTGACTTGGGAACATGCGTCCCATTATCTTATGAGCAATTTGAAAAATCCACTCTTAGCTCTGCCGTACTTTAGTTCTGCTGAAATTGGTGGACCCACACATTGTTATGTCCTTGCTAGTGACAGCTAGCCCGCTTAGACCTCACGGTCTCCCCATACAGGCACTTGTGCAGACAGTCCCTCTGTCCACTATGAAAACACAGGACACCCAAGTTGAACTGAACACTGAATACCACCACGTGGGTTTGCACTGGTCTGTAACCGAAAAGGTTCACTGGAAGCAATTTGCAAAGAAATCCTTAGGAAACCACCTGGATGGTTATTTTAAATTAAAAAAGGAAGAGATGCCACTTTAAAAAAATAATTTTTAATACTAGGTTTAAGGTTCCATACATGTGATAGTCATTAAAGCTTATTTAACCCTGAAATTATCTGGCCTCTTTAATTCCACAGGGACTGCAAGGCTCTTGGGTCAGAAATGAAAAATAATGTCAGAAAGAAAATGAGACTTTCCTGAGTGTAGGACCATTATTACAGAATATTTTCTTAATCAAGCCTCTTTAAGAGCCAAGTGGCGGAGAAGAAAATAATCAGGCTATAGTGCTTTCATCCACAGGGTCTTTGTTGATGCTTTGGGCCACTGATCGAAATAGGTACAAGTCAGTCCCAAAGGCTGTATGTGATACACTCACCTAAAATGCATGTAGAACTGGTGATTTGTCCATCCGCCATCCCAACTGTAGTACACCCGGTTCCTTGTTACAATACACTTTTGAGATAATCCCAGTGCACTCTGACATTTGGGCTCTCGAAATTCAGAGCTTTCTGGTTGTTCAGACTGGAAACTTTCAGCAGGAGGAGTGATTTTTGTCAAGTTTCTGTTACACCAAACATCTGTGGTGTGCCCCACCACCCTTTCCCTGAGGATGAAACATGCTGGAGGGAGGGTGTTGCAAGCATTCCTGAACTAGACAGCTAAGCTGGAGTCATAACTGTGCTGGCCAGGGCGCTACTTTGAAGAAGGCTCCCATTAGAATTAAAACATCCCACAACTCTCATCACAACAGCCCTATTCTTGAGTGTGGCTGCACATGGAAATTTAAGGATGGGGGTGGAGTGAGGGGGGAAAAAAGACAGACAAGTAAACAGATAAAGAGGGAGCTCTTGCATGCAAGTGGAATTTCCTCTGAGCACAGGACATTCTTTATCATTAACTGGTCTGTCACAGGAAGGAAAATGGGAAAACAGTGTTTCCTGTTAAGGGGAAGAAAAAATCAATAGGCCTTGGAAATACCTGCCTGGAAAGAACTTTTTGTATTCCCACCAGCAAGAACAAATAAGTTTTTAACTCCTTTCGAGCATAAGCTCTGTTTTAAAGCAGTTTGCTTCTTGAAATGGGAATTCAGAGTAAACATGTAATTTAAAAATGATTGGCAGTTCAGGCTGCTTGGTTCTTTCTTGTTTGTTTCAGAAAATGCTCTAACTCCTGGAAATTCCTTCTGTAAGACAAAGGCTGTTTTCAAGGCAGTTTAATTCTTCTAAATCTGTGTCTATGAAGGTAATAATAATTAAAAGGGCCATTTGCCATGCAAACGCAGTCACTCCTCTAATATTTTGAGTAAGATGCTCACAGATGGACAATGGATCTGCTCTTGCTTCTGGTAAACAAAGTTTTCTTTTGGAAAGAGCACAGTTGCCAGGCAAGTGCTTGAAGCCTCAGGAGGACAATGAACTACACTGCAGCTCCTGCATCATCTTTTTGGTTGCATTTTGCTCTGAATACAGCAGGGTGGTGGAAGTGTGGGTCTTTCAGAAGAGCAAGAAGAGGCCAGTTCACTGACAAAGGCTGCAGGAATGGATGCATATGCACAAGCAGCCCCAGGGCAACCTGGGTTCCTCAGGGTAGTTGTTTTTCTCTTTGGTGGCAGCTTCCTTCCTTCCTGGGGATTTAACTTTGTGCCTCCGTTGTAGCCACACTCCCCTTCAGTTTGAAGCTGTTCTGACCCCAGCATCTGTCCTGGGCCCATGACAAACTATAGCAATGCCAGTGGCATAACTGGATGAGAAGCTATGTAATCCAGCAGTGTAAATGTAAGAGGACAAAATAAAAAGAAGGAGGAAGGGAAGATGACCTCTTAGACATGCACAGAAAAAGGGTTGGAAGTCACATTTTTTTAAGTGGCAAGGGAGAATTGGGCTGAGCTTAAAATGAAACTATCAGCAAGGCTGGAATTAAAAGAAAGCTTTAGGAATGATCTAACTTTTATTTTATTACATTACAGAAGACAAAAAATCAATAGCTGGTAATTCAGACATAAATGAGTTATACAGGCCATTGACACAATGGACCAAACTTTATAACAACCACATCTGATGCTGTCAAGCCACAGGCTTCAGTGGCGCCAGTAATAATTATGGCTGATCACCTCTAATTCAGAGCTGCCTTGCTTGATAAAGGTGTCACTCTGAGTGGCTGCAGCATCAATATCAATTGAGGATGTCATCCAGCAGGTCAGCCTCCTGCAGAGAACTGGGTTTTTTTAATTGAATAGGATAAACCCTTGGTTTTCTCCTCCTCTCATTCTGTCTGTAAAAATCATATATAGCTTAAACAAAAATCATTTGGATTCATGACTAAAACTACTTGAATTCAAGACTAAACCATGACTGAAGCTAACCGTGTTGATCCATAGAAATATATTCTAAAGATAATTTTTAACCATAAGAGTATCCTCAGGAGAAGACTTTGGTACTTTTTGATAATCTCTTGCATTACTGCTTTGATCAATTCATGAATCTGCCACCCCAAAAAACCTGTTTGGTAAAATGCTGCTCGGCAATAGAAATTGCTTTTCTGTAAACTCACATCATTATAAGGAAGAAAAGAGAACACATTGGCTTTGATGTTTTCCTATTGTTTTCTGAATTTTGGGGGATAGGTGTGGCTATTGACTGTTGGAAAACTGAATTTCACTCTGAGACACTGGGTGAAGTGACTTTGTAAAATATTTCTTGACCTATAAAGAAAGGAGTCACTTTTAAATACCTATCCAGTGTTTCAGGTGCCCTTAATGCTTACATCTCTGCAGTTTGATGTTGAAACTGTTAGTCTTTGGATTGCTGAGGGATGTTAAGTGTGCTTAAATATTTTCACATATTGTTGTTATTGTTGTTGTTATTATTATTTAGGCTTTGTATTCTTTTGTGGAGCAACTGTTTTGTACTGTGTTGACTACAGTTAATTCTGAGTGATGAACAGTGAAAAAAACTTGTGTGTGAGAGGACACGGGGAGTATTTCATCCCCAGTCACTGTAGCATTTAACATCAGGAGGACTTAGAAACTGCAATACGATGCAGCAGAGTGCTTTGCACCACAATAGCTTATGCTTGCATAGCTGAAAAATTATTGGAAGTTCCACTTAGAAACATCCTCTATCCCTAAAAATATGACAAATATCAGACTTGGGGGAGAAACGCCAGAAGGGTGTCGTTTTAAATGCAGGGTAGGCAGTAGCAGCAGCACCACAGTGAGTTAGTTCGGAAGCTTGCAGTGCTGTACGGCTTGGGGCTTTTCTGGTACTTTTTAAGTAGCGGACAAAGAAAGTGCCTTGCACCTGTACATTTGCAGGCACACCAAGAAACAGCCCCGTAGTTATCCTTCAAAGACGCGGGGCTTGATTCCAGCCCTGCGCAGGCTAAGGCTGAGAAATCCCAGTCCAACAGTGTAACCTGTAAAAGCAGTGCTATTCATCCCCCCCAGACCCACACAAACACGCTGCATCCGCTTCACAGCTTCTCTGCTTCCCTCCTTGTCTCCGGCTCGATCTCCTCCTTTTCCCATCACCGGATCTTCCTGCAGCCCGGACCGTGCGGGCATTTGGGAGCGAGCGCGTTTGTGTGCAATAGCTTCTGATCAGCCCCAGTCAATCATGTCAGCCCCATCCCTGGGTTTTCCTGTGATCCGGCAGGCAGCTGCGCAGGCCCTTCAGAGGCGGCACTGTTTCTTTCTCTGTTTACTCGTTTCCAATGGCAATTGCACCACCGAGTCTCAGTACGTCTGGAACTTGGCCTGGGGCTGTTTTGGTTACATTGAAGTTTTTGCTTCAGCTCTGCCAGATTTAAATGGTGACTTCACCAGCACTGAGCTAAAAAGGAGAAAAGGGGAGGAGGGAGGTAGTGTAGCGAGCGGGAGCGAGCGAGGGAGAGGGCCAGGGCATTACATCATCGTTTGGACGGGAATCAAATGGGAAGGATATGACTCACTCGGGCTAGTTAAGCTTTGGCTCAAGTTCTACATACACTCATTCCAGGGCTCTCATGTTCTGCACCTCAGCAGGGAATTCAGGCTCAGTGATGTCCATGAGGTTTGTTTTTAATTTTCTTTTCCTTTTCTGATTTCTATATACTTTTCCCCCCCTCTTGCCTTCCTCCTCCTCTCCTCCTCCCCTCCCTAGTCCCCCTTTCCCACTCTCTTTTCCACTTCGACAGAGTTTGTTTTCTGGTGCGTGCAACCTCTACTCTTAGCAGCAGAAGCTGTATTTTTTTTGACCAAACCAAACCCAAACAAGGAGCACAGCAAACTTGAGAGAAGTTTGGTGGTTTGTTGTGTTTTGGTTGGGGGGGGGGGGGGGGGGGGGGGGGGGGGGGGGGG
>JAVJGI010000050.1:108737797-108769811 GCA_035590275.1 Ibycter americanus | reverse complement strand
AAAAAAAAAAAAGAATAAAGAAAGAATACTTCTTTATCTCGGGGAGACTTGTTTTAAAGAAGCAATCCTCCAATGAGAGGACTTTCTGGAGTGTAGGTAGGGTTGAGCTGTATGTAGGAAGGATGTGAGTCTGCTGCTTCCCCATGTAGCACAGGGCATGGGAGCACTGGATTTCAGCAGCAGATCTACATGTGCACAGTAATTATCAAATAGGACAAACATTAGATATAATAAGTAACTGATTGGCTCAGGGTCAGATGTTTGGGTTCGCCCAAACAATCCCCAGAGGACTTAGATCTTCTCTATTGCGGGGAGAATAAAAACCCTCTGTGCCCAAAGTCTTGGGCAGTTCAAGGTGAAATCTGTTTGGACTGTTGAATAACCCCAAGTAAATGGGCACCCCAAAACTGCACACATGTTCCGAGGTGAGCCTGCAAAGACTTACAGTGAGTGGCACCCACACGGTGGGCGAGTTGCGCGGTGAACAGATGCCATTACAGACATATTCCCTAGGTCACAGGGAGAGAGTATCAGGAGAAGCAGAGAGCAGGGGAACTTGGTTTATTTAGCCTGGAAAGAGATGGCTAACGGGGGATCTAACTGCAGCCTTCAGCTACTTACAGGGTAGTTACAGAGGGGGCAAGGTCTGCCCCACTTTGCAGCGTGAAGGCAAAAGACAACAGTCACAAGTTTCAGCAAGAGAAATTCCTGTGGGACCTAAAGAAAGAAAAGCTCCCACAGGAGGAGCATGGCGAGGCACAGCAACAGGCTAGAGAGATGGTGCAGTCTCTGTTGCTGGAGCTTTTCACCCTTTGTTTAGAAAAGGCCCCCAGCAACCTGCTGTGATACTGCATGTAGCCCTGCTTGGAGCAGGAGGTTGGGCAAGGTGATCTTCAGAGGTGCCTTCTGGCTGAAACTGTTCCTGGGTCCTGCACTGGGCAATGATGGCAGCACTGGCTGTCTGTACAGGGAGAGGAAGCAGGAAGAATTTTGATGATGAAAAAGCAATAAGCAAATGGCAAGAGCATAATGTCATCTAAATCGTCTCCCATACCTGCTTGTGTCTACCTTGTTTTGAGAAGTAAGAAATGTATGCACTCATGTGAAAGGTGTAACTGGGGGCTCTGAATTGCTGTGACTGAGGAGAGAGTGAATTATGCTTCAAGGTGCTTCATTTCCTGGCTTTCCCACCATGCTGTAAGTGAGGGTCACCAAAGTTTTAAGAGATGACTGAAAAGCATGCAAAGATAAAATAGGAATCCTGACAACCAGCCATTTTTGTCTGAAATCTGAGCAAAAATGAAGCCAAATATCTTTTCAGTTTGTAAACAGCTGAATTAAGTCTTGTTCCCGGCTCAACTAAGCATCTGTATTTGCCGCTTATAGTCAAGAATTGCAGGACAACTCTAAAATGCTATGAGAAAATCCATCTCTGAGGTATTTCTAAATCAGTCAGCTGTTTAAATACCACTTTTTCCCCCTCCTTTTTCTTCATACAAAAAAAGGGGAATTAAACCACAACAAACAAAACTTCTGGGCCTTTGTGGTGATTTTCAGCGTGTTTTGCAAAACTAGGAGAAAAGCTTTGTCCATCACCATGTGAGGAATCCATTTGCTAATATCCATGTAAGCTCAAAGTATGTTTTACAGGAACTTAGCTAGTAAAAGCTGTTCCCACTATAAAAGTAATGGCACATTAATGCCTTTTTGCAATGAACTCCCTGTATACCTTATCCTGCGTTTTTATTTGTCCATTAACTAATGACTATCCAATATGCTGTCACTGATATCACATGTAAAATCATACTTTGCCCTTCTGCATGCTCAGTTATTTTATTATTGCAAAATTAATAATTTATTATGGAGTATAACGTAAAGACTGAGGAACAGTCACTGAACTTGAGTTTTCACTGACAAAAGCCTGTGCAGTGACACTGACTGAGGCTTATATTCGTCTTGAGCTAAAAGGCTTAGAGAAGGATATTGTTCGTATTTATGAGGGTTCCAAAAGTGCAGTCCTGGAGCATACAGCTGGCACATTCCTTACTGTCATGTATTCACCTTGTTTGCATCCTCTTTTCCTGTAATCAAGACAAGCTTTGTCCTTTTAAAGTGCTGTGCCTGACGCTTCAGTAAATGTCAAAGATGATTTTGCACTGTCAGACGGAGAGCAAATCCGTCTGAATCTGGACTTGTGGTAAAAACTTCCTGGCTGGAAGAGCTAATCCCCTCAGAAAACAAAACAAAAAGTCCTGCACCTTCCTGTAGAATATACTATTTTCCTTTTGCCTTGAAAACAGCATTACTATCTGGTTAATTTATTAATGAACCTAATCAGTCTGTAAGTAAGGTAGTTTTGAAAATATCAGTGTTAGTTCTGTTTTTAATTAATACATCAATATTGATGTTCAGGTTTGTAACTAGCTGTTAAAATCAGTTCGGAAAAATCTTGGAGAGAAGACATAAAAGAGAGGAATGAGTTGGAATATTAGGTTGTTTTTAGTAGAACAGGAAATGAAGAAAAACAGATTTAAGGTTTCTTTTGAGTCATTGGTTTGCTTGTTGCAGGTAAGCTGTAACAGTAACTAGTTATATGTGAATAACAAACTTGACTTAGTGACTGAAATTGAAAATAATAATTTAGGTTAACTTGATATGACTTAATTTCTTAATGATTCTGTGCAAATAAAAAAGAGCAAAGACATTTTCTGATTTACAAGAAAATTAACTCTTTAAAATTAGCTAGGTAAACTTCCTAATTAATATGGCATTTCAAATTGGAACATTTACAAATGTTAAAAACATCTACTTTTCAAAATATCTATTCTTCCTTACCTGTAAGACTTATTATATATAATTTATTAGTGAATTTAATAATTTTGGTCAACCTGAAAGTGCTGCTTTTGGTAAATTTTCTATTTGACTCGGGGGGGGGGGGGGGGGGGGAAAGTCCCGCTCTAGCTTTTGAGCTTGGCTGCAATGTCCTGCATAAATCACGTCAGTTACAATGCAAGTGAATTCACTACAACAAAGTATATTTAATTTGCACATACTCTATAGATAATTGAAGTCTCTATCCTCATATAACTTTAGAGTTTGAGATGATATTAGAAGCCTGTAGAAAAAGCTTTTCATCATTTCTAACATAGGCATGGCACCGTTCATGCTATGAAAGTAAGGAGATTGCTGCAGAAAAGGCTTTTGCAACTTTACTTTTTCCAGTGTATCTTTGTCCTCACGCGGTGTGGGCTGCAGGGCCAGCGATGCACTGTGCTATACTTTCGTCATCTCTGCCATCAGTAGAACTAGCTGGGAATTACAGTGGCTGGAGAAATTTTGCAAGGTTTGTAAAACTCGAGAATATTAAAGGAGGGCATGTAAATTCATGTAGCTAGATGCTTGCAGGATTGGAGACTAGATGTCCATAGAAGATGATTGAAAAAACTTGTTTCCTTGCCAGTGACAGGTTAAAAATAACTCTTCACTTTAAGCTGCCTGTAACACCGTTTCCAGTCTTACAAGACCTCTGGGAAAAACGTTCTTTTTGCTTCAGCAGGAGCCTTGTGTGTAGTGACCTAGAGAGTTAAATCTTCTGTTTTCTGCCTGTATTCCCTGGAGCTGCGGTGACTTATCATTTTGTCTGGCTTGGGTTTTGATGATTGGAAATACCAAAGGGGGTTGGAAGGATTTTCATTGTCACATGGACCTGAGGGCTGGTGGTCAGTAGGACAGGTGGGACTAGATGCCCAAAATTATCATTGCATTTGAAAATCATGTTCCTGTTCTGATGGGAACTTTCTCAATTATTTTTTCTTCTATTTTGTTTAGGGAAGAGTCAGAAGTTAATGAGGAAGCCTGTAAAACTCCATTTTAAGGTTGCATTCTTTAAGTCATAAAATGAAGGTCCTCTGGGTGAGGCCAAATGTATTAAATATTAAACACAGCATTCAGGATGGCTTTTTCTTTAATGGACATTTTCCTCAGAAAAGAACACAAATGAAAAATATGGAATCCTAAGTATAAGAGGAAATCTGTCAAAACCTGCCAAATTTGAAGCAAGGTTCAGGCTGTGATGCACTTTCGATTGGTGTCATTTTTACCCAGTAGTGTGGAGTTCTCGTTTGGTTATTTCTCTTTGTGCTTATCCTTGATATGTTGTTTAAAAAAAAAAAAAAGAAGTCTGAGCAGTTGAACCATATGTTTATATCATAGCTCCTAATGTCAGAATTTTAATTGATTTTCCCATATTCAGGGTTAGGAGGGGGCTGTATCATGTTCCACGACGTCATAAAAACAAAAATATTTAAAATATGTTTCAAATAAGAGAAGAAAAAATGCTTAACTTAGAAAAGATGTGGGATTCATTAACAAAGGAAAATACTGGCCACGGACCAACGGCAAGCCAAATGTTTTGCCAGCAGTTTGCAGTTCACAGTCATCATTGCATGTCACTCTGCCTCCTGCACCAGCCCCTCCGACCATATATGCCTTCCTTTTAAAGAGAAACCTGTCTGGTTTGAGTTGAATAAATTAATTTGGGTTTACTTAGTTTAAAAACAAAAATACAGAGGGCCCAATTTTATTTCATTATGCCCGTGGGTAAAGCAGTCCAAGGTAATTACAACCGCAGTGCTGGTTGCTCTATCTTAATTAAAGAGGGGTTTTTTTGCACATAGGTTTTTGCACAACATAATAAAATAGTTTGTGGTCTGGCTAGCCTCAGTGTCACAAGAGTGTACTCACTTGAGAAATTGTCCAGCTTTTCCAAAAGCTGAGGCCCTTCCATGCGAGAGGAAGCATGGAGCTGCTCAGCAGAGCACAGGTAGTTTACAGTCCTTCCTATTCAGTGTAAGGGCACCATCGTAAATCACACAGCAAACAGCCTTTCATACAATCTCGTACACTAAGCGGCATGCTTGTCAGCAGCAATGAATGTGGGCTTCAGTAAGTCTTTAAGCAGTGATGTGCTTTAGAAATGTGCAACACTGGTTACACACCTGTGACCAAACTTCTTATTTTTCCAAAGTTTCCTGGTAATGTTTTGGGTTGTTTGGGATTTTTTTTTGGGGGGGGGGTCTCCTTTGCAAATAAATATGTTATTGCTTAGCAAATCCTTTTAGAGAAAAGGCATCAAAGACATTTAAATAACGTACCTGGGATGATTAAAAAAACCCCCAAACTCAGATCCCAACAAGCATGGCTAAGATGACCTGTTATTAGAAAAGTCAAAGGAAGCATGTTTGCTAGCTGAATAAATCAAGTAGTGTTGTAAAAACACTGTCTCAGGGATGATTAAGGGTAAGTGATTTTCGTTACAACATTAAGTTCTCCTTTCTGTTGTGGTGCTTTTTATATCACATCAAGCTTAGCTATTAACTTACGCTGCTTTAAAAAGCCCCAGCGCCTCAATTACTTAAATCATGACCTGGTGCATTGATTCAGAAAGACAGCAGCACAATCTAGCTTTACTTAATGCTCAGGAACCTGACACAGGTCCTGTCTTTGGGTGCTCTATCTCATGCAGTTGGTAAAACTGATTTAATTCAGTTTTGCAAATATCAGTGGATGACTCAAGTCAGTAAAATGTCACTGCCTCCAACAAGTTCCCCTCCCCACCTGGTGCTAGGGCTTTCCTTTGAGTTGTGTGACTTTCCCTTTTCTTGGATTTGGATTCTTAGATATTTAGGGCCACCAGTTGTCCTCGAGCCAGATTATGGGTTTGCTACCTTGCTCATTTGCAAGGGCAAGGTTCACAAATATTTCTGAACTTTGCAAGAAGGGTCTCAAGGTTGGAATAAGGAACATCCAAAGGGACCTAGATGCTTTGCTCAGTGACCAGCAATGGGGTTTGTTTCTTTCTGTTGGGGGCATGGATTCTCCTATGGAGGGGCAAGCGAGTTCAGCTTCATCTGCTTGAACTGACACAGTTTCACCTGAGCTTGCGTTTACAGAGGAGAAAGTGCCTATGGGTTGTGTGTTGTACCCCAAGCCAGGACTCCAGCCAAGGGGAGGGCAGCCCTCAGCTGTGTTAGGGCTGCTCAGAAGCACCACTAGCAGTGGCTGCCCGCAAGGTAAGGGGAGCTGGAACATGTGGTGTTTGACAAAGCTGAAGTCTCTTCCAGCATCCCTAGGCATGGCCCAGGTCCTTGGCAATGCTGGCTGAGTAGGGCTGGGACTGTGATTACAGACATCTGGGCTTCCTAGAGGTCTTCGTGCCTAGAATTAGACGTGTGTAAATGGGGAGAATTAGCCTAGAGGTGGACCAGAGAGGCTTCCACCCCCCACACTTCAGTACAGAACATGAAAATACTGGTGTACTTTCCACTCTGTGTGTTGGTGCAGAAGCAACAACATCCAAGTATACTTTTAGGATGCAGCTTCCAAAGAAACATTTCACAACGAACACAGAGGGGCATCCCTGTGGCAGCCTCAGCTGAGGTGCTAATGATTTCATAACCTGTTCTTTTATTATGCAAGCTATAAAACCTGCTGAGACTGTTCAGCACGGGGGTGCCTGCTGCCAGGGCAGGAGCCAGGGCGCAATAGTGGATCGATAATGGGTTTGCATGTGGAACGGATCTGTACTGTGTGTTTTACATACATGGCTTTGAAACTACAAGAAAACAGCCACTTTCTGTTTCCATTTGCATTAGAGACTTCTCATGAATATCTGAAATAGACATTTATTGTGACCATAACCCTACCACAAATTAAAATCAGATCCCAAGTCCCCTGTGAAAAAGAGGCTCATTATAATGTATGGAGATGTCAGAAATGATACTAAATGACACTTAACTTTAAACCCCAAACACTACGCTTATCCATGGGTTAGGGTTAAATCTACAGTGGAAATAAGACCAGGAGCTAAGCAAGGTTTACAGGGGTGGGGGACGTCCCAGTAGATGTATAGCCACAAGCTAAAGAACAAACAGCTGGTTATATGTGTCTGCCAAACATGAAGTGTCTTGCATATATACTGCTGCATTTTCTTCTCTTAAGCCACAGATTACCTTTGTTACATATCCTGCATAGACCAGGCCAGATTTATATGAGGTGTAATGTTGTTGATTCAGATGGTTTGTTGCTATAGAGAAAGAGATAAAGGCAGATTATCATGTTGGTCTAAAAAGTACACATCTGAATCATTATTCCTAAACATTCAGTTCTCATCAAATTTTATGTATAAGCCATTTCAAGGACTTGTTATCTGGTAGGCTAATACCAGGGCTAAATCCGTGCTTCAGAAAATAGAGAGACTGGGGGTGGGGGGGAACCAAAAACATGCTGACTTGCAATCTGACTGCCACTATTCTTTACATTCATCGTATTTGCCTTTCCTGTTAAAAAAAAAAATATGAAAAAGAACGACAACAGAAAACACGGAGCAGAGTGAGTAAGCCATGGCTTCCGACCCCTGGAAATTGGCCATACTCACTGCTGTGCAAATTCCTGCTGCTCTCTGAGCTGAGATCATACTGTTGGAGACAGCAAGTGTATAGAGCACAGATCTGTATCTTTCTTCCACTGCTAAATATTAACAGTAAAAAATAAATGCAGGTGATGCAACAGGCTTTGGCCGGGCCTATTTATGTGACTGTTGAGATATTTTAACCAGATCAGTCAAATGTCTGGCTCCCTGTGGGCCAAATCAAATAGATCTGATGTTATTGTAAACTGAGTGGAGCTGACACTTTGTTGTTTAGGTGAAGTTAGCTTTTTTTACATGTTCACCTGCAGTGTATTGGCGTGTCTCAGGCTGTGTGACAAACACTTGCTTATTTTATAGGAGACATCTAGAAAAGTGCATGTCTTCTCCTTTCCATTCTCCCTCTTCTGCCTCTTCCCCTTCCTAAGCTGACAGTCCTTTTCCTCTGCCCTCTCCACAGCTCCAAGCAAACAGTTTAAAAAAAACAAAACCAACACAAAAACGAGAGAAAAAAACCCACAAAGTCAGCTAATGTTTCTTGAATGTCAGCATGGTTTGACTTTGTCAGGCCAGCAGGAGAGACAAATCACATTGTCAGAGGCCTTCCACTGCCAACTTCAGGGGTACCAGTTCCCACAGTTTAAATCTGGAAACTCTTAATGTAAATGCTGCAGCTGATTCCAATGGCTGTAGTGGCACTTCACTGGAAAGCGGTGCTTTGGAGTTCGGTTTTGCAGCATCGGGCAGTCAGCACGAGTTGAAACTAAGCTTGTGTTCCTGCATGGGCTGTTGCCAGACCTGCGTGTCTAGGGGAGACTTGGGCCGTGTCTAAACGAGCGGCATTACTTCAGCCATGCAAATGCAGCTCGAGAGGTCCTTCTAGCCTGGCCAGCATAGCCTTCTTAAACTATTCTATGCAAAGGTGACTCCTCCCTGCTGAATTGTAATGCTGAAAATGTGAGGTGCAAAAATCTTGAAGTTATCCAGTGCTCTCAGAATTTCAAAATTCACCTAATTCATGCTGCTGTGTAACTTCCCCTGGCATGGCAGCTTTCTAGTTAAAGCACTGTTTCAGCAGCAGTTCTCACAGGGTAAGTGGAGGAAAAAAGAAATAGTGCAAACCAAAACTATGCATGGAGTATGCTTACGGTTCATGTTAAAGACATCAAATAAATAATCAGAAAAAAAATATTAACAGTGTGTTAGTTCATACTGCAGACTTTTGGAAGCTGACAGGGTGACCTGAGCTTTTGCATGACTTCTCACTGACCGTTAAGGTCTTTACTCTGAATTGGTGCAGTGGATGCTGTCGTAATCTTCAACATAAAGTTCTGGTTTGGGAGAAGAATGTTTCTTCTTTAAGACAATATGTCTCTCAAGACAAAAATAAAATTTAAAAAACCCAAACAGCTGTGAAACACTAAACCAGAAACATCAGTACAAATTGGAAGGTAAGGATGTAAAATAAACTTTTCCTTAGTGCAATGTAGTGTATTATTAACATGTGTAAGTCAGCATTGCGGGGTATAATTTAGGAAGGTATCTTCATAGGTGTCATATGTTTTTATGAGTCTGCTTCTGTTCTAAACGATTGTATTAGTAGCACTCCTGTGAATTTCAATGGCAAGAGCATCATACCCAAAAGAACATCTGCCACAGTAGGATCAACCTCCCCTTGTCTTTCTCAACTGTACTGTACATGCTGCACAAGGCAAATATGATGAATGCAAAGAACAGTGAAAGGCTGGATTGCAGATCAGCATACTGGCTTCAGTGACGGTATCAAGAAGAGCAGCAAGTGTAGAATTTGGCCAGTGCTTTCAGGAGAACTGCTGTGGATGTTGGGGTGATCCTCCTGCTTCACTTTGTAAGTTAATCACCACCAGGGGTCAGGAGAAATTACTCAGTAGTAGTCCACAGATGTCAAGGTGTAAGGTGGGGATTTTTGTTTGCTTTTGAAGCATAAGACATAGATCACTGTCAGAGCTTGTTTTACAGCTAGATGTAATGCATGCTACATACTGTGTGTTTATGGAGTGTGCGTGCATGTGTGCGTATGAGTGAGATTCCCAGTTGCTTTAAATCCATTGTCTTTGGCAAAGCTGCGTGCTGTACACCATTGAGAATTGGCTCTATTGCTGTTGATATGTTCATGCTTTTCTTATTGTTTTCTCAAATTATTGTGCTAACTGGGTTACAGCTCATAAGGTCTCTTTATTTTTGAGGTTTATATTTCCTCAGTGATATTTTGCTCATAAACAAGCACATTTTGAAGGTCACCAGGTAGATTAATGTGCAAAGCTCTTTAGGAGAAAAGTTTTGAATATGCTTCTGATTCTCTCATTCCAAAGAACAATTCAAAAGAGAGCAGCAAATTCCCAGTAAAAAGAGTAAAATATTTGCCTTTTCATATTTTATCACATTTCAACTTGCTTCTATTTAAAACATTTTGTAATAGTAAGTATCCTTTCTGCTTTGAGCTAGAGTCTAAAAAAATATGTGCGTGATATCTGACATTACTGACCACTTAGACTTGCTGCTTTTTATTAAAAGTATTGGCTGATTTGTATGCATATTTTTAAAACTAAGATTTAAAATTTACATGATATCTGGTATTTGATCTGTAACTTGAAAGGCTACTGTAGCCACAATAAGAATAAAAATAACCCTGAACTGTTGAAAATTCAACTCAGAGCACCCAAAGCGGTAATGACTGCAATAGTAGTTTTGTCGATATTTATAAATCAATGCAAACCAGAAACTGGATGTTTTAATTTACTACAGTTTCAATGTAACTGATACCCTCAATTTTAGAGCTTTAAGCTTTGTGAAGTGCAATGTTATTGCAGGGCATGCATCCAATTTTTAAAACATTATATAGATTGGAGACAGATGAGCTTTTCAGAATTATTTTAGGCCTATTTTGATTGAATGCCTGAGATGCATTTTCCAGTGGAAATTAATTGCATTGATGTGAAAACAAATGAACTCCAACCTCAAAATTAGCTGCAGGTTCATGCTCCAACCAGTACTTAAAAGGGAGGGAGTGGGCACAAATAGTGACTGGAAATTATGATGACAATATACACTTTGTTGGAAGAGTAAAATAACCTTTTTTCAATGCCTGCTCTTTTTTGCTCTTTCTTTTAGCATGCATGCATGCGTAGGGAGAGAAATTTTCCCATGTATCTGTGGTTGCACGTGAGCAGACAATGGCTTTTGCTAGCTATCACTTCTTCCCTTGCACACTGCTGGAAATCTTTGCTGGCCTGTGTTGGTGTCTAAACGTCAGTGACATCTTCAGCAGCTGCTACCTGTAGTGCTTCTGTTGTTGCCATGGGGCGTTTCTGGAGCACACTGTTCAGGGGGACTTTATTAACAAATAGCAGTTAACATGATTTCCATCCTTCAGTGAAATCAGCCTTAGCTATGTAAAAACTGCTGTAGATGAGTTTGGGATTCCTGTTTGCTCAATTGACACTCTCAGTCAGTAGTAACTCCCATTGAGATGTAGGCAAAGGCAACGTGAGCTCTTTAAATAACGAGAGCAGACAGCCCTAGCTTGGAGCTGATCTCTGTCAAAGTACAGCTGCAGCAGTTCTCCATGACTTTGTTCTTTCTGCCTTGAGATTCACCTCTTCCCCGTGCTTGTCATCATTTGTGCTAATACAGCTGTCAATTGGGATTTTTAGCATGTTTAAGAGATGAAGCACGTGCAAAAGTTCCTCCCAGGAAATGGCATATATTCATTTTGGTCTTTATGAAATTTTGAAAGGAATCAGTGAAGTGGGTTTGGGGTGGGAAGAGGGTCACTGAAGATATATAGCTATTTGGCAGCTCTAAGATATTTTTACACCTGGAGGTGACTTGCTAAACAGATAATTGCGAGTACTTCCTCATGTATGTACTCCTCTCCCTCCTCCCCCACTGCCATCCACTGGAACAACCAGCAGCTTTGAGACACGGAGCATGTTTGGGGCTGTGACCATGGTGGGCTACGCACAAGTGCTAACTTTTCCCTGGGCTGTAGAGAGCTTGGCACCACAGGAGCACTTGCAGAGGGCAGAAGTGCTAGGGAAGCAATGAACGTTAAAAAGCCCAGACAAAGTATCTCTATGGTATTCTTGTTAAAGAGTGAATTTGGTCTGCCGCTGATGTCATATGTCATCAGAGACTTTTCCAAGCTTCTAATTTTCTGCTATTGTACCGATTTGATATTTAACAAAATAGTTTGTGTTTTCTCATATAATGTCTTTCTTAAAGACTTCTTTCTACGGTATGTGTTACTTTTATAGTATTTTTGGTGTTGAGGGTAGAAATTAAATCTCAGTAAATAAATCATCTCACATGTATATACCTACTTGTTTTCCTCACTAGTGACTGTGGGCAAACTGCTTTCCATAGTGCATACAACACAGTTGTGTCTTGTCAGTGTTAAACAGACTGAATCTGCCAGTGGCAGATGCTGGAGTGTTTTTCTCTCACTGAGGCTGTTTTCATTAGTCAATCTTTTTCTAGCAAAATTGTGACCAAATCAATGTTCCAGGCCCAACCATAGCATTACGGCTACATGTGCTATGAGTTGTATTGCCACATGGTCTTAAGATCCAGTGATGTTTTGAAGCACTGTCTAGAGTACAAGCTCTAAGAGCTCTAGAGTGACAAAAATGAATGAGGAGCTGATGGATGACATTTATTGTCATGGATATTGAACTGCAGGAATGTAAAGATTCAGATTTACACTCACACACCCCCACACCCTTTTTTTTTTTAATTGCCGGAAGCTCCTTCTGGGGTGCACTGTGTTTTTCTGTTGACTACCCACAGCAACTGTGTTTCTGTGGGGACCTAAGCTGGGTGCCTGAAGTGATTGGCCATAATCAGAAACCAGCCTGGGATCAAAGGCCTGTCAGTTAAGTAGCAATGTGGTGTTTTAAGTCAGGACCCTTTTCCCAACCTCTTTGGGCACAACGACTTTCCCCCTCTAACTCTTACAGCATTGGTTGTGGGGGCACATGGGGGGACATTGAGGAGGAAAGAGTTGAGAGATGTTAAGCCATCCAGAGCATAAGGTCTCCATAGCAGTCCTGCCTGCCTGCAGGCATATGAGAAGGTCAGCAAGTACATCTTTCTTAGACACACAGGCAGGCAAACTTCTCTGAAACACAGGGGCATGAAACTGCTGCCGCAGCATCCATCATCCTGTGGAGGACAGTGAAAACATGTGCTGTCATCTTTGACATTTTAATTGAAAAGAAAGCTTACACAGATTTCGACCTTAAGCAGTGTGTTTATACAAGTGTATACAGAGAAATAATCTGTCAGTTCAGAGCAGGCTCATTGCTATAGGAGTTGGTTTAGTAACTGAACAATCCAACATTAGCTCACACACCTTGCCTTGTTCCATGCCTCAATAATTTTTAGTAGAAATACTTTGCCTAGAGGCATGCAGTTATTAAAAAAGAGGCTCAGCTTGCTTAAAGTCTGGAATTATTAGCTCATGGTAACAAGCCTGCACTGGAGAAACTGTTGGTTCTTTGTTTTCATGACTTTGCTGTAATTCACCGTCTTATTTTCAGAGACAAACTTCTGCTTTGTTTGGGAAGTTAAAAAAAAAAGAACAAAAAAAAGGGAAAATAAATCACTTCAGAAAGATTTTTTTTTTTCATTTTCATTATAAAGGAGGGTTTACAAACTTCTTTTATCTTAATATTTCTATTAAATTGCACTGGTCCAAATACTAAGGGTAAATAGAAAGAGAATTTTGAGAAATTTGTTTTACCACATTTCCAGTATAAGGATCCGTTGGTATTGAGTACTCACGGAGAGCTCTCCAAATACCCTCTCAGCCCTTTAAGAGTAAAAGGAGCTTTTTTTTCTCCATCCTTTCCGCAACCTACTATTCTTTTCAGATGCAAAGTTATGAAGGTCAAATAAAAGCCATTTGCAGTGCTGTAACATGTTTGCAAATGGAGTCACTAGAGCAAATGAAGGCTCCGGCACCTTTCGGTAGCACAAACCTGGCAGAAATGTTAGTTGGTGTTCAGTTGTCACTTTTGTCTGGATGCAGGAATTAGGTTCCTTTCTAGCTGTTTAACCTGTTGACATTTTTCCTCAATGAGTCTTAAATTTTCAAGCTTTCTTGAATTTGCTTGCCAGGCTGGAGCCTTAAGCTCTACCCTTAAAAAGAGTGGACATGTTAGACAGTGTTTGTGTAAGCTTTATTGCTGTTATTATTCCTGGTTTTAAGTCAGCTGCCATGTGGTACATTTGTGTATTATTGCTACCTTTTTTCTTCAGTGAAAACTGATACACTTTTATTTGTGGTGATGCAAAATAATTTGTTTTCCTGAAGAATTAAGCATTGTCCTGTCTGAGCTGGGAGACCTCAATGACAGTGGAATCAGTTTGACAACGTTGCTTGCTTTTATGATCAAATCATGTTTATGCTGCAGTGTTTTGGTTTTATCCCACTTTTTTATTTTATGACAAGAATGTGTTTTTATATGAGCTAGTTCTTTGTAATCCCTTGAACCTGCCTTTTGCAGTGTTTCCTTGTTTTGCTTTAACTATGCCATTATCCTCCACGTATCATTTGTGAGTTTCAGCTGTGTGTATAACACTATGCAGAACATAAACTCTGAGGAGGTTATAGTCTAAGAAACCATTCTAGCTTTTCTTATTTTTCTTGTAATGGGTCAGGCAGTAAGACCCAGTGAAATATTTAGAGGGAAGGGAAGACTGAAACCAGCAGTTTCTAAGACCTGTAAGAGCCAAAAGGCAAATGTTAATGGGTTCTGTGAGGCTTCCAAGGACCTGCTGGTCGTTGTACTTAAGCTGAATTTGCAGAGGTTCCTTAAACGTGTTCAGGAAATATAGGTGGCATTATCACAACTGGAGTTTCTAAAGGCAAGATTTTTCATTGACTAAATCTTTAAATAATTTGGCCCACTAAATACATTACAGCAGTGGGGCTGCTGATTTGTGGGGCTTTTCTCCTAGAAGCTCGGGTGAAAAGTACAGAATACTTAACAAATGTTGGAGGCATCTTTCCACAGGTTTCTAGTATTTTACTGTACATGTATCCATTCCCTGTCCTTTTTTTGTTGTTGTTTGGTTTTTGGCTTATTCTTTCCCTTCAGTTAGATGTTATCTCGCTGCAAATGAAAACAAATGAGCATGTACGCATTTCTGATGGAGTTGCTTTGTTCCCAGTGAACAGCTTCTCAAGGGATTTGTGAATTGAGACTTAACATCTCTTTGCTTGCTTTTGACTTTGTCCGTATCATTTTGTATCTGTATGCTGCATCTTGCTCCTTTTGTGATGCTTATTGCTGAATTCCTTCTACCTCTGTGCCAATGTATAGCTTGTTATCTTAATTGTGCCAGCTCTCCTCAAACACTTACATGGGCTTTCCCTTCACTTCTGAATCAAGCTTCTTGTCTTTAAGACTTTTTGCAGTTTAGCCTTATCTTATCTCAGTCCTCCAGTGTCTCATTACAGTGTCAAGCATCACTGTAACTTTGCCAGTGTCTTTACCGTCAGCTAGTTTCTCTTTCCCGGGCTGAAATCTCTTCTTGTCCAACACTGGGAAAATACCTTAAGGTAACACATATATGAAAATATATGCACAGCCTGTTTAAAAATCTCTACAGAAAGCATAGCTTTCTCTGGATGCTCCCCAAATCCTCTAAGTTACGAGCCACAGTTTTCCCTCTCTAGAGTATTGCCCTTCCTGTGTCTCAATCTTAGTTACTCACTTCCTCTTGCAAACTTCCTCGGTCCTGTCATTTCTAGGTATACGAGTTAAAAAACATACAAAGAAACCAAAAAGCAACCAGAGGACTGCCACCTAACTGGCTCCAATTCTTTAGCATATTTATTTGCTTGTGTGTTCTATCTCCATCTTCTACTTTTCATCTGTTTTGTGTCTCTAGATTGTAAACACACTGTGTAAGAATTGTCTCTTATCTGTGTTTATACAGTGCCAGGCTCAATGGGGTCCGTGTCCCGACTGGGACCTTTGGGCACCACCACAGTATAAATGTCTGCTACTGATAATAATAATCTACCCACATCATGCAGATGTCTGAATTGTCTGAGAAATACAAACAAGGATCTTTACTAGGTTGGCAAAGAGCCATTAATTTTAGGTGCCAGTTTTCTTTTCCCCTGAATATCGTTTGGCTCTCTGAAAAATCTGGTGACACAAACCTCCCACTTCTTGGAAAGCTTGGCTGTCTGGTGATGCAGTGATTAAAACATCGTTAAACATGGGATACAGCAGGTCAGGTGAGGTCCCTGCAACTATGCGAGGTATTCCAAGTACTTGTCTGATGCTTTGTTGTTGCTTTCTTTTGTGTTTGTTTTTTTCTTTCCTCCTCTGAATGACAAATGAATAAATTGAAACTAGGCAGAACTGCCATCTTTTTAGGGCTAGGGAGCACCTTAAATAACGGGCCACAAATGAAGAAAGCTATAGTTGGATTGATAGGCTTAAATAATGGCACTGTGGATCAAACAACAGCTGACCAGCAGTAAGTGAGGCGACCCCTCCAGCCAGTACACTTTTCTCAGGTTAGAACATCCCTTTGAAGTCTTTGCTCTCTGACTGAATTTTTCAAATGCTGAAGGCCAAGGACAGCACTTGGGTCAGGTACTCTGGCCTCGGTAGCTTCTGTGGAATTGGTCTGCAGCTGGTCTGTAGAACTACATGCTCCAGTGGACTTTTTAGCAATGAAGAGTTTTAATTGTGACAATACCTGGTTGTCCATGAGACATTCAGAGGGTAGACGGTAGCCAACTGTGCTCATTCTTAGCATGGTGGGCTACTTGGGTGCGTCAGCCTGAAAGCCACCCAAACCACATGCACATACTGATGTATCTTGAAAAGATCCTGGCTGCTGGTATGCAGTGGTTTTTCCTCATTACATTGATCATAACGGTATCATTGCTGCCTTATTCACCTGTGCCTCCCTACTGCTTCCACTTGCTTTCCCTCATTTTATCCTTGGTCTATAAGTTTTCTGGGGCAGGACCTCACCCACAGTTTTTAAACCAAGGCTTCTAGGCAGTGTTTTAATAAATAAATAAATAAATGTACATACATATATATATATATAAAAATGATGAAAGTCTGGGCACGCCTGTGTTGCGTAACTGGAGCATGGTGCAGAAATCCCTGAGCCAGTGCTGACCCAATGTGGCGAATTGCCACAGCACAACCAGCCACCTGTGGGCTGCTCCTGTGTGAGCTGATTGGGTCTGGAGGCCATAGAAAGTCAAGAGATCGAGTTCCTTTGCTCCAGTGCAGCTCCGTATACTTAGAGCTTTACTTTTTCCACACCAGAGCTAACTAAAGTGGAAGAAACTGAGTTGTGGTGTAGGTGTTCTTGCTGACTTTGCATGAATGCTACATGCAGGAGACTAAGGAACAGAAGAGAGGTCATGGTAAGACCCACTGACCCACAGTGCTTTACCATAATAGAAAACATGCTGCAGTGGTGCTTTAAATAGTGTCAGTCCTTCTGCACGTAGCCCCGAATGATCTAAGTCAGTATGAACCCGATCTCATGAGACCTCACCAGCAAATAGTCATCTGCAGAAACTGTTCTTGAAGGCTACAAATTAAGAGAAGCCTGGTCTTTTAATAGGTGAATGTAGTGTTTAGTCATCAGACAATCTAGAAGACTAGGTCGGATAGGTGTTGCATCATAGCAGACAGAGTATTTGGTATTAATCAAGAAGGCACATAGCAAAGTACATGTCATAGGTATTTCATTACATTAGTGGAGTTATCTTTAATCGTTGGACAGAGTCATGTGATGGAACATGGTCGAGTCACCACGGCTTAGCGGGGTACCGCCCATCTGTTTAAATGTTAGTAAGGATGACTCATGGTGTTAGCACGACCGTGCAGAGGGAGGGGAGCCAATGTGGTCAGTTACAGCAGCTTGGCTAACACGTGGTATTTCACTAAGCCACTGTAATGCTACCCATCCAGGCCATGTACACCCGAAGAGATAGCGTACAAATGCTGACTGAGACCCCCATCATGTCCAACAGTGGGCTCCTGCTGGAACACAATGACAATTCTAAAACCGGAGAAAAACCCCACGGATGGCCAGATTTTCAGTGAGGTTGAGCACTTGCCAGTTCTCTATCTTATCTGTCCTTCATTTTTGGGCTGTTTGCCCAACAACCCTATTCATTTAGCAACACAGGTGCCAAGGAATTAAAATCCCTCAGTCAGCAATATTGACTGACAGGCTGCAGGCAGCACCTCCTCAGCATTTACAAAGAGAGGAGCAGAGTCGACGTGTCCAACATTAAAAATAACAATTATAAACTCTCACTGACTTTCTTTGCTGCAGGATAGAAAGCAACAACAAAAGAGATTGTGTTGTCCTTGGAAGGAGAATAAATGTCTTAGACAAATTGAGTATCTCAGCCTGCATGTTTCCATGCCATACATGTTCCCCGAACTCTGCGCAAGTGAGTGAGCACAAGCATGTGCTAATTGATGACCTGTATTCAATGTGGAAGCAATAGAAGTATCCATGAGTACTGGCCAATGTCAGCTTCCCTGATGGTGAGCAGAATCTGGTGTGCATTATGTAGCACTTTTATTGGTGGCAGGAGCGGTGCAGACTTTTCAACAGAGGGTCAACCTTGAAGCGCAAGGTTTCTCTGACTGCTCTGTACCTCTTTGCAAAAACACACTTGGGAACAGACTAGCAGGAGCGTAGCAAGAAAAAATACCTGAAGTACTGAGGATTTTTTTACCTCTAGCCAAGTGTAAAGCACATGCAGACCCCCAAAATGAAGCAGCATTAAAGGTGAAACTGGGGACAGCAAGGAAGCTTCTTTGCCATTGTAATAAATACCGATAATTCCCTTTTGCCCAAGTCCCATATTCCCAAACTCATTAAAGCAATTTTGGAAGTTTTTTTGGCTCTGGGACATATAAACAAAAGTCAAACCATATAGTCCCTTGAGAATCACTTGCACAAATTGCATAGGTCAGGCCAGAATAAGTTTCTGTCAAACAGCCTAACACCTAAGCTTATTATGAAGCTGGTGAATTGTACAAAGGGTCTGTATGTGGGACAGTCTCAGAATGAATAAAAGGTGGGTGGGGGCTGTTGTCATGGTACTTGTTTTACTTTGGTCCCAGTGAAAACTCAGGTGAAGTTTTTATTGAATGCATTGCTCCTGTTAGCCAGCACAGTTCCTGTAGGCTGTGGCTAAGCCGGTGGACCCAGAGGGCTTCAGAGCCCCAGCAGACAGGTGGGTGGGTGCACACCTCAGTCTTGTCCCAGGACAGGCATGAGTGCACCAGTGCTTTTTCCTTTCCTGCCCACTCTTCCCTGCCTGCTCTCCTGGGAGGAAACCCAGGGTGCGTCCCCGGCAGGGACTGTAGCACACTCTGTTCTGCTCCTCAGCTGCTCCAGCATGGGGGTCTCAGCCCTTCTATCAGGCAACTGTCGCAAGGACTTTCAAGTATGAATCAGAGAAGATCTGTTTGAACTTGTCTGCTGCTTTGCAGGGCTGTAGCTGCAGTGAGGATGGGCTAGTGGGGACTGGAATCTGCTTGTGGGGGTCACCACAGCCTCTGGAAACAAAACCAAGATCATTCTCCTCCTCACATTCAGCCTGGTATCTTCTCACTTTTTTCTTTTCAAAGGGTCGCTGAATCTGCTTTTCATGCTATTTTGACCCTGTCCTAACGACTTGTCAGTCCTCTTGTGTGAATGAGTGCTGGTACATGGAGCAGCTGTGTTTTAAGTGGAGAGTAGGATGGGTCAG
Organism: Ibycter americanus; assembly: GCA_035590275.1. Lineage (NCBI taxonomy): Eukaryota > Metazoa > Chordata > Aves > Falconiformes > Falconidae > Ibycter > Ibycter americanus. Next base: position 108,750,576 of record JAVJGI010000050.1, on the reverse strand, counting down.
GGACTGTGTACTTTAAGTATGTTTTCTAAGCTCATTTTTCCTGCCCTACACCCATTCCGCTTACACCACCTCCACAGCTCCCCAGGCTTAGCCTTGTGCTGAGCTGACCATAGAATCCCCTATCCCAGAAGATGATTCATGCTCCCTCACAGCACTCCTTGCACCCTTTCACAATGTTACACCATGTATTTGGGAGACGTTGTCTTGAGTTTCTTTGGGGGGGTATGAAGATGTAAAGTACATCATATTACTCCATCAGCAGATAGCCAGAGAGACATAGGAAGAGCTTCTTGTCTGTATCTGAGATACATTTGTTATTGTTTTGGGTTTTTTTTCCCTCCTTCTGAATAAGTACTGTATGCGTCGGGGAGGATTTTAAAAACATCCTTCAAAACACAGGCTTTTTCTCTCCATGGAGAACCAAGACAAAAGGATGGGTTCAGTCGTGTGCAGCTGCTAAAGAGAAGGCAGCTGAGGGCAGAGGGGTGGGAGAAGCAGGGGTGTCTGGGTAAGAGGGGGTGGGCAGGGCAAGGACTTTGAGGTGGCATTTGTTGAGACAGAAATGTTTCTGGGGGGAACGGGCTTGAAGAGAGGAGGATTCAAGGACTGAAGGTCTAAGGATGGGGACTGCTGGGGAGTTTTAGGGAAGAAGGGATTAAGTGGTTTGAGCGCTGGGCAGAAGAGGATGAGACTTGTAGGTTAGAAGAAGCTGGGCTTGCCATGAAACAGGCATCTCCACTTTCGCAACCTGGATGTGGTGTCCTCCACATGAGATGTCTGTGAATTCCATTGCTCACAGCTGTTAGCCTCTTTGCTTGCTGTTAGATAAATGGAAGTGACAGCTGAAGTTAGAGGAGGGGTGTACGTATTCGTGATTGCCAGTATCACTTACAGCTGGAGGGGCAAGAAGTAAAGCCCCATCGTTTGGTGTGACATGGTTCAGACTGAATGGGAGAAGTGGCTGTCTTCCCCCTTGCAGCTCTGAGGTTATGACTCTGCTTCCCTGATCGGACCAGCCTGATTTTGAGGCTTTTGTGGCTAGTTGTGGATTCATCACTGAATCAAAGGGTGCATCTGCCAAGGCTGAGAATCAACTCTGATGTTTAGAGGCTCCAAACATCTTTAGACTCTTTCCATGCTCCCCCTTGCAGAAGCTATTCAAGCTCCCGGACTATGCCCCCTTCTCTCCGGTCCTTCTCATACCTTTAGGGTTATCTATCCTGCCTAATAAACAGTGTAAACCACATACTATACTGCAGAGCATCCTGCTCTGTGAGAATTTAAAGTACTAACTTTTACTAGCAATGTTTGTTGAGACACCGTATGTGGAAGCTTTCTTATTTTCATGCTTTTTGAAACGGTAGCAAGTTGCATTTACCCCAAACTTCAAGCAACTCATACCTTCTTCAAAACAAAACAAAACAAGCTGATTAATTTAACTAACTCCCAAGACCACCCTCTAAAGGCTATTTTCAAACAGCAGTCCCAGCTTTGTTTAATCCATTAATTTGATGATTCTTCTCCTTTGTGAGTGGGCCTGCTTTCTCACATGCACTCTTTTCCCTGTGCTGTACTTAGAAAAATCCTTCTAAATCTTTTGAACTCCTTTTGCCAAAATAACTCACTCTGCTTTTTTATAGTCTGTACTTTTTGCCTTTACAAGCTACTTAATCTGAATGTAATTTTGCTAATTTTCTTTCTTTTTTTCCATTTTCTGTGCCCTAGTGACATGCTAACTTGTAAAATCAGAAATGGCTTTGGAACAAAGGCTTGGTAGAGTTTCCCAGGAAGGAATATCAAGAATGAGATGAATTACTCATTTTAGAGTAGTTTATTTACAGGTGATAAAATTTCAAAATTAATTTTGTGTCACATTTTCTGTCATAGTCTGCAAAACTATGATCCAGATATTTTTGTTCCCAAGGGCTGAATTTACAGCAATACACTGATGTAGCATGCCAGGAAATTTTCCTGCTTTGTCTGTAGAGGTCTTTTGCTGGCCACCGTAAGATGCAGAGGTGCATAGACTGATGGCTGTTAGGATTACATTCATGCTCTGTCAGATGAACTATACTGGTGCTCTAACCGATAAATAGTAGAGGGAAGGTGATTCATCTGTTTCTTGAAATCTTTCTGTTCTACTGATTTATGCAGGAGAGGACAAATGCTGGATTGGTTTATCTGTGCCTGCTTGTCTTGAGTTGCCTGTGCCTAGCAATGGCTGGCATGGTAAGGCTTGTTTTGGTCTCCGTAGCCCATGACACCTTTCTTTCCTTTTCTTCTAGGCCTGTCCCAGGTTCTCTGTCCTCACTACTGCACCTACACAACCGACAAAGACAGCCTATGCCTGCCTCTATGCCTGGCACCCTGCCCAATCCTACCATGCCGGGATCTTCTGCTGTACTCATGCCTGTAAGTTTTCTGGTTTGGTTTTTTTGCGGGGGAGGAAGGTGGTTTTTTTGCTCAATTCAGCCTATGCAGAGGTGAAAGTCTCCTGAATTTTCTAAAAAATCAAAGTGTAATGAGTTAAGGAAGCTGGACTTTTTTCATTGCTTCATCTTACACAGGAGCATTTCTGGTGCAGTTAATGGCATGTTAATTAGTATGAGAGTGGTTAGAAATGGTTTACATGAAACTACAATTTCTGGTTCTCACACTTGGTCACGTAGGTGAGATCAGTATGTCTGTGCTGGAACAAAAAGATTTTTCTGAAGTCAGACAAAACTGGAAAAGCCATGTACATAAGTTATGCCAGTGAACTCTAAGTATTTCCCTTGTTTGCGGGAGATAACCAGCTAACAAGAAAGAAATGTGACTTACTTTTCTGGCCCGGTAACTTGCACTTAATTAGAATTTGCTCATGATTGCTGCTCATCTTCCACTCATTTCTGCAGAGGTGGGAATATTTCCCATCTTCTGGGAGACCAAGGGGTGCTTTGCAATTGTAGCTTCAAATTCTTGAATTATTTTAACAACCCTTTCAATATAAAAAGTTCAGGCAGATTAGGGGTGGAGATGAGTAAGGATGGCATGGGGAAGAGGGGATTGGGAAAGGAGAAGTTTCTGTTTCGTTCCACGGTGCTTGCTTTGGAAAACAACCTGAGAGCGATTGACCATGGGAGGGAGGAAAGCACTGCTTGTTCTGGCTTTGCTGGAGGAAGGGGGACACTCCACAGGGCTACAAAGATTCAGGTTTGGCTGCTTTTTGAGCAGCCATTAATAAGTTATTAATTCATAACTTGTCAATAAGGCTCTCCTGGAATATCGACCAAGAAGTTCAACAAAAATAACATAAGACATGTCACTGTGGGAAGTTTTTTTCCCGGCATGATTCCTAAGGAACCTGAAATGGAGCAAACATCCTGCTTCACTGTAAGCTCAGGGGCTTTGGGGTGCTGCGAGTGAGCCCTTTGGGCAGTGCTGCTTGCAGACAAGCAGGGTGCTCTGTCTGAGAGCCCCAGAGACGTGAGCATGAAAGCGAGACAGACCCTATCAGTGCTGGCTGCCCTGGCTCCAGCTCCTGCCCCACAGCCCTCCTGAAAAGTCTGCAGAGGAGATGGCAGTGCGAGCTGATCCTGCCCCATGGAAAGGGTGAGGGTCCCTGGCAGAGGCAACTTCTGCCTGCCAGCGAGCAGGCAGAGCCTCTTGTCCTATCCCCCAGGCCCAGCACCCATTCATTCTTGCTGGGATCATGGAGGGTAGGAGTCAATACCTCACCACAGAGCACAAAAAATAGCTCCCCTCCTTGGAATTGCTCAGGAGGATCCAAAAGCGTCTTCCTTGTGTGAACTAAAGATTCAAGGGACTGGCCCAAAGCAAGGCAGGATGCGCAGCTCTCACTGAAAGCAGCACCATAACCCTACATACCACCCCTGCCAATGACTCGCAGCATAACAGGGCTTGCCTCTTTTCGGGGAAGACACTCCAGGAAATTATTTTATCTAGGCCTTACTGCCATTAGGTTGTCTTGAAAATTGTATCCCTCCCTCCCAGCCTAGTGAGATTAGCTTGCAGAAAGGGCTCTGAATAGCCAGGATGAGTTCTGCTTTGGTTTTTTGCTATCTCAGCAGTACATGAAAGCTTCCCTTACAAGACATAGGGAAAACTCTTCTCAGCTGAGCAGTTTGAGTGAAGAAAAAAGAGCCAACTTGTTTTCCATATACTCAAGATTGTAGATTTTTATTTATGTTTTTAACAAGCTAAGTTGGGCTGCACTGACAGGGAAAGCTACGACTTTATACAGTGATGCTTTTAAAACCACTTAACTCCGAGTGTTGTTATACTGAAAGGGAGAAAGTCATTACAAAAAAGTACAAACCTGGGTGGCTGCTACATTTGTTTAGTAAAGAACCCTTTTTCTGTATAATTGGCTGTGAGTTTTCAGGGCCGATTCTGATGAAACACACGCCTGTGTGCATACACACATGTGATTCACGACACAGATTGTTATTTTTCCAGTCATGACTTGAAGAAATAAAGCTGAGTCCATTTAAATAGAAACTGAGCGTAAATTCTTGCAAATGTCTCCAGATGTTTTCAAAGCTTTTTTTTGCTTTTCTTTTTCTTTTAAAAGATGGAGCGACAAATGTCAATGAACTCCAACATCATGGGGATGCAGGGACCGAACCTCAATAATCCGTGTGCTTCACCTCAAGTCCCCCCAATGCATTCAGAAGCCAAAATGGTAAAAAGAGAAAATTAAAAAAAAAAAATCTTTTCTTTTCTTATATTGCTCTTGCATACTGGTTACCCAGACGGTGGGGGATGTAGCCAGACACTGCTTACTTCATTCTTAGTCATATGTTATACTCTTTTTTAATATGCTGCAGTAAATTGCCTTTGTGTCTATGAACTTTCAAGATGTTCCTAGTCCTAGCTGAACTCTTGGTGAGAAGGAACTGAAGTGAAGGGTGGGTTATCTGATTCGTACTGTGTTAAATAGGACTTTTGGTGCAGATTAGTAGAATTTAAGCAGATGGTCTGGCTAGTTCTCTGATGGTGTCGGTGCTCCACAACTTGGCTTAAAGAAAATTGACAGTTAACAAAGAGTGAAGTAAAAAGCGGAGGAGTGTACATAGTCTTTGTTTTTTTCCAGATAGGTGCATGGTGTGTCAGGGTAATGGCAGTGTTAGAAAAGCAGGCTGAACAGTGTATATAAAACGGAGATATTTTCTTTTGGTTGAGTGCAACAGAGGTGTTGCATCAAAAAGAAGAGTCAGAATTTGGACAAAAATAATGTATTTATACAAGTCAAATGTCATAGTGTTTTTTAAAGTTGTTGTGTGTCTTGTTGTATGTACAAGGTCAAGGCTTCTCAGGCATATGTACTGGTATAGGATTAACATAGGTAAACTAAACTACAAGTGGGCATTTGTGAGTTTTCCCCAGCTTTATATGCACCATCATGAAGGTATCTGGCACTAATACCCCTGGAACCGAGTTCCATCAAGCAATGTAGAATCAGTGTAGAAACACTTAGGCTTGTTCAGTTTCAGAACTGCCATTTGCTGCCTAGTGGAAATACAAGGACAGGAGTTTAACTCTGTAGGATTTTTATCCTCTCAAGATAGCTCATCATAGTTGAAAACAGGAGTAACTTCATTGAACTTCTTTCAGTGGCATTTCGCCAAGGTAAAATTGTCGTAAGTGAGAGAATGAAATCAAGCCGACAAAGATTAAGCAACCACATGTTTTTATATATTTCTACTTTGCATGACCGGTACAGCTTTTAAAGTTGTTGTCATCTATCCTGAGGCAAAGGAAAATATCATCTTGTCTATAGGTATGGTGCATGCAAGAGATTCTGGATTAAGAGCAACAACATATACAAGTTTATTCTATCCCTGTTTTCTTAGACTGGATAGGTCATGCCTTCGCCTCACTGTTGGTCTGGGTTAGGCTGTTAACCCAACCTCTGTTAACACCCCGTCTAAAACCACACTCCGTAAACATGCAGCCAGTTGGCCAGAAGAAAAGTGATAGCCAAAAACGCTGGCTTCCCCAGCCAAGGAAAACCTGTGGTCAAGAGTTCTCTCTCTGCTGTACCACACAGTGACGGTGACATGCCAAATGGCAACAGCATCTGCAGCAGAGCTTGTTAAAAACTTTTTGGAATAGGCAAGTGTTTTTTCAACACAAGCACAGATGAGCCAAGCTAAATACTCCTTGGCTGAATAAATCTAAAACTGGCATCTGTTTTGGGGACTAAAGGTTCTGTAGTTTACTCTCCCCCTGCACCCCCTGCCTTTTTTTTACTGGAAGTGTGAGGCTACTTAAGGGCAAGATTAAATTATTGGTGCATATGATGAGAATTCTATGCTTTAATGGCTGAAACTGTACATTAATACAAATTACTTTTTAATCTGGATAAGCAGGTTTTGTCCCTAAACCTAACGTATGAAGGCATGGTTCTTTCAGACAGAAATTGCTATTGGTTCCAAAGCACAGTATAGGGAACAAGCAGCGCCTTTGCTTCTCAGGGGCTTTCTGCCCCTCTCCAGAGGTGGAAAAAATCCACACGCGTTAACTCTTAAGAGTAAAAGGGGTAGTTCAGAGCTCCAGGACCTTTCTTCTTTTGAAATGCAGGTGGTTTTTTTTTTTTTTAATATTCTCGATTCTAGTTTTATACTTTGTTTCTATGTGAGCACACATGTAATGAAAAAGGCCTCTTCATTTAGCCACTGCTTTGAGAAATACGAATATATTAACAATACTCTGCATGAACACGAAGTAGAAGAAATACAGGAAATATTCAGAGCAAAATTATTTCTTATGTGTAAGTTCATGAATTTTAAATCAGGCTCATCTGTATTACAGGCATGTTTGTTATTAACTATCTCACTTTGTGCTTAAAGCGTGAGACTTCACATACTCTGTTGACTTTTTTTAAAAAGTTGAAAATGAGGGTGCTTAGTACCTTTCCGGATTGCATCCTGCATTACGAAGGAATTTCAGATTTCCCTGGATTCTGCTAATGCTATTACTGCTGGTGCATCCAGCACTGCTTATGTTCTCTTTGGCTGGCCGCGTTCTGTGAAGAATATATGTGTTGAACACTAGACAGAGTTGTCTAAGCTGCTTGCAGCTAATGCCTGCAGGAACTGGAGAAGTTTGGGGGACTTCAGGCCTGATTCATCAGCCATCCAAATCTGTGGCAGATGGATCAGCATTTTCTTTGTGCCTACATGAGAGAATGCAGGACAGGCTCCTCTAGATGTGAGACCAGATCATTCTGGCCTCGTGAAAGTATGTACGTGAGCAAAGCAAGTGTGATTTGGTACGCAGCAGTCCTAACAATATTTGGTGACGTGTGACTTGATTTGCTTCTGTAAAATCAATATGAATAAATAATATCTGTATGGATGCTGTGTGATACCAGGTGTTTTAGAGAAAGATAGGTGGCAAAAGTTTGACACCCTTGATTGGTGCATAATCAGTTTGCAGTGGGAAATGGAAGCCCATCTGATAAATGCATACATTGTCTGATATACACAACTACAGATGCATATAGAATATATGTTGCATTAATGTTAAGTTTGTATAATAGGCAGTTTATCTATACTATTTTAATCAGCTTGTATTACCTGGCACTTACGGAAAGCCACACTCTGCCACCCAAGGTGCTTGTTTCCTGATTTAATTTTTTCAGGAGAATGTTACTTCAAATATTGAAGTATTGTAGATGACATCCTGGAACTGATTTAATTTATCACAACAATCTCAGTTTCCCCTCGCAGTGTGCCTCTCAATCAGGTTATCACCTAATGCTTTAAAACTGTCCTAGTAAATGAATGAGTGAACATCTAAATCAATACTGCTTTCTTCTTAGATTCAGAGCTGAGTGGATAAAACCTTTATGCTGCCCACCAAAAACACACATTGATTTTGTATTAAAATATATTGCATTGGAAAGTGGAGGAAACATATAGCTCTAAGTGTACATGGTAAAAATACGCAGAACAGCATGTGTAGCATATTAACATGTGGTTCAGTAGGCTGAGAATATTATGAACTCGGAATTGTTGGTGGTGCCTTTGCCTTAATATATTGCTTACATGCAGTTTGGTTTTGCAGTTTCGGAGTATTCAAGGTTTTCTAACTCGGAAGTGCAATACCATGTGGATTACTGGAGTGAAAGATAAATAGTGTGCGCTGAACCACTGGAAGGCTGTGTGACAGCAGGTCTTTTCAGTGGAGCTGATGCCTCTCCATCTGAATTTTGCAAGACATTGATCTTTACCTGTAGAGATTTATGAGCTCTGAAAGGAGGTATAAAAAGCAGGTTGGCAATGAAAATAATTGAACTTAAAAATACAGTTTACCATTTGACCTATTAATTTTTTCTTTTACCCTCTCCATCTGCCCCTTGCTGGATACGTAGGTTTATAAAATTTAAATAAAATGTAATATGGATGGCTTGGCCATGCCTGCCTTCCTAACAGAATCTGTATGGTTCTTTAAAAAAGAAAAGAAATTGTTTCCATATCGGAACTATGCAGGGTTGTGGGCTATTGTTTTTGCCTTGTATGCATTACTAGGTTGAACAGTAATAATAAGAAAATTAATTTGAAAGTGTCTATCAGATGTAAGAGTGACAACATAACCAGAAAAGAAAAGTAATAAACCAGTAATGAGCATGTTCCTAATTATAATGGTAAAACATCCACATTAACTGAACCTCATAATTTACCTAAGAATGCTGGACAGCTTTGGCGGAGGAGGAGGAGAGAGGTGAAAGAAATTGCAGTTAGCCAATTGTCATCAGCACTCATTTTTGTTCAGCTTATGGGAGTTAAGGGTCCAGATCCTACTGGTGGCTGTGAAAATCCTGGTGCAGGTGTCGCTCAGCTCTTCGTCCCAGCAGAAAGGCAGGGCTGGCTGCAGGGACCTGGGTGCATTTTGTATGGCTGTCAGACAGGCACTGCTCGCTTTCTGCAGAAACACAGCACGTCAGACAAGTGGGAAAGGCTCAGCCACAAAGGTGGTCAGCTTTCCTTGGATGCAGATTGGGGTCTGTGTTTGGGCAGAGTCTTCTGCTGCTTCTTGTTTTACAAATAATGTGTGTTTTCGTGCCCGTGAGCTGTGATGGTGCAGCTGGTGCGAAGGGAGAAACGGCTGGAGTAAGCTCTTACCCCCAGCTCTAGGTCTGGTACTCGGCTCTGCCGTTGCAGCAGCCGTTGGATGCAGAAACAGGAATGCTGCCCTAACAGCAGTGGTATCCTGGGACAGCTGGGGGCCTTGAGAAGGACATCCCACTGGGTACCAGCACTGAGCCCACGTTTGCAAGATTTCCATACTGATTTCAGGTAGGAGCATGGCGCAGGCAGTCCAGGCAGGATCAGAGCCACCGAAGCTCTAGGTTTAGCTACTTAACACTTCATGACTGAAGGTATTTTGTTAAATATAATAAATGTCTTGAAGTCTGTGTTTTCCTATCAAGCTGGCTGGGTAAGCAGTCGCTTTAGTAGAGCAACATGCATTGCTTCAGGGCCAGAAGGCTTTTCTTCGCATGGGTTCTGGACTACTGAGCAGAAAGAAATATGTCACATCTCTGCAGAGCTTTCAACAGCAATTGCTCATCTTGTCCTTCACAATAAAGCAATGAAAGCAACATAAAAAAAAAAAAAAAGATGTGCAAAGCAAAGCCTTCCAATACAAAAAAACCCAGTTGTGACAAAATTTCCTGTATTGGTAACTGAGAAGTGTTTTCAGGGAAGGGACTGTTAAATAGTTAAAAAACACAGTGCTTCTGCAACTGTTGACAAAACTCAGTGTTCTGAAATTATATCTCCTGTAACATTTGCGCTTATGTTTTAAAGTCCCCAAAGCCAACCTTTCAGTGTGTTCTTGATCTACGCTTTAAAATCCTCCCCGGGCAGTAGCTTTGCCTGCAGACAGTATGCCTTGCTGTGGATTAAGGTATTATCATGATGGGTGAAGCTAATCATATTTTGTTTTGTTTACTGAAACAGGACCTTGTACCCGTCATGCCTAAATTGTGGATTATGAACTAGACTGGGTAGGAACTAATTCTTCTTAAGCTGTCAGTGGCTCAATAAGTGCAACAGAGAAGCAAGGCGGTTTGGTTACTCATAGCTGCTGCAAATACATGCTGAATATTTGATCTTGCTTCTCCCGAGTGCATACAAATTGCGTGGCTTGTTGCAGACACAAGTTGTAACAATTCCTTGCATTTTTCTTTCTTTGTGTCACTTTATCCCGCAGTGATCTGATCGGCACTATTTCCCTAGAAGAACTTGGATTTTTATTATTTTGTTTCCCTTGATTCAGCTGGGTGTTAAAATGACCTCGCTTTCTCCCCCACCCACCAGCCCTCACCCTTTCTCTATCCCTCTGTTTCTCCACCACCCTCTCTTTCCTCAGAGGATTTACCGTCTTTGTAGATTTGTTTCTTTTTCTCCTTTTCCTTCCAGTGTCCACCCTGATTTTGTAACCATAGCAATAATTGAAATACAATCCTAATATTTGCTTGCTGTAGCTATCATCTAGCCCAATGCATGAACTTCTGGCTTTTGTGTATTGCAAGGTTTTGAAACCTAAGTTAGATGCATCCATATACGTGAGGGTGACTTGCTTGGTGCCAAACTGTCCCTTCCAGAGAAGGTTTTGTTTGTGTGAAGTTGTGTGTCAGTGGGAGCTGCTGCAAGTAAAAGCAAGTCCTTATGGCAGCGAAGCCAGGGAAAAAGGAAATTATAAAAATAAAAACAAGGTTGTGTTACAGGGAAGTTCTGCTTCACATAGATATATTTCAGTCTTTTGCTTGGAATATGTACAGCTTTCACTTTCCAAGATTTTTGCAAGAGCTATGAATAATGGAAGTTGTTTTGCACTTCAGGCTGTTGCACATTAAAGCCGGGGTTTGCTTGGGATGTACACGTGCATCTCATGACAAGCTGTGGGCTTTAGGGCAGAGGGGGTGGTGTTGCACACTTTACCAGCTCCATATTTTAACCACTGAGGACACAAGAACTGGAAGCAGAATTCTCATGGCAATAAATCTCTTTGTTATGGACAGGCTTAAAAAGCATTTTCTAAAAACTGTGCAGTAGCTAATGAAGCAGTTTATTAATTATGATAGCATTCCTGTGAGATAAATAATTTTCGACTGTTGAACTGAGAGAGAAAAGTGAAGTGACTCACTAGAGGCCACACAATTTATCAGCGGAAGAGCTGAAACAAGTACAGAAGAACTTCTGGCTGTCACTTCCAGAAAACACAACTTCTGTCTGAGTAAAATTTATGTATATGTATTTTTTTCAGATTAATATTGATTATTAAGATTGGTAACATCAGTATAATTGTTGAAATATAGTGTTTTTCCAGGACTAGGGAAAGAATGGGAGGACTCGGCTCCTCAAACTTAGGGGGGGTACACACTCAAATTTAGGATTTCGTTCCAAATGAAGGTGACAGTTTGTGTTTGGATTTAATACCCCCGAAATTTCCTGAGCTTTACTGATGAGGTTTTGGCTCAGAATGACAAAAATTAACTGATCTTCTGCAACTTCTGTCATCTGAGATGATGGAAGCCTTGTGAGATCAGCTTCTCTCGCATCGTGGCTTTCACTGAAATCTCAGGAGAGCACTTACTTTCACATAGTGTCAACCATATCCAAACCAGGACTAACGAATACCCTTGTAGAGCTCCTTCTAAGATCACAGGCATATTTGAAATACTGCTACAAGCTGTGTTCAGTCTGAGGAAATGCTCACAGCATTTGTTGTTTCTTCTGTCAGATATGGCCAGTGACAGTTTTCAGTGGTGGGAGAGTTATATACTGTCTTCCAGATGTTCATTAGTGCAACTTCTCTTACTTATGTTCAGAGAATTATCAAGGAGGTAATTTAAAAACTGGGACAGGCTCGGTCTCCCACCCTGGAAACACTTATGCAGCAAACTTTGCTCCACTTGCGGTTTTTACTAGCAAACTGCTGGCCGGTAATGTTTATCAGAGATTTTAGTGTATGAAATGCTATGAATAATCTTCCCAAATGTGCTCTGTAGTCGGACTGCATGGGATGTAGTGTAGCTGGTTGTGTCCTCTGCACTCTGTATCCTCCTTACACTACAGCTACTGTGTAGCCCGCCTTACCAGACCCCACAGGGGACCTGAGCAGTCTTTGCTCACAGCTTGTTGCTCATGTACCAAGGACTGATTGCAATTTCTCTGGCAATGTAGGCACCTCCAAGTTGCTGTGCTTTAGATAGTTTACCTTATTTTAAGTGACTTATGTTACAAAGAAGAGAGCAAAATACTTGCTATAACTGGAGTAATTTCCCATTGGTATTGCAGAGGCAGGGGCAAGATGGACTTTACCAACTAAAGCTGAACTTTAAAGATTTGACTAAAAGAATGTCAATCTTTTAGGAATATAATTTAATTTATGCAAAACCTCCCTCTTCTAGTCATGGATGTGCTATTTTTTCTCCTATTTTATATATTAAAGTCATAGTGAAACCAACTCATTACCATATTGAAAAATGTTCTAAAAATCTTATTTTAAGATAGTATCAAATTCTTCATTTAGTAACAATATCAGTGTGGAAGTACTTTAATTTAGGATTGTTACCTTCGTTATATTACATTTTCATTCATGAAAGCTTGATCTTAAAATTATGTTATTAAAAAAAGAAAGCTTTTGTAAAATAGAAAAACAGCAGCCAGGATTGCTGTAGCTTTGTTTTTCAGTCTACTGGAAATGATTTAAAACAAAGTAGCCACCTTTTCACTGCAGCTCCTCTCTCCTCTCCTCTCCTC
>JAVJGI010000050.1:108665317-108737697 GCA_035590275.1 Ibycter americanus | reverse complement strand
TCTCCCTCTCCTCTCCCTCTCCTCTCCACTTCAATTTTCAAAAGTAAATGTTCAGAAAGAAAACAAGCCCCATAAGCAGCTCAAAATAGAATTCCACACTCCTCTAGCTTTAAAATATCAGAAGCAACATTTTTGGCATAGTCAAAGATTACTTTTACAATTTAGCCCTGATCCTCAGCTGCTGTAAACCTGTATAAAGTCACTGACTTCAAAGGAACGGTGTGGTTTTTGCATCAACTGAGGACCTAGTTTATACTTCTGAATCTCAAAATTTTCCTTTAGGCGAGCTCTGGCCCTTCCACAGTTTGATACTGCCAGGTAAGCATTTTATTGGTTTTGGCTTTTAGTTTGAATGTTATTCTTTTACTTAGAATACACTACATATTTGCCTCTTCTTTTTGCATGCTGGCATTTTGCCAACTCTGCCGGCATCTTATATGAACTTTTCCTGATTTAATTTTTCAATTCTGCTTCCTATAGATGTTCATTATATAATATTTAAAGATAAATTATTTTTTCTAAGCCCTAAAATAGTATAAGGAGATTTTTATAATTGATTCATCACACCAATCACCGGAAGTTTTTTGACTTTCCTATATCAGTCAGTCACAGGTATTGGTACCTCTCCCTAATGGTTCATAATGAAAAACTGCCAGATATTTCTTTCAAACTGATGGATGATTCATGTTGTTACATTTAGGCCACATTATTCTGGAATGTTTAAATTAGACTAAAAGCCACCTCTGAGTATACATGTGCAAACATAGAGTACATTTTTAGTTTCCCATCTGGAAATACATATAAAGTCCAGGGCTGTTTTCAAGTCGCAAGAAATATTGTTATATTTTTATTATGGTATTTCAGTTCACACTCATACTAATATGAAAAGTTTAGTAATGGCATATCCTCAATACTGCCCTCAAATGCCAAGGTTACACATGAAGTCCAATGGGATCTAGCAAATGTTTAAACTTTTATTAAAGCCCAAAGCCCAAAATAGACTTTACTAGACCTGTACAAATTATTTTAAATTATGTAAATATTTTTAATATGTCTGGCTTCTGACAGAACACCACTATACACCAAAGTATGACATTTGCCTTACTGTGCCAACTTTTTGCTCTTTTTTTTTTTTTTCTTCCCAAAATACCTAGCATCATTACTGGATATGACTAGAGTCTGCTTTATGTGCTGCTTGTGGTTCAGGAGAAATGTATGTAAAGAGGATGGACTGTGTTCTCCAACTGTTAACAGAGGCTCTTTAGCATGAGGTTAAGCGTGAACTTTGTTTTGGCTGCCAACATAGCAGCCAGGAGATACCCAGGGTAAAGGTGGATGCAGTCCTGATCTGCTTTCCGTCTGATGGATGTGTGCAGCTGCTCTGAAGGCTGGTGTTGGTGTGCAGTTGTGTGTGTGTGAGTGTGTGTCAGAGAGAAGACTATGTGTTTGGGTTTTTGTAACAGATACTGCTCTAACTTTATCTTCTAGGAATCCTCTTAAATTAAAAAATCCTGCCAAAACAGTAATATCTGGACATGTACAAAATCTGGGCTCTCTGGGTACTTCATTTAAACAAGAGGGAGTGGTAGATGATAGTAACAGCTAACAATATGAAGAGCTCCAGCTTTGTTTGTCAGATGTCTGCAGGTGTGCGTGTTTGTGCACATGTGCATTTGTGTAACCTTTTTTCTGTGGTTTTGGTGGGATTTTTACCTCCTTCATTCCATGCACTGTTAGCGTGTAAGCATAACCTTATTGATGCCTATTTGGCTAACTTTGTCCATCTGTTTATTTGTGCATTACCTTCTCTTTTGTAAGAAACCGCTTTTCCTGAAGTACTTTAGAATGTTGAAGAACAATAAGTATCTGAAAATCCATGTTTGTTATCCAAAACCCACTTATTAACATTTAGGATGACTACCATTTGCACAAAGAATGGGAAATTTGTTCTGCTACATCAATTTGCAGAGAGTTGTCAGTCTTCTAAATTATGTTAGTGGTGGATTAGTTTGATTGGAAACTTGATCCAAGCAATGTTTGAATAAGTTGCATAAAGAGTTCCCAGAGGTAATCTAGGGTTTATGCGAAAACTGGTATAGATCTGCATCAGTACTGAGAATTAAAATAGGAATGAATTGCCCTTGGTGAAATTTGTGGTTACTGGGATTGTACTAGGATACCCAAATCCTTCATTTCAGAAAACAAGGTACCTTGATCCCATTTTAAACATTTTAGAAAGTAAAACTTCCCTTTCTACCACACTTAAAATTCGAGATGCGTTTATGCTAGTCTTAGTAAAACTGATACATATGATGCTAGTTCAATACTGCCCACAAAAATCCAAATAACATGGCTGTGATTTCTAGTACCCATCCACCATGTGCTTTCCTCCTAGAGGAGTAGCTTGGCTACGCCTAGGGCTCCTGACCACCACAACCTGGGCAATGACCAGCTGGATGAAGTAGCTCTGAAGTTCCTCGCTTGTTCCTATCCTTGGTTTGTCCCCTCCACAGTGCAAACAACAGAGACCATGAACATGCATTTCTCTGGAGCACCTAAGACCTTTCTGAAGAGATTTTTAAGGTCTCAAGCAAAAGTGAAGCTCTCGAGTTGCATGTGTGAAGGGGATGATAAGCAACCAGGATTAAGTCCTGGATGTCTTTAACCAGAGATGCTGTAGATCGTGCTGAGGGCTACATTTCCTAAAGTGTCTTTCTTTTAGAAGCACAATGCCAGCCTCCTGGCAGGAGAAATCATGATGTGCATGTGGCTGGAAAATGGCATTTGCCTGAAGTTGTGGGCTGCCTGCAGGTCGATCTCCATGCTTTGTTTCTCAGTGGGGCGTTAGCATCACCAGTGATGGACCAGTATCCAAGCAAGGCTAATGGTGACAGCATGTATGCCAGCAGCCTCCCTGCAGCAGCCTGGGCAAAAGGCAAGGAGAGGAGCCTGGCAGGCTCCATCCAGGCTCCATGCACTTCCAGCTTGATGCTGGGCTGCCATGTCCAGTGAGGAGAGAGGGTCCACAGTCCTAATGCTCCTGAAGTGAAGGAGTGTATGTGCTGTCTCTGAGGGGCGTAAAGCAGGACCCCTTTCCCCACAGTGTTTCTAAAGCACCATGAGAGCCCCATTCTCACCAGCAGACATCTCCTGCCCCTTCCGGAGCCTTGGCAGAGGGTAGGCAGGCGCTGGTGTTGGGCTTTGCGTTCTGTGGGAGCACATGCAGGAAAGCTGGCAGTGCATCTGTGTCTCTGTGGCTGCTCCTCTTCTCTGAAGGAGAAAACCACCCAAGACACACCCCTAAGCCCCTCTCCTCTTCATTTACACACCCAGTAGGTAATGTTAGCGTGGTATCAGTGAACACCGTACCTGTACACTTGAATCTCCACGAAGCATTTGCTGTATCTCCTGTAATAAATTATGTACTTCAAGGAGCAATAACAATAGTTGAGATTCTTGAGACGAGAAGAGTCACGTTACCAGAAGTACCAAAAAGGCTGATTAAAATTAAATCGTAGCAGACAACAGTTGTGTTACAAAGGAAGGCTCAATTACAGCCAAGTCACTTTCTTTGCTAACCTCTGACTTATTTATTTCTCCTGCATGCTGCAGTCTGCATACTCTTTCTGGTTGTAATGAGCATTAATTGATTAGCTGGATCTATGAAGAGCTTGAGCACTCATAAGTACTATCCCAGTGGGTACACAACTAAATAGTTTATGAGGTAATTAGTATTTTAATGCCTTTTCTAATGAGCCTTTTCAGTAATGAAATCTCATGAGAACATTATTGGTTCATATATATTTCTTCAGACAGAACAGAAGGTAAGCTAATGCTATTAAGAGATTTTAAAGCTAGTTTATAAAATGGTTTTTAGTAACTTATTTTTGAATACTTGCCTTGGTTCATTTTGCTTTATTAAAAAAAAAAAAAGCCATTTTAATTTTTCCCAGTGCTCTGCCTCTTGCACTCCTCTTTCCTGACAGAATTCTTATACTGTACTGCAATTTCGAATAATTGGGATAATTTCTGAGGCTGCTACCCGATCTCCGAAGCGCAGCTGTAAGTAAATAATACCATACTGTCTGAGCATGTTGTTTCAGATGTGTTCTCATCCTGGAAAAAAAAACAACTCTGTGCCTGGCTGCACAGTGCCTTGGATTTATGACTGTGTCAAGTTTGAGAGAATGACCAACCTCTACAAAGCTTTTCAATGTCAAGCTGAGCTCTATACTGGAGGCTCAAAAGCAGCACGGCGCTTGCAAGCATACAGGCAGTCTTACTTCACCTCCTCCTTCAGGTTCATTGGATGTACCCCGTTTTACCCAGGTTTAACCCATAGCAGGAAGGACAGGTCCTGTGCCTTGCATTTTATTTCTCTGCTACTGAAAAGCTGATGCATCAGACAGCTTTGTTGGGAAGAGTTTTTTGGTGTATGAATGGCTTATTTTATCATTGGCCGTGGGGACCATACTTGCTTTTTGTTCTCTGGAGATCGCAAGGTATCAACAGCTTTTATGTTCTCATGTGTTAGGGCTCACTTCTTGCAGCTGGGAAGTGCAGTCTTGTCCTGAGTGGGACTTGGACCGCAATTTAACAGCAGATGTGTGAATGCTGTGAAACAGCTCGGGCCAGAGACTGAAGCGTGTATGTTTTGGAAACCTGTTTCATAGATTAGGTTTATGTAGTATAGGTGATGTATGCCTTAAAATACTTTGGAAACTTCATTTTAAGTTAGGGATGTACAAATCCTATTTAACATTAGAAGCTGTAGCAGTAAAACTGTAAGAAATTCCCCTATACAGATCTCATTATGTAATGTAAGATGTAATGAGCCTAATTCATCCTTGGGGTGTCTTTAATGGTGTCAGCACAGTTTCACGAAAGATGGATTTGGCCTAAGGACACCACCACCGTAAAACCTGACTGTCTTCCACTGGTATTTCTCTCTCTGTCTCCAAAGCTTTACTGAGTTCTATCACTGTGATATATTAATAACCTAGTCCTTTTTGATGACTCTTAAGTTATTAGTAGTATGTGTGTTGTTTTTTTTTCAAATAAATATGAAAAGCCACATTTTCAGTTAGGCTAACTGTAAAAGTCCCCTCCAGAACATAAATGGTGTCCTTTGACGTCATGTATTTGACCTTGCTTGCAATACCACGCATTAGCAACACTTAGGAGGTGAAGAACACCCAATGCTGACCTCCGCTTTCCACATTGCTTGCCACCTCCACACCCTTTTGCAACATGAGACCCAACAGCAAAGGCAAAACTAATGCCTCCTGTGTCAGCTCCTAACAGCCCCTACAGAGTCTCAGGGTTTCAGTGCTCACCCATGAGGCATGGTGGAGCGCTCTTGTTAAGGCACAGTCAGACACACTCTTAGGATGGAGGCTGAACAGCCTAATCTGTTCCCTCAGCTGAGATGTGGTAGCTTCTTGTGTCGATGTTTGTTGTCTGTTTAAAATGCAAAATAAGTCAGATTTGCGTGCATTGCCTTCAGAGGTGAGCCAGCCACCCCAGCTGCTCTGAGACCCTCTGCACGGCCAGCAACATGACAGGCTGCACCCACGCCAGTGCCCGGAGAAGAAAGTTCAAGTGAGAAGGTGCACATCAGGTTACCAGCCCCAGAGCAGAGGAAAAATATCCTCAGAGAAATATTTTGGTTTCCATTCTGGAAACTTCATAGAGGATGTTTCTGCTCTATGTTCAGAAGCTTCTGTAGGGGAGAAATGATCCGTGGGCTGTCTGAGGGCAGGAGCTCCGAACTGTCTGTCTTTGATGGCCTTTGGACTTCACTAAAACCATCTCTGAACACTAATAGAGCACAGTCAGAATTAAATTGGGGTGGTGGGGCGACCAGTTGCTAGATGTTGCTTTTGATTTTGGTAATATTTCTTTTAAACTTGAAATGGGCTGGAGTTGTTTTGCTTAGTTTTCTGGAGACTTTATTTGTTTGTGCCTCCTGAGTCATCACCTGTCTCTGCCAAGACTTTATTACATCTAACAAAAGGTATATTATTGATGCACTGTGGCATGCACAAAGCCTTTCTATGAACTTCACTGGACATACGCTCTTCCCAGATTCATTTTGCTCCATGTCTCTGCTCCCGAGCAAGTCCATGCTCTGGGCTCTGCGCTGGCAGTGTGTAAATGCTGAGCAGGCTTTGACACCTCATTGGCTTAAAAGCTCAGTGTTCTCAGCTTCTGATGCATTTAGATCAGTCCTTTCATTCTATAATAACGTGTATGTATACACACACACATATATAGCCTCTTTGGTGATTTCTAAAAGAACAGTGGAGAAGCAGGCACTGAAGAAATGTCTTGCCTCTATAAGAAACACTTGGAAAGAGCAAAAGGCCCTTAAAAGATAAGTTTGGCACTTTCTGTTTCTTTCTTCTCCTTGTGTGTACCATGAGGTCATGATTAATGGCTTTGCTGATGTTTGGAGGGCAGAAATCACTTGTATGTTCAGTTCAGGAAGACCTCTGAATTGGCGGTGCCCAGGGGAACCGGCAGCTCCAGGTCTGGAAGGACCCATGATGTCATCTCATGTGGCCACGGGGGATGCAGCTATTACTTCTTTAGGCATTATTCTTGGATAGCACTAAGGTGTGTGGGGTTTTTGGCCTCCAAAACACATTAATTCTGCCCTGAGCAGTGGAAAGATTCCCCACCCTCAGGGTAGGCTGTTTAGGATAGGGGGAGTCTTAATGTGCTGGGGCAGGGGGCTGCTGGGGGTGTGCATGCAGTAGGACAGTCAGAGAGGACTCTGGACTTTACAGATCCACTTACAGTGATGCATACTGAGTTCAAAGGAACAGGAACCTGTAAATGAAGTTCACTTGAAATAAAGCTACTATGCGATAGAGAAACATACGCGGTAGAGAAATAGGATATTTTGACATTTATTCATGGCTTTCCTGTGGTGTCTTGGGCTGTATAAACTCACTGCTATTGTCTTAGTGAAACCCTAGATTCCCTGAGGCCATAACTGTGACTGGAATTTAACTTCTTTTGCTTTCACGAAAGGAGAGAAAAAGTAAATGTATTACACTAGTGTAACTCCTGTCAATTCCACACATAAAGGAATTAAGAACAAATACATAATTTGAGAAATTATGGACAAACTCATAATTTCCTGACGATTTCCTTCCAAATGATGTGCATTTTGAGAATATGTATTTTCTATATAGAATGAGTGGAGCTGAATGCCTTCTTCAGTCCTTTTGTTTCAGTAAAAGAAGATGCTATTGAAGACATGTTGGGTAGTCTGGTGTCACTGATGAGCTCTGCAAGAGATATGCTATCTCCATTTGCTTTTAAGCTAAATGAATACATTCAAAAGGCATGGATAGTTTAAGTGTCTTTATTATCAGGATTGTCTTATTTTATTGCAACATCCTAAACTTTTAATTCAGAATAATTGTGTGTTGTATTTACAGTTCAATTTAGATAATGCTTACTTATGTTTACATATTGTGCCTGGCTAATAGATGGCAGATACAGAGTGAAACTAAAACATAGAGAACCCAGACAAAGATCCCAGTTCACAGTTAGACTATGATTCTTTGTGCTTCTTTATAGTGTGATTTCAGAATCTAATTAAGCAGATGCTCAAACAGTTTGGGGAGTCAAGCCTTAAATTGCTCGATTAAATTACTTTTCCCGATTAGCATGAGCTTCAGTGTCAAAAGATAAATTTACAATAAGGAACAAATATTTAGGATGAAAAATATGACATAAATTAAACCACCTCAAAAAGTCAGAAACAAACTGTTAACAACACGAAGTGCAAACTGGAAATGTAGGAAAGTACAGTATATCTTACTACAGAGTTGCCTGTTTTGAAGAAGACAGAGCAAAGGATATGCCTGAATTTCATCAGTTCTGAATTGTTTTCTGGAAATATGCTACTGTTTCATATTTAGATGTTAATCTCATTAGTAAGTTGGAATATTTCATTTCCCAGCCCTATCAGTCACATTCCAATCAAAAATTTATCCCAGTGCATTTTTGGGGATGGGGAACAGCTAGTGGCATATAATTTAAACTAAGTAGGATGAATATCCTAGTTTATGTGTAAATAATGTAAAAATCAGGGATGTCTTACGTGGTTAAGTTTCTTTATTAATATCACTGCTTTAATTCACTAACAGTGTTACTCCTGAGCAAAGAAAAAAGGATTTTTGGGTTCGTAAATGAAGCTGAAACCATGGGGTTCGCAGTATGAGGGCCACCCCGAGTACAATGTCCACATTAATCTTTGCTCCTTGCACAGAAGGCTGGAGCTGCCTGCCAGAGCTAATGAATGGATTCTGACTCCGCCACATTAGGCTATTACCAAATACAAAGGCTGGTCACAAATTATAGTTTGTCTGATGGCTTCAGATATAAGCATTAGAAAAACATTTGCCTAACAGTAATAATTAGTCAGCAATAGAGGCAAGTTTTACAGATTGCTTTGGAGCACTGAGGCAAATGTGGCTTTCTGTGGGAAAAAGCCTGTCTCCTGTCTAGTGATTCATAAAAAGCAAAAAAGGGTGCTTTAGTTACATCTCTTCTAAAGGTGAGACGAAACCACAGTGTTTCTTCAAAAATTAAATAACCTCAGTCTTTACTGCAAACACTGTAGTGTTTTAGGAACACTACTTTTCCTCAATTAAACAACAAAAACAGTCTTACTGGAGAGTTGTTCCTGGCTTGGATTAGGATCATTCTTGTACAGATACAGTGCTTCACTGAGTGGATTCTTTTTAGCTTAAACCTTAACAGTTAAATTAGAAGAAAACTCATAACTGGCGCAGACGAGCTCAGCAAATCACCAGGCAGCCTGGGCTGCTAAGATGCTTTCGTTCTTTAGGAATGAACTCATACCTTCGGCTTTTGTATTCTCGGGGAGAAGAATCCATAGTTGAGAGAACTACTAGAAACAGGATGGTTAAATGAAGCCCACAGTAAGCAATTCGTGTTACTGAAGCATGTCACTGAAACTTGGCACAAGTGCTAGCTCTGAGCTTGTGCTGTGGAATGGTTTTAAGTGCTTGTCATCCCACAGATACCGCTGCAAATGTTCTGTACTGTCTCTCCTTTCCTGCGCTGTCTGGGAGAGTGAGTACAAGAATAAGTCTATGCATTTTCATTTCTTTGACTTTGAGTTTTCTGTGCTTTGGTTTCAGTAGCATGGCTATCTCAGATGAATGAGGTTGTATCCATGCCAGGAGAGATGCAAAACAGCCCATTACTTCATTGTGTGGTTGATTTGCGTGTTTGTTTTAAAAGTTTGCATGTACTGGTGAATGCAAGGGGATGATAGCATCTAATAATCGTAGTGCTGGCAGGAGCGATGCAAGCTCACCCACGCAGCCTGCCAAGGTACCTCTAGTCTGGCTTGCAACACCTTTTTTATTTCCAGCGGTTGTCTTGCTGCTGTAGCACAGAACCAGAGAGCAGCTTAAAAATGCTCACAACTGGCATATGCAGTGAGACCAACAATTTAATTTTCCTTTTGATGTGTTTAGTTTTTGACTGCTAGGTTGGCATCTCTTGTGCCAATGTATTTAACAGGGGGTTCCTGCTGTGGAAGTCCCCATTTCCACTTTCGTGCTGATGCAACGAAAGGGATATTACTCCTTTCCCAAGCTGACCGTTCTATGGAAGATTTGAGAGGCATCTGCCAGGAGCAGGAAGTATGAATAGATTAACAAATGCCGGTAATCCCTGCATTGCAGAAGGATGGGCTTGATTGCTTTATATTTACAGGCTTGTGTCGATAGTGCAGAGAAATGTGAGAATATCCTAAAAAAGCAGGTAATAGTTTCAGTGCATGTGGTTTTCTTCAGCAACTGTCGTACTACAGTTCCAAGTATTAATTAAAGGTATGATGATGAGGGTTTGCTCGGGTGCCCATATCCTCTCAGCATGGACTGAAGGCATGGTAAGGACTTCAGTGGGGCAGCCTGTTACGATGACTTCTGTGATCTGGAGCAACAGAGGATGGTTGGTCGTTAAACAATCAATTTTTGTTAAGGATGTCTTTACCAATGTTTATTAAAATACCTATAATTACTAAATTATTTCATTAGTTAAAATAATCCTCCAGATTATTTTTCTGTTTACTTAGTTGCTAGGGGTACCTAGTACATCAATATGTGTAGAAGTGTTCAATGAGATTGCCAGATTTTTTGAAAGATAAATAGTTTTACATGCTTCAGAAGTAGACTCCAATTGGCTAAGGAATTGGCCAAAGACTAAAAATGTGACATCATTCTTGGCAAGTGATAAAGATATATTTTTGTTAACAGACACTATATAAAAAGCACACTATACTACTTCTAAGCAAAAATCTGTGTCTAAGAATAATGAAATGTCTTTTAGTTGAGAATCGTTTTTAAAAGAAATGCAATTTACTAACCAGTCCTGTGTATGAGTCTGCTTAATGCAATGTATTTGTTCTTTTATATCTTTTTTTTATTTAAATACAGTTAATATATATGAGATACAAATACTTTTAAATCAATACCATTATTTAGCAGATAAATATAATTATTGCCTATTAATTCTTCCATCAAATCCATGTTTGTGTAATAGACATACAGTAATTGTCTTCTTGAGTCCAATCACATACTTCAACTTTCAGCAATTATGTTTTAACTTAATTCCAATGACTGATTAAAACCATGTGTATTCAGGTTTAGATAGATGTGCTTACTATGGGATTGTTAAACCTGCAGAAAATATGTTTTTAATAATCCATTAGTATTTAATTAGCATGCAATAACTGTCTTATTAAATCTAAATTAAAACCTTATTTGAGGCATGTAATTGAAAGTGCCACTGGGTAAAATCTAATCTGTCAGGGATGAATTTACATGGAATAAGAATGCCAAATTTTTCTTTTCTGCAGTTTTCAGGGTCTTCCCAAACATTCACTTAGTCATCACAGTGGAATCTTGCAACAATCAGTTTTCTGCAAGTGCAGCATTTTCAATGCTTTTTGGGTCAGGGTTGTCATCTTTTGAGAGTTCATCTTGATTTGAAAGATGATTCTCTGGGTGGAAGATGAGGAGTTCATAAACCTTTACCAGATGCCAAAATGTGTGTAGGGACCCAGTGAATGTTTCCCACTAGCCAGTGCAGAAGGAGAGCTGGTTTGCAATGCACACCACGTGGTTAGGTGTCCCTCAGCACCTCAGCGTGCACTGAAAATATGAAAGGAAGAGGGGTTTTGTGACTCTGTCTCTCTCTGCAATAGAACAGTTATTATACGTGTTGCTATGTACGAGCAGTCACACAACATAACTGGTGAGAGCAAATTGCAGCAAAATGAGACTACAGGAATTACTTTTCACTGTTATGGAATAAGACTGATCCAGAATCCATCCAGAAGCATGAATTCATAAATGCTACTGGGGGATTTGCTTCAGCAAGACAGCTGAAGGAGTCTGTGTAAATTATCAAACCAAAATGCTTGTAGAATTCTAAACATCATTGGTTTGAGATTAACAACTACTCAGATCCCTGTAAAGGTGTGTTTAATTAACTGGCTAGCAAATTTATAGCAAAAATCTCCTCTCAGATCTGCTTTGTAGAGTCCAAGTCTGCTGTTCCCCTTTCTCATCATAACCCCATCCCTCCTTGACAGTAAGTGGGAAAACTGCAAGTGCAGGAAGCACAAGATAAAAGAGCTGTAATTTAGCAGGTGAATCACAGGAGATAATTTTCCCAGGATATTTTATATTGGTGCTTACCCATTATCAGTCTCAGTCTGCTTTGAGTGCTAGTCTCCATGGGCATCAAGGTCCCATTTGGGAGCTAACCATTATCTTGGTGGTATCATTATTGTTGTCTTGATATGGGCAATGTTCTCATGAACCTGAGGCAGTTCAGCAGATTTGGATTTGGCTGCAAAGGATGGGGTAGTTTCCAGATGTTGATGAGGCTGTCTAGAGATGCAAGACTGTGGTTAGGAAAGGATTAAAAGGTTACCATGGATGGAGAGCAGGGAGAAGTGGCAAAATATTTTGCTGATTCCCTAGCCAGTGTTGGCCAGCAACGCCTAAAGTGTTGACAGACCTCAGTTCCTCAGTTGTGGTGGACAGTTCTGCCCCTTCCCAAACTGCTCACAGGACAGAAATTCAACTCAGTCACTCTTCTGTTTTTATTAAGAAGCTGGGGAGGATGAAGGTAAAAGACCATCAAAGGAGGATGTAAAACAAGGAGACTTTGAAAGGGGAGGGAATAAACTTGAGAGTAATCTCAGCAACTGGCAGAAATGTGGCCTTTGAAGGAGGACAGGAATTTGCAAAGATGTGTACAGTGCAACAAGGCAAAGTGAACACAGAAAGGCATCAGGGCTCACTTGAAGAGGGCCAAAGAAAATTATCAGTGATGGGAACAACCCCTAGGACTACCCAAGCCAGATTAAATGGTTCCTTTTACTTGTAATATGTTTATGATTAGACCACACATGAGTAGCTGTCATGGTGGATGCAGTATGTGTCTAAATTGTGATCTGTTTATTTGAACTTAGACTCTTAAGTATTACTGGACACCCATGCAAAACTGGAGTGCTCTTACTCTGGAGCAGTGAAAAGTATCACAATTTCTGTAAATAGTCCTATTTTGCTGCAATTTCCCATCAGCTGTGTTGTGTAATTGCTTATACAGAGCAACATGTGATAGAAATCCTCACATAAAGAGATAGAGCAAAAAACATGGGCAGCAGAATGCAGCAAGACCACCTAAGCTCTGTAGTAGTAATCGCCCATGTACATAAGATATAGTCAACAAAAATTACTATACCCCATGGATTTCTTCAGGATCAACACTGGGATGTTGACATGGCGGGGAGGTAGCTAAGGCTGGGAACTGCTGAGCAGAGGAAACAGGGTGCAAAATTATTTAATTGCTCATCTTCTTCATTTGAAATTGGTGGAGTGTCAAGTCTAGCTATGGAAACTATCTGGAATTTATTTACATAGCCCAATTTGAGACACCTGTCTAAAGCAGGAGCCAAAGCTCCTAACAGGGTTAATGGAGCACTTAGGTTAAGAGCTAATTACGTGAGGTTCTCTGAATGGCTGTCTGGTGACACCACAGGACTGGGAGCAGCCGGGGCTCCCCAACCGGGTGACAGATTTCAAGTCCTGTGAGTAAGCATTCACACCCCAAGCTTCAGAAAGTTGAACAGCAGAATATTCTGTAGTGTTCATCACTATGGTTATGCGTGGTTAAAAACTGTACAAGTCAGGGAGAGACACAGTAATGGCTTAGTGAAATAGCATATCTATTACTAGCAGTTTGGGGTTAGAGTTTCAGCGAGGAGCAAGTCTAGTATCTATAGAGCTATGTTGACTTCAGCAACACCAGCTTACATTTGCTGAGAATCAGACTCAGGGTTGTTTTCTTCTTGTTTCAGCCTTGTATCTTCTCTTGGTGCATGCTTGCATGTGCTCTCGTTCCCTCTCACGCTAATATTTTTAAGCAAAAGAAGCTGCTGTGGGATCACTGAGGACAAAGATGTTAACATGGTTATTAGAGAAATTATTACATGTCGTTCATTACATTGTTCTTCAGTGCTGGCCTGTAAAATCAGGATTACTAAAAAATAAAAAAGTCCCTCGCAGATTGCAAGAAGTAGAAGTATTTGGCTTTCATTTCTAATCAAAAAGGCTAAATATTCATGTTTATGTGCCTAAATGAAACTTTTGTATGCAGTCTTCCACCCCATCTGATGAATAGCGGCATTGTAACAGGATGAGGTCACTGCAGAAGGGAAAGTGAGGTAAGAACACAGCTGAATCTACAGCCTCTCTGCTACATGGTGCACCAGCTTGTGCTTAAAGGAATACAGTGCTTTTGCCCGAGCCAGAGGCGCGGTGGGCACTGCCTGCAGAGCTGAATGTCTCTCGCAGGGCTCTAGATGCATTCCTGGCTCTACTGTATGGTCTGATGCACAGTATATGGTTTCCTCTGCTTTTACAAACTGCTCTTCAGAGACCTCTTTACACATCTAATATAAGTGAAAATCCATATGGTTTATTTTAAAGCCTTCATTTTAAAAAAATAAACAGTTATCAGGCCTCATTCTGCTCTGACTTATGTGGCGTAAATCCTGAGCAGTCCCTTTGTAATACTCACTGATGTTCAGGATTTATGCCAGCATCAGGGGAGCAGCATTTGGCCCATCAAAGAGCTTTTTTCCCCCTCATTCTTTTAAAAAGAAATGACTCAACCTTATAAAGACTGATGGCTTCCGATCAGCATCACCTTTGTACCTAGTGGGAACTCTTACAAATATACAGGATGGCATATCCTGGTGTGTGTGTCTGAGAGCTGGGCAGTGGAAGGGTGACATAGCAAGGCAGTGTTTGAAGGAGTGCGAGACTTGCTAAATCTGTATGTCAGTTCATATTTTACCTATTCCTTGTATTAACTTTAAAGGCCATATAAACAGGTTGCCAAGGGTACACTGGCAAATCTCCTCTCCTCACCCACCATCATAATTAGAGCTCTGAGAACTTGGAAAAACCTGCCTAGTGAGCAAGCGCTTCTTGCCCTTTTTCCACAAAGCTCTCCAAGCTCACAAACCTGGGTAGACTTGGAGCAGCTGCTATTTCAAACAAGACTGTCCATCCTAGCCTCACCACCCAGTGCAGGAGCCAAAGGGGCTCTGTTTTCATCCCACACAGCCTCTTGCTGCTCGGGCTTCCTAGTGCGGTTCCATGCGTTCCCAAAAAATTGGTCCAAAATACAAACACCTTCTTGCTCATGGTTGCCTTTGCCACGTTGTGGCACAGTGAACTCGCCACTTGTCTTGACCCAGACTTATCTGAGTAGCCTGTTTCTGTCTCACCTATCAAACTCTTGCCCTCAGACAGCCAAGGCAGCCGCTGGTAACCTTGAGGTCAGACCAATATGCTGTCTGATGTTTCTGGAAGCAGGACGCTCAGCACTACATTTCTGCTGCAGAAGGCTTCTGATCAAGCCAACATCACGGTTTATTCACCCATTTTGGCTTTTTTTTTTTTTGCTTTGATTTTTTTTTTGTCACCTCACCGGCAGTGTGTTGAGCTACAAGTGTTACCAAATTAAAATTGTAAGTTTTAGAAGGACTTTGTGGCTCATTTGGCTTACCCTCATCTTTGCACAGTGCAGGAAAACCAGGTAGGAGCTCATAAGGCAGACGTAGAAGTTTGAAGAGCCTTTTCCCTGGGAAAACTAGCCATTTTTGAGTTACCTTTTGGGCCAAGACCATGTTCACCCTGGGGTGCCAGGCAGGACAGCATGTGTGTGTCCTCCCTGTAGAAACAGGAGCTCAGAGGCTCTTTTCTCTCTGCTGCACGCATCCCCAAACACCAAAATAGTTCCTGTTTTTCCTGCCCCCACAGTGTCTGAGCTACTCATAAGCATTGGACCTGCAAATGGGAGGCTGAGAGCTGCCGCTGGCCTGCCCTGGTCTGGCCATACTGCATATGCCATAACATCTGGCATTAACACTGGCCATAACATCTGCACTTCTCCTTGGCCTCTCTGCCCCAGCTGGGAGTTTGGGATTGTGGCAGCACAAGGAGAGAAGGAGGGAGAGATACCAGCTGGGGTGAGAGAGTGATGGTGGGATGAAAAATTACATAGAAATAGGGGAATAAATGAAGCAGAAACTAGAGAAGGGAAAAAGCTTAATTGTATAAATTTCCTTTTGCAGGGTGCAAAAGGAAAAGGGTGTCTGGAGACATGCAAAAAGCAAGTATCCGGGTAGCACTTCAAACAGCCACATTCAGTCTCTGGAAGCTGGATGTGCAGCACAAGTTGCTTTTATTGGGAGAACACAGTAAATGCAACACAAAAGAGTAAATGCTTGTGCTTCTTTCCAATTCTGTTCTTTGGTGTAACTTGCATCTGACTCTATTCTAGGAAAGGAAACATTATGGGACAGAAGCAAAAGGAAACTTGCAGGGCTGCCGGAAGGAGCGGGTGCTCTGCTTCCCCTCCCTCTCCTTCCTCCTCCTCCTGCCCTTGGCCACCTGTCAGCATCTCCTCTCCTCCTCCCCCATAATCCTCACTCCCGCCAAAACCTCCCTTTGTCTTAACATGCATTTTTAAAGCCCGGTCTTGTTATGCTTTAATTATATTTTCTGGTGGCCACTGTTTCTTTCCCAAATGTCTGTGTCCTGTTTTTGTCTGACTTTGGAAAGGCTGGGAGTCGGAAAGTGGAGCGGGAGGAATTCAGGCTCTTGCAGCCAGAGCATAAATGAGCCTTTTGCTTCCAGGTCAGTAGTTCAAATCCAGCCCACAGAAGCTGAGCTGGAAAGCGATAGCTGCTTTGGAGCCCGCATGTAAAGCATTAGTTGGTGGTCTCATTCGGGATCGGAGCAGACAGGTGTCCAAATCACTGCTGGCCCTAATTGGCATCTTTGCTGGCAGCTTCAGAAGCGGGGCCAAAGACTGCGTGGGCACTGAGCCCATGGTACCCTCGCCTGGGTGGTCCTTCTAAGTCAGCATTAAAGCAAGCTGGCAAGGTAGCCAGGGAGGGTTCGAACTGCTGTTGTTTGTGTTGTACCCGCTCTGTAAATAAACAGAGATTTTCAGCTTTGAGTGCTTTTCCTGCAGCTTTGATTTCACTTTTAAGAAGGTTCTCTTTCTCGTTTTTGCACTGATTTTTTTTTTTTTAACCCTTGAAGTAATTAAACTTTGAGGAAACTAATGGATTAGGAATCTAGAATTAAATTTACAAAGAGGCATTTCAGGGAAGGGCCCCATTTTGTGGTACTGGTGGAGATGGATAAACTGTTGTTACTGGGAACAGCCTCTGTCCAGGGCAATGTAAGTTATTTTTGTTTACCAAACAGTCCCAGCTAAGGCGCCTGCTTGTCCTTGGTGTGATCACCTTTGTGCTAGTACAGGATCAGTGAATGTAATTTGGAGTAGGATTATGTCTTGGTCCTTGATATTCCTATACCATCTCTCTATTTCTACCTGCGTGATAGCAGCTTCCAAAAAATAAAGCTCTGTAGGATTTTTACATGCGTCTCTGGAAGCCTCAAGGAATCTTATTTTAAATAGGTGTACTTGTGTCCTTCAGCTTCCCCTTTTTTATTTGCTTTTGTATTTATGCAGACCTCTCAAGTCCCTGGAAATCGGTTGCATGAGGCTATGTTACGCTGGTCTATGACAAGTACAGGCATGTGGGTGCAGACTTGTGCGATTAGATGCCCCAAACACACTGATCCTGTGGTGGGAGAAGGTACTGGGCTGTTGCTGAGGAATACAATCTCTTTTGGTGGGGCCTGGTTGATGCATAACCTGAGGCAGGTGGGAACTGGCGAGTCCGTCTGCTTACAGAGCAGAGCAGGGTCGGTTTCCCTGGCCCTGATGTACAGGTCTCCGTTGCCTAGCCCACCTCCAGGCGATCAGGATGAGCTGTAAATGAATCCCAGTGAACTCCTCGTCCCCAGCTCATCTCGGGAGTACCTGGAGAACTCTCACCTTGTTCAGCCTGTACGCCCTGCAGCTTTGCCTGCTGCAGCTCGGAGCCCTGCTAGGGACGTGGTTGAGCAGCCCGTGGTCTGGGAAGAGCCATGTATGAGCATTACAGAAATGGGGAGCACTCAGAAACGTCATGCGTGATACACTTCAGCCGCTCTTCCAAATCATACATGGTTTTATATTCCCAAGGCAAATGTAAATTATCACTGTTTGGTTGACTTCAGCATGCTTTTGTTCACTCACTCCAGGTGCAGTTCTGCCCCATAATCTTTAAAACAGTAAAAACAAACTCAAAAAATGTTCCCCACCTTTACTCTGCTTTTGTGAAGCTGTTAATCCAAATTCTGCCTGGGCCTCACTGGGTACAGCTGCTGCTGTTGAATTTTTTAACTCTTACAGTGGTGTTGTCATTGCAGGATACTGTAAAATTTGCTTTTTGTCTTAGTCTAGGTTATTGTTGCTAATTGTACCTTTTCATCTACAAGTGCCAAGTGCCTCCTTTAAAAAAATAAAAACATAACCCCCCAACCATATGCTGAATTCCTAGCTGCATAGTAAAGATTGATTACATGTGTTAATGTGTAATTTAAAAATGGTTCATTCAGGAAGTGTATGGTCTCTTAAAGGCAAGTTTAAAAACCTTCAATTTTACATAAGTTTATTTATGTTAGGGAAAAGGGCCTGGAGTACTAAGCAAAACCCCATGGTATATAGGGTTCAGCCTGAGAATTCTCAGATCTATTTTGTGCATTTTTATTCTATCAATATGTTCTTTCACAGCTACTAATTAGTTTTGTTAGTTGACTCACAGAAAAGTGTATCTAAAATGAGGAGTAAGTAATTCCATAACACTAATAGTATTAATGAAAAACACAAAATCTGGAGGCAATTGTAAAAACACTAATTCACCCCAAAAGTCGTTCTCATTTGAATTAGCGTGATTAATTACATAGCTTTTCCTTGTCACAGTACACTGAAACCGAAAGTTAGGATGTTTTAGAGCATTCAGCATATAATTCTAGTATATATTAGAAAAAATGAATATAGACACCATGTACCTATGCATAAAATAAAACTATAAATAAACAAGAAACACAGTAAACTTCAATTCTACTTTTAGCTGATTTTTTTACTTAAGAGACTGTTTCATTTAATTGCATAGGAAAGCAGATGTGACTGTAAATCGGCATTGGTTGCTCCTGTGTCACGCAGAGGGTTATTTGGATACCACTGCTTTTGCACTATTGTCGAATTGCTTTACACACTGTACGCATTCATGCGGCTTGAGCTATTTTGCCTGGAGGGGTGAAAGAGGAATCACCCTGTTTGTTTCTTTGGCATACTAACTATAGTATTTGCTTACTAAATACGTTGAGACTATAAATGTTGTGCTGTTTGCTGTTGCGAACCGCAGGCTGAAGGAGTGGATGCAGAAGATGGCAATGGGTGTCATCACTCCCTGCCCATGCATGTGCAGCCCCAGAGTGTGAATTGTTCTCCTCGCCGATACCTCGCATCCTCGCAGTGTTCCTGACATGCCCAGGTTCCCGTAGGCCTGCGGTATGCCATGGGTGTTTATTATGTGGACAAAAAGGAAATCCTGCCAATCCACATCTCTAATGCAAGTTTGTCAAATGACATCAGCAGCAGAGGAGAATTTAGTTCCTAACCACATGCAAATGGGTCCCAGACTGTTGCTTATGCCATGATGTCAGCTCTGATTTCTCATCCGTTATTTGATGGGCTTCAATGCATAAATGTCAGATATGTTCCCCCTCCCTTTTCCTCCCCTCCCTCGCAGAACTTCTGTGTTTGCTTTCATTTTATTTGTGGAAAATGTGTTTTGAACAGCAAACACACCTCCTCAAGAGAAGTTTATCTCAATGGTGATTTTCTATGCAACCTTTCCTTGTCTTTGTTATCATTTTGCATTATGGTGAGCTGTTAATTACTAAAACAGTTCAGGTATTTCCCCAAGGGATTCAACTAAGTGTGGGTAATACTTCCAGCATTCTTTGTCGTGAAATGGCATTAAATTTGTTCATAAAAGCTGCTGTATCATTTTGGCCATGTGAAGCATGAAAGCATGTCAGCCTGCAGGTATGCTAAGGCACAGCAGCAAATCAGGTCACATCATGCAGGCTAACGTCAGGTTAGATTTTACAGCACGTATGTCTGCTTACAATGACACGGGCCTCCAGACTGTGTAATTTGGGGTACTGGGACATGGAACTTGTCACTGCCGGGTCTGAGGGTTGAAGCCAGCTGAGCTATGAATGGTGTGCCTCTTGTCACCCAGCATTAGCTGTCTCATTCAGCCTGGACTAAACTCCTCCTGTAAGCTGTAATCACTTCCAGAGGTTAATTCAGCCCTGAGACATGGGATGGTTTGCCCTTGCAGAAATAATCTAGATATGGTGTATATGGTGTTCACTACCATTTAAAAACCATTTCGTTCCAGTTTCCTTTTTACTGGTATCTCTTCGTGGGCCTCTGCCCTCAAAGGACACTGCATTTAGCTGCTCTTTCAGTGAGGAGACTGAGACTGGGGCTTGGGAATTCTTCATGACTCTTGGATTTAGCCCACATCAGGTTTTTCCAGAGGAGAGCTTAGACAAGGTGGGAAATGGGCAGTCTTACGCAGATGTCGCCAGCAGTTTAATTTGGTTTTCAACCAGAGGTCTCTGGGTCTCTTAACTTCATACAGTTCTGCATACATCAGTTCAAACTGTCCCCTTAGAAGGCATTCTGTAAATAATATTTCCAGCACATGGGAGCCTAAGTCTATTTGCAAAGCTACTGAACAAATATACAATACCAGCACAGAAATATAGGGGCTGATGTCTTTCTAACAATGCTAGTTCAAGTGATGGAGGTATTACAGGCAAGTGAGAGATCCCCCCAGAATCACAAAGATGAAATTAATTAATGTCTACATTGCCAAAAAAAGGAAAGCATTTTGACAACAGTTATTTAGAACAATTATTAATTGTTCTTTCTTACAGCCCCAAAAGGCAAAAGCAAGAATGTAACTACAATACATTGCCCTTTTCCCCCTATTTTTTTTTTCTGATCAAGTGGTAGAGCTCACATATTGAGTAACTGGGAGAGAAGCCAAAAACATTCCCTTTACAAGTGTCTTTAAACTATGCATGAGGTGTGTTTTTTCCTTTTGTTTCATGGAAACATCTCTGTTGTTGACAAAAGGTTTAAGTTAGGAAAGTTGGTCTATAATGCTGTGTTGCCAAGGTTTCAAGACCAGGCCTAGATGGTCCATAAAACGATTTCCTCTTAAGCAAGAGTTCTGCCTTATTAAAAACAGAGACCGTGGTCATCCCGTGCCTTTCCCTGCTCGCTAACTCTCCTTCTGGGGGGTGCACAGATGGTGGGAGGTTCGGCAGCCCCGTGTCTGCCCCTTCCCCTTGCTGGACCATGGGACATCTGTGAGGTTAGTGCTGGGCACTGGTTTGAGGGCAGTGGTGGGGCAGTGTGGAGGTAGAGAAGGGCGTTCCTGTCCTTGGGACACCACTGGTGGTTTTGGGGGTACTTGGAGAGGTCTTGAAGCAGTGAGTGTCTCCTGCATCTGCTGTTGTGTGGTCATGATGGGGACCATGCCAAGGGCAGTATGCTTTTGGGGAGTGATCTGCTAAAAGAGTTGATGCGGGATAAATCCATCATGGCCCTCCCCTTCAGATCTGCTCAGGCAGGGGTGTTCGTACCCAAGGTCTCCCCTGGGAGGATTCGAGGGAGAATCAAATGAGGGAGGCGAAAGTCTGCAAGTAGTGGGGCGTCAACCAGTGGGACTTGTCCTCTGGCTCCAGTTGGCAGGTCCCTGAAATCATATTCTGAGAGCTGACTGCAAGCCCTGGCTGGAGCATCGCTGGCTTCTCAGCGCCTGACAGGCGGCAGTGCCCTGACTCACAGCCAGCCAGCACCCGCCTCGCTACCTCTGCATAGCACGATGGAGGTGCAGGTTGGTGAAATCATGGTAAAGCTGCTCGGGTTGAGCCATCCCTCACCAGAGCAGTCGGTGCTGCTTGGGGCAGCCCAAGTCTTTGCCGGGCGCTGGACCTCTGCTCTGCTTTGCAATCCCAAATTTCTTTCAGAATTGAGAGAAGAGCCCTGGTATCTGTTTACATACCCAACCCCTCTTTCCCATCCCCAAACTTCTTTGCAAATTGATAGTAATTGCCAGAGCTGAATAAACCTCTGCAGATTATTGGTTTGACTAATTCAACCTAAACAATCCATGTGATTAAATGAAGAGGGCTTTGTTTATATAAAAGCCAGAATGGTAGCTGGGGAGTTTGGATGTTTATTTCACAAACTTCGTATGGTGTAGATACAGATAGCCACAGGCTAATCCAGGAGAATGCAATTAACCCAGGAAGGGAATTCAATTTAAGAATTACTCTTGTGTCTGTTTCAAAACTACCTGGTAGAGCTTGTTGGGCACTTTAATTGAAAGCAACCTTCTCATGGGTATTTATCCTGATCTTGACAGATGAACTCAGTGGCACATGGGATATAGGTTGAGGTTGCCGAGTGCATCTGTGAGACAGCTGTGTCTTGTATTTGAACTTCTCAGGTATATAGAAGTTGATTACACCCTGCTGGCATATGTGGAGACAAAATTTGGTTTCACCCTGGGTTTACGTGCTTGCAGCCTTGCTGCAGTTCTTCTGGATTTGTTCTACCATACATAAAATTCAGATCATATTTGTGATATGAACTGAGATGAAAATATCACTGCTTGCTTTATTTTGAGGGGGAGGAGAGAAGAGGCTGATGCGTATCGGGCTTGATACAGACTGAAACCCGGTGATGTTGTTCCTCTAATTTATGTAAAAGAAATACAAAAAACATGCCTGTTACTATCTTTGTATAAAAAGGGACATGTTTCCCTTTTCTTTTAATGTGTCATCTGCAGGAGAAGTTTTGATACTTACAAGAGTAGACAAAATGAATCAGGCTAGACAGCAATGCAGAAGGGCTGTACAAACTTGTGCATTTGCAAATGCAGGCAAATTGTAACTGACCAAAGTAGCTGCCAGGTCCTCCTCCTTAGTCCTCTCTGCTCTAGAGCTGGGCACACCTTCTGACTTGCTGCATTTCAAATGCAGATGTCCCAAGCATGATGGGATGAAAGAAATGTCAGGAATTAGATGGGATTAATCACTGTCTGGAAGTGCCTGTCCCTTGCATAGGCTATAAAGGATGCTTAAGAGACAGGGTTAGGCAAATTTTCTTGTTGTGGAAGTGAAGTGAGATAAATCCTGTTTTTGTGGAACTGCTGCTGAATAAAATGGGCCAAACTGGTACGTTTACATCTGTGCACCCTGGCTGTTAGTATGGAAGTTGTCTGTGCAGGTCATGATTCCTGCTGGAGTGTGCTTTTGGGGTATAGTGTGATTGCACATTCATTTTCAATGAATTCTAGGTGTTTCATCTGTCTCTGAGTTTAGAGGGAGTGAATGCTGCACGTTTACGTGAAAATTTTGACGTGTTTTTTTGTTTGTCTCTGCGTGCACATGTATGCAGGAGTATGCATCCTTAATATGCACTGTCACTGTTAAGCGCCTTAGCAGTAACTATTACTTCTCAGCACCTCAGAAAGGCCGTGTTAAAAAAAGATTGGTAAATACATAGTTAGGGTAATCTGTTTCATGTGTTATTTCACTTAGTCCATTCCTATGAAGGTTGGAAGCAGAATTGGAGCTGATGTCAGTGGGAACAAAGTCAAGTTTATTATGTGGAGTTCAGACCCAAATTTCACTTCCTGTTAATATGAAAAGAAGTTCAAAGCAGTAGATTATAAAGTCTTTACCTACCATATTACTTGCTATTTTCTCTGATGCTTTTGTCATTTAATAAAAAAATCTTTCATACTTTACCTAGAGTAATTGGAGAGTGGAGATCTATAATGCTCCTGCTATTTCCACATTTCAGTTGTCACCTAGGAATTTATATCTATACTTAGGATAATGAGATTTAGTGGGGTCATTTACACTCAGTGAGCATTATATAAATCACCATTACCCATTTGTGTATCATGTGGCTTTTACCTTTTCTATCATAGATAAATACTTTATACAGTCTGTTGCTGTTCATATTCTCTTTTAGAAAATTTGGCATATACTATTCATTTAAACAATGGCAACAATGTGAGATAATGTCAGGTTTTGGCTATTTCAGTATTACTCATTGGAGTGCTGTTTGGGGCTGTTAAATCAAAAAGAGCTGAAAGCATAGGTTGCCTTTCAGTGTTCTGTTGATTGTTTTCAGATGTTAAAAGGGCTCTTGCTGTAATACAAGCAATGGTTATAAGTAGTTGCTATCACTAGAGACAGTTAAAGCAATTCCATTGTCAAAACTGCATTTTAGAAATCAAAACATATAATAAATTGTAGTGTGTGTGGTCATTCCCTGAATGTCTTTGTTAAATATTCACTGCAATGCACCTGATTATGTTCTTCCTTTTTAATTTCTCTTTTCTCCTTCAAATGTAAGCGATGAAAATCTCTCTTTTCCTACCCAAAGGAATTCAGAAAGTCCCTTTTAAGCTCCTTACCATCTCTTTCGTAACTCTGATCCTAGTAAAACAAGTGGGTAAGCAGGTTGATTCTTACACCAATATTATTTTATGCGTTTTTCCTTCTTGCCTGGGACCTAATTTCTAGCTGAGCTATGCTTTGCTACCGTCTGCGCAGATGCTGTGGCACATAAGGGCACTAATTTTGATTGGGGCAACGTTGACTCACACAAGCAGACACATTTGCTAGCAGGAGAGATGAGAAAGTACTACCTCTCCAGCCCAGTTCTGCAGTGTTCCCTGGTTTGAACAAGCTTTATCACTGCCTTCATGTTCCCAACACTAGAGTAAAGGATTGGCTAAGAGAGCCAGACTGCACCAGGGGCAGTGGGGGCAGCATATGTGCAAAATACTGACCAGAGCATCTGACCACAACACCTAAGTCTGACCTTGTGTCCTGGTCCTGTTCAACACCCCTACATTCCCCTTACTCCAAAATCTGCAAAACCCAGCTTGGGCTAAGAAAGGAGCATCACCCTTAACTCTGTGTGTTTGGTCATTTGTTGGTGGTCAGCAGTGGTTTGAGCCAGCTTCTTGCTCTTACTTTGCCATCTAGTTTGCAGTAAGAAATAAAGACAGACAATCGGGTGAAAAGACGTGCACTGACAGACATTCAAGGGATTTGAAACTCCTGCTTGCATTGTATTTTGACAATAGTCCTATTAAATGTGAATCATTCTGTGTATTATTCTTATTACTCATTCACCTTGTATAACAGGCTTGGTCCAAGCACTGCTGAACTCTTTCCACTGACTTTACTGGGAGTGGGATCAGGTCCTCAACGCCACATTAGCTGGGTGCTTTCATGGCCAGTTGTAAAGCTGTTGTTCCACACAGCCTGGAACAAAAATATTGAAAACTCATCTCTTAATATTAGCTAGGGGTTTTTTACCTTCTTTAGCTCGGCTCTTTTGACCAATGGAGATAAATTAATATTACTAATAACAAAGTTGTGTGTCCTCATAGTGTTCTAATTGTTTAAGTATTATAAAGTACAAAAATACTCTAATGACATTCAGAAAGGAAACGGGTGCTTTTGGTCTTTACCATGTCCTGCTTTGACCTCTGTTGCCAAAAATCAAAAAGGCTCTGGGTGAACTCTCTCAGGGTTTGAAAATGCTATACTGGAATAAGTCTACTGCTGAAATTATCTATTTGGAAATATTCAAAAATAGTTGGTAAGTTATGTGAAATGGCACAAGTCTTTATACAATAAAGATATCACATCCAAGAATTAAACCATATAAATGCAAACTGATGTACACTTTAGCAATATCTCTCTTAGGCATCTCTGCATGTAATATCCTTCCCTGAATATGTGTCTTTCTTTTTACAAAATAGGGCCAACAAATTGTGCCCATTAAAAGCTAAATTTACTACCTGGTGTTTGCTGAATCTGGCCCTTATTAAATGTCCAGACTAGCTTGTTGTAGTTTATTTTGTAGGACGTCTGGTTAGAACGTTAAATACTACAAGGAAAAATAAACTTAAAAGTAAAATGGTTCAACCCTTGCCCTACTGGGAATTTTTTTCCTCAATTGGATAGAAGCAGAAACAGATCACTGTTACAAAATCAATTAGCCCAAATTTTAAAATTGGATGGAATCATTTTTGCGAGAGTAAATCTTACCAAGAAATGCTAGAAATTTTTTTTTGTGATTCTGGTTCATGTGGAGTGATTAGATTACCATATTACCTCTAATTTTATTCTTAGTTTCTACAAAAGGGAATATTTTGCTATAACCAACATTTGCCAGTAAAAAGATTTTTTAAATAACCTTGCAGTAGCACTCAGTAAAAGTTCTGTTGCTGTTCATTTCTGCATGTTGTGATCAGTGTTTTTCCCCCAACTAGGATTCTAGCTATAGGTCTTTTTAAAAGATAATTGAAAATTGTTGCCTCTAAAAGAAGATATTGCGAATGAGAGTGTGCCAGCCCATGACAGACTATGCATGTGCCACTAAAAAAAAAAAGGCTGTATCTTCAAAATTTTTTCCTCTTTTTCTCATAGTCTGATGTCCTCAGCAAATCTTTAACTTATCATCAGAGTCAGCAGTGTTAGCTTCTTTATTTCTTCAGCGGTCTAGCAGAAATTTCCACATTAATTTTAATTACTCACAGATTTTTAACAATCTGAGATCACTGAAAGTCAGTATTTTCCCCTGTTACTACACAGCAACAGTGATAATATCATTGTAATTCCCAGGCTTAGCATTTCTCTGTATTAGACTGAAGAGGACTGGGTTGTCTTAGGTGCCTTGGCATATTTCATAGGTAGTTTATTGACAATAGGTCTGTAATACAAGCCCTGTAGTCAAATTCTTTGAGGACTCTTCAGGAATATGGAATTACTATAAACTTCATATATACTAGCACGCTCAGCAAGCCGTGATGTTTTCAATAATGAGGCTCTGGTACATTGTGTGCTAAGATTTGCTATATCCCAAAGCAAAAGCTGTCAGAGCAGTTGCAGGGAGGGGTTGCCTGCTCTGTCACCCCCTCCCCTTCCCAGTTTGGATTCTGATCCTCGGGACATGTTTGGTTTTGGTTGTTTTGAAGTGGCAGGTTTTGTTAACTTACTGCTCCATCCAGTCCTAATAAACATCAGCTGTCAGCCACCATCCTGCCAGGCGGTTCCCATCTTCCCCTTGCTAATCTTCATGATATTTTTAATGTTTTGCTTACAGTTGCAAACACTTTCACATGATGTTGAGCAAATTGGGTGAAATGTAGCTGTTTCATGGTTTTGATTAGACAAAAACAAAAAGAAGGACTCCTTTCTACCAAGAAGTGGGCTTCTGAGTCATGCTCTGCTGAAGGGGAAATGTTTCCCACTTTGATGGAAATGAAAATGTATGCCGTGATAGCGGTGCTGGGCTTTTCTGTACACGTGCCCCCTGTGCACCACCAGGACCAAAGTAGCATCCTCAGCTGGTCACAGTGCAGCTCTCTTGGTAAAGCTCAAATCTGTTGCTGCCCCAGCTCAGGAGTTGCTGGAGAAGGGAAGGTGGGTATGCAAATGAATAATAATGTAATTATTATGTATCAGTATTGTCATAGTGCCTGAAGAGCCCCATATATTGTTTGGAGAACCTGTGGGTGGGTGCTGAAGTAATAGGAAATTAGTGACTGTGGGTGGTAGAGCAGAAACCCAGAGGTGCAAGTCCCATAAAATGGGAGATGCTTATATTGGCAAGATGAACCAGGACCACAGACCTTTACTAGAGCATCCCCCGAATGTTTCTGTAGAGCAGTGATTCTTCACATTTTTAAACTGGAAGGGCATCTCACTGTTATGAGCAGACTCCATAGATAATGTTGCATCCCACTGTTGTTTACCTGTTGGGGCAGGGAAGACAGTGGTGGGCAGTGGTATGGTAGATGAGATATGCAGCACTTATTGTAAACTAGTATTATTTTGTGAAATTATAAATTTGCTTCTCTAATTACAAGAATGTTAATTAGACACTAACATGAATCTGGCACTGACTCCCAGCTAGAGTCCTGCCTATAGACACTGACCTCCCAGCTGCACAGGAATGTATGTTTTTCTGCGCGTTTCAGGGACCACCTTCTGATGTCTGGTAGACCACCAGTTGAGTAACACTGCTCCAGCACATACTGGGTCTCACTCTACAGGCATTGACTTTTCACACTTACGTAAAATGCAATCTTCATTGCTCAGATGGTGGGATGTTGCATTTTATATGGGTCCAAATGACTACACAAGATGCAAAGAGAGTTAGACGTGTTGTATTTCATGCCAAAACCTTTAGCAAGCTTGAATGACTTTTTATGCTAAAACCCTTTGAATGTTGTAGCTTCTTAGAGCATTAAATCCGTTCAATACCTTAAAATGAGAAAGGGGGACATGTGTTTTAGATTTGCAGGCATAATTTTAAGGAGGTAGAATATGAATCAAGTTAGATTTTCACCTGGATATCTCTTTTCATGTGACTGAGATAAATTCTTACGGTGCTTCAGTGATTATAAGTGACCCAGGCTTTGGTTTGAAAGAAGAAAGAAAAAAGTGCTTTCCACCACCAAATTCCTACCCATTCACCCACTACGCAATGCTGGGCGACTGTTTCTTGCTAAAAAAGAAACCAGCATGCCAGCTGGATATCTTCCTGCGGTAGCTAGGTTTTCCTTGGAGGTTTCCCATCTCTATACTAACTAGGCTTGACTATGCTTGGCTTATGAGCTTTTGCAAACATCCTTGCCAAGGTGGGATGACTGTAGGCAAAATGAGTGCAGCAGGGAGACAGAGGCAAATAAGTAGGAGTGATCAAAGTCTAGAGACTTGCTGGCAGACGCACCTCCTTCCTACGCTCTACAGCCAGTGGGTCCAGTGCTTTCCCCTTTTCCTACGTATGAATCAACACATCCAAGTGAGCAGTGCCAAGGCAGGGGGTGGGTAGGAGACAGCCTTAGCACTGTACAACAGCTGTTGTTTTGCCAGTATATTCAGTAGGAAATTCAGAACAAAACTGGCCGTTTGGACCATGAATCTCATTAAGGTTCACCAATGGAACTGGAAAAGAGAGAACTTAAAAGGTTTGCTGTTTTTGTTTGGGGGTTTGTGTTGGTTTTTTATTTAAATGCTGTTACAATAGAAGACACTATGAAGATGTTATAAAAGGCTGGCTTTAAGGTTTGGTGAAGTTGTCTGCCGCCAGTCCTAGTGAGACGCTAGAGGTGGTAAAAAAGTGAATTTGCCAGCATGAAACATTTGTTATGGCATGGCAGAAAGTGCTGCCTGTAGAAATGACAGATTGTCAGCAGTGCTGAGCCCAGTTCCGTTTAGTTTCTTCACTGGGGTTTTACCAGAAGGTAGCAGTGGGAGCCAGGAGACGGTCAGTAGCATTGCTGCTCTCTGAAGAGTTTCTTTATCCTTGTTCTCCTCTCCTAAATTCAGCTGCACGTACATATATTTTTAAGGCTTTTCTTTTGTGGCAAAGACCTTAAAAAATAAAGTTAACCCAAAACATTAAAGGAAGCCTTCAGCTGGCACTGCATGTAACGTTATAGTGCCAGCTGCCAATTTGCTGGGCGGTTAGTGTTTGATTTATAGTTTCACATATGTGTTTGAGTGGGTGGGTCACAGCTTTTTGGTGCCTTATTTTCCTTATTTTGTAACTTGGTTAATCATTTCCCTCGCTGCAGTCACTGTGTCCAACAGCAGAGTCCACCCTTGACGGGCAGCCTGTTTGTAACTCCTCAAGCACTGAGCTCCTCTGTAGTGGTGGATTGCCGCCTTCTCCTCCCACTCCCCGGTTCCTGTAATGTCTTTTCCTTGCTAGGCTGGAGGAGGAGGAGATCCTGTGCCAGCTCTTTGAGCTCTCACTCAGCTGCTGCCTTCACAACAACTATAAACGTTACCAAGCGCCCCGTTGTTTTCATACTCCATCCGTATACTCTATACTCGCTTGGAAGTGAACCTTATGGAAATTTTGGGCTTGTGAAGAACCTCGCAGATATTTCCACTTGAACTGCCATGGTAGCAATAACACACTGTGCTTGCAGCCTGCTGTCCACCTAGTGACCTTGAACTGCTTTGCAGCGGCTGCAGAGTGAGATGCTGAGATGGCGGGAGCCCTGCCCAGGGACCTGCCAGGGGCTGAACGGGGACGCATAGGAGGGTTTTA
Organism: Ibycter americanus; assembly: GCA_035590275.1. Taxonomy (NCBI): domain Eukaryota; kingdom Metazoa; phylum Chordata; class Aves; order Falconiformes; family Falconidae; genus Ibycter; species Ibycter americanus. Next base: position 108,707,964 of record JAVJGI010000050.1, on the reverse strand, counting down.
CAGGCAGGCAGGTCAGAGGGGGTACAACGAATAAGGCACACATGTGTGGGTGTGTGCACAACCGTACAGTCTTGAGTCCAGTCAATAACAGCGTGAAGGGAAAGATGGAGAGACTCAGTTCAGCTACTGTCAGTCACACATGCAGCAGTTCACCTCTGTAGTCTCTATGCGCAATCACTGACAACACAAATCACCCATTTGCCTTTGCTGTCCTAAATGCTGCAATCATTTGCAATCTAATATCCTATCTCACTGTCCTTCCAACGCTGATGCAAAACCGCATCAGAGCAATGTGCAAGGTGACCTGCAAAACGTGTATAAACTCTGTGTCACACCATTAGTATGAACAGTTGAATTCCTGGGATGCTTGCCGGCACGTTGGGCTAAGCTTGGGCTTGCATGGGACATTGGTATTGGAGAACCAAAAGCTAGCTGAGAAAGTTGGGTTTGGTGGGAATGATACCCGCAGAGGCGTACATAATTCTGTTCAGTTTGCCACACCTCTTGCGTATAGCCTATCCAGTTCAGAGTGTAATGTACGCAGACATAGCTTTTGTGAAATAAGCACAATCATGCTTGAATTCTGTGGACTACGTAAAGCCTATTACCCAGATTGCTCATGTTATCTAGTTCATTCCTGTTTTTTGGTCCAGGATACTGCTTTAGCACAGTATTTTGAGGAAGAAATTGAAATAGGGGAAGATAAAAGGTGTTCTGTGGTTTCTTTTTAATTGGAGACTGGAGGCAAAGTGCCTCCAGATAATTTCTCAAAGAAAAGTCATTGTCTTCTCCCACTCTTGTCATTAATCTCTAAAATTATTGCACAATTTCTGTTTAATGTGTTAAGATTTCTTAATATGTTAAGACAATGTGGAAAGACAAATTTGAACAGGAGGGAGCATGTTTCTTTGAATGCATAATTTTTAAATCTTTGTCTGAAGTCTTCATTCATCTTGCCAAGCCTTTTGCAGTTAAAAACTTAATCAAACTCAGTATGATTAAAAAAACGTATTTTTATAAGGACGATTCATCAAAAGAACTGGAAGTTGCTACAAATACTGAGACTGATGGTCGTTCAGATTTTGCTGAAGTGTAGCTTGCTTATGGTGTAACTGTATTAACTAACACTGACATTGGGGATTCCCAACACACGGCTCACTTGATATTTGTAGTTCCCCAATTTTTTATGTGTTACAAAGGACTTGATACATTCACAGTAGTGAATGTCAATGTATTGTAGTGCAACATGTGCTTAAATGTCGTACCGTGCCTAAATGTATTGCAGCGCACGTATGTTTTGCTGCATTGCATGATAGCTATCAAATTGTTTCCACAAACAGCAGTTTGGGTTCCCTTGGCCTAAATTTCTGATTTTATAATTTAGCATGATGTTGCATTAGTGAAGTCTTTTTTCATCAAGCACAGTCAAAAGACTTAAGTTTGAAGTATGATGTGAATCCGTGGTGTCCTCATACAAGCTTTTTAGCTTGGCTTGATTAATGAAGATTAAAAGGAATAATAGAAATTATTCTGAAGTATAAAAAGACTACAAAGCCATCGCTTTAATTTGGAAAGTTACTCAAGCCGCTCTTTGGTAATTCCAAGGTATTTCTTTTGTATTTAGCCCCACTCCAGGTTATTTCTGTTGGCAGAATGGCGTGTATAATGGAGTTCACTTCTTTACTGGTGAAGGCTTTGGTCATCTCTGTCTGTGCTTTGTGCATTTCAGTCACCAAGCAGAGCTGCTGATACTGATTTCTGGCCATATTTTGACCCTCATGTTAGTGTGGAATAACTCTCTCGGGTAGTCTCAGTGAGGGACTCTCAGATTTCCAGTAAGAGGGTCACTAGCAAGCTGTTATTTTCCGTTCCAGTTCTGGTGTCACAGCCCAAGCAGTCTTCTGGGTTTTGTCAACACATCACTTTGAAGTTCAGTAAGCCTGTGCAAGTATCCATGTTGATGATCTGGTGCTGAGCACTGCATCAGAAACACCAGCTATTTGAACACAACAATGGCATTATTTGCAAAAACAGTTACTGTGGATTCCCTGCCCCTGCCTCCCCGATCACTCTCTCATTCCCCAGATTGTTCTATGTCCAGCTCAGAAGGACATATTTATAAGACTTGTTATTCTGACTCACTGAGTTTAACAGTATTACACAACTATTTTTCTGTCAGTCATTGCCAAAACCTCTCTGCATCTTTTCCTATGTATTTGCTGGTTTTGATGGATACTCTACTAATCAGCAAGGTGGGAAGTATTGAACAGGTATGAAAACACAGCCCCTGCTGCTGCAGAGGGTTACTCAAGCAACACTCTATAATTTAGATGCTCGGTAATCAACTCAGGGCATTGCAACAGTTTGAGTTGTTTTTGTTAATAGAGATGAAATTATGGGTGTAACTAGCTGGCAGTCTTCAAACAGACTTTTGCAAGCTGTTTACTCAGCTGTCCCAGGGCAACAACTGCATACGTGAAGCGAATTCTTCCAATATCTCTGCTGTGGTATATTTAATTTATCCTACTTTGCCACAGTGTGAGAGAAACAAATTTTGAAGAAAATAGGATTCGTGTCAGATGCTACACTGCAGATAGGCTGTGACATTAGCTGCATAGTTTGACATCATGGGTGAAGATATTGTTACTTCAAAGTGTATTTAAACCTCAAGAATCAAAAGGAGGAAAAGGCCAAAGAAAAATAAATCACAGTATGTCTAGAATATGGACAAAGATGAGTTTCATTTTTAAATCGACATGGCTAAGAATAATAACACCCTCTGGAAGTAGCTACTTCCAGAGATGTGTCTAATTCTAGTTTAAACTAGTATATGCCTAGTTTACATAGGTATAATGTGGTCCACCCAAGCATGTACCAGTTTAAGAAGCACTTCTAAAATAAATCATTATTATTCCTTGTGTGGGCAAATTTCATCAGATGCATGTTGCTTTTGATAACATTACTACTTACTCAAAATACAGTGATTTTAAGGTCAAAAAGACACATTCATCTGTGCCTCCATGGTTTTCAGTCAGAAGACTCTGGAAAAAAATAGACTTTTGGAAGTATGGACTTTGAGGATTGGTGGAATTAAAAAATTCCTTTAAAATAATGAAGATGTTAAATGAGTGAGGTTGTCTCTGAATCTTACTAAAATATTTCAGAGTACTACTATAATGGGAAAAAGATGCCGATAAAATTGACAGGAAAGAATTAGGGAAAATTTTGAACAACTTGCAGGCAGTTTTAGCTGCCACGGAATCCCATTACATTTTCCCCTCCACCTCAAATGTAATGTGAAATAAAATAGTAATGCAGTTCTTCAAGCAACTGCAACAGAAGAGGGCTTGAGATAGGAAATAATCTTACGGTCTGATTCAGAGCTGTGCAGGGCAAAACTGGCTGTTTAATTTAACTTAAATACAGAGGGAACACAAAGTCCTGCTTGCTGTCCTGTGAAGCTCTTTCCTAAAATTGCACGTGACTTGATGGAAGTTGTGGTCTAAGCCATTTCTGGAGCAGGGAGGGAGGAGGTGAGAGGGAGAAGGTGAGGCAGTTGTAAGGAGTGAGCCCAATCGATCACTCCTATCAGCTGCACAGAAAATTAAGTACTTTACAATTCACTGGTGTATATAATATGTCATATGCCTCAGCTCCTGAATAAAAAGGTGTAGCACTGCTGCAGTTAGGGCTGAGACTAGCTTACTGTCTTTGGCTCATGATCAAGTTCATTTGAGCATGTGGAGCTGTTTTTGAATTTTTTAAAAAACAATTCAGAAAAGTTCTAGTGGGCTGCTTTCAACATTGTTTTTTAAAAGTTGGTAATGTCTAGACTGATTTCTTGCATTGCAAAATACAGAGTGTCCTTCTTACTGCAAAATGTTCCCTGTGATTCATAGGTCCTGGACACCCCCCTTAAGAACTGGAGCACTGGAGCTATAGATTTTCACTGTCATAAAGGTGATAAAATGTATTAACCTAAACAAAAATGTCTCTGGCTGGCTTCTGAGAACTCAAACACAACCAGATGCGGTGCTAACCGGCAGTGCTGGCATGGACTTGGATGGACAGGTCCGGGCTCTCAGCTGACATACATCAGCATAGCTCCCCTGCAGCCGCCAGGCCAGCCACCATCCAGCTGGGAGGGGAGGGCAGGGGAGGGGGGCTGCCTGCCTGCCTGCCCTCCGCCTGCCACGCTTCGTCTGCCGGCACTGGCTCTAGAGAGAAAAACAAATAAGCAGCAAAAGATACTGAAGGTGCGTAGCTTGCTATACTGGCCAGTGAAGGAGTGAATTTATTAGCTGCTGAGTGAGCAGGGGTACCTCATTTAGAAGAGATAAGCTGGTAATCAGAGAGAAAAGTTGTCAGAGAGATCTTTTCTGTCCTAAAAAAGAAGGTCCTTTGCAAGTCCACCTTTGTAAGAACTTTGAGGAAGCACAACTGAGCTAAGAAGGAAAGGATAGCGGAGAATAGAAATTCTTTCTTGAATTGTAGAGGAAAGTACATCCCTACATACACCCCATGGCCCTATTTACATCCCTGTGTACATGATCTACTCACCTGAGAAATATGTTTAGATCTGTGGCACATTATATGAGAAGAATTGTATGTTCACGGATTTGTTAGATGGGTTGTATCATTAGATTTTTGTTTGCATGACATTAACTGCCCAAAGCAACCACATAGTTTAAGCTAAAATATATGTACAGGTTTTTTTATTGTCTGTTTGTAGACTTAGGTAGAGTTATTGCCTCTAATAAGGCACAAGAAGCTAGACACTTACTGCATCCTGGGGACTTGCAATACCATTGGCAGGAAAGTTAAAGGGAGCAGGACTGTTCCCTGTTTGTAAGCAAGTCAGCGCCTGGGCTGTCTTTCTGGCTGTGCCAGTAAGGATTTCTATGATATTGGGGCAATCTCAGAGTTCTAGTTCACTGATCTGTAAACTGGGTGTCCCACCACATTGAGTGATGTTGGGTTCATCTTTAAAGCTGCATGAGGTGCGGCAACACGGACCCATGCAAAGAGGCCAGGCAACTTCCACAGTTGGGTCTGATGTTTTCAAAATGCTTTGGGATTCCTGGAAAGCGTGATGGCTTGTTGTTCACTCAGAGCAGATTGTGTCACCGATTCCCAGGCCGGTTGCCTCATAGACCTGAATTAACCAACCAAGCACTCAGAATATAAAATATTTCAAGTAGCGTGAAATTACGCCTGCTATTGGGGAAAGCTGATAAACCTTCCGGCAGAGCCAGACTCTGTGACTGCTGGCAGGTTCCTTTCTGCCTGCTCCTATCTGAAGATTACCACCACCACCTTCCTCACCTAGGCTAGGTCTTTGCTAGATGGGTCTTTATTTTTCTTTGGTGTCTGCCTGGCGTTTGAGTGAGCAATATGATTACATGTGAATTTGTTGAAAGCCCAGGCTGCTGCTGTACTAAATAAAATCAGTGCAGGCCAGAATTATATAGGACAGCTTTGCATTTAAGTTCATTAGTTTAATTTGACATTATGCTTCCACACATACCAGATTTTCTACAATGTGACAGTAAATGCTTGTTTCTCTTTTTTCTGCTTTTGGCAATGCAATACCTGTAAACTTACAGCTTCTTCTTTGGGGTGGTTGCTTATATTTATGATGGCAAGGAGTAAAACATATTGAAACAGTCATGGTACAATATTTATAGATTCTGAATGCATATTAAATTAGAAGCAAAGAGGCGGAATTACATTTGTTTTGTAATGCTGAATAGTTAAGGCCAGAACCGTTCCTGCCAACGCATCTGCAAATGTTTTAGCTTGTAGCTGAAAATCAGAGCAACATTGCTAAACATGGGTGGATGGTATAGTACAGCCCAAGTGTCATCCATTGAACGAAGAACCCCACAGAGAATCTGGCTAGAGTAATTAATGAATCCATTTGGAGAAGTCAGTGCCCTTCAATTAGCCTGAATGTAGCGAAGCAGATGGGATCCCATCCTCCAGGGAGAAAATTGAGAAAGATCCTAAGAAATACTGCATTGGACTGATTTATCTGGGTAATTATAAGCCTCATTTGCACAAAACTGTTCAATATGGCTGCAGTGAGAAAATTAAGAATTTATAAAATGTTGATATGTGGCCTAAACTATCGGTGGTAGTGGAATCATCTGTCAAGCAGAATCTTGGTTTGGAATATTAAACTAATCATCAGCCAGGACAGGCTGAAAGGCAAACTTGGCCGTGGAGCTGGGGGGCAGAGGGGTTGTATTTCCAGCAAACCTTTTGTTAAAGGCTCCTGTGAGCTCATCTGCAGTGGAAACGTTTGCTGCCATCCTAATTTGATACAGTGTCCTGCCTTGAAACATCCGGCAAGATTTCAGAAAGTGAAAGAGTGCCTCTGAAGAATCTTAAGAAAAGAATTTCTTAAAAATGCAAGTTTTCTTTAAACATCTGGTGGTGGAGGAACAAAATGAGAAGAGTAACAGCAGCAGCATTTAGAGAACATGTGCATCCTAGCCTTATCCCAAGGAGACCCCTCTACCCTTGTCAGCAGTCTCATTTTTAAGTCAAAGCATCGCAGGACTTATTTGTATGAGTGGGAAGCCACACAGTGTCTTTTAAGAGCTAAACTGGAAGCCAGTACATCTATATGGTAACTGCGTATATGTGTGATAGAAAAGGAAGCTGGACAGTTTATAGAAGCAGCAAGAGAAAAATAAACACCGTTTATGAATGCATTGAAATCAGGTAGCAATGATGATCTGCAGGTTGTAAGGCTGAGGAGGTTTCTTGCCTATAGGGAAACTGCACTCCAGCATCATGGATTTTCCACATATTTTGTGGTTTTAGAAACACCTCAGCTCAGATAGCTCAAGGCAGCATTTTGCACAACATTTTCTGAAGTTGGAGCTTCAACAGTCAGAAGTCTTGGACTTCTTAACAAATGGGAAAGAAACCTAGTAGTCCTAGATAGGCAGAAAAGCGGTGCGTCTCGCCACTCTTCCCGGCCTCTGAAATGCTTTCCTAAGTCAGGGCATTTCTCTGATGTTCCAAGGCCAGCCTTTTTTCCCCCTGTTTTCTTCCTCTCTCACAAATGTCCCCTTTTCAAAGGCAACAGATGTTGGCGGGTACCTGGGCAGCACCCTCCTGGCCCTCTCCTACCCCCTCCAGCAGCTCGGTGCTCTATTGATGTGTTGGTTTGAACACTATGCCCATTGAACTCGAAATTCAAAGTGTATTCATCCATTTTAATGAAGTAAAAAAATCAGTTCTGGGCAGAATGTCAAACATAAATACTTTCAGGGCACTGAACTGGTTGGTGTCAGCAAAGCTGTGTGGCTCTGGTTGTAAGCCTGCCTTTGCACATTCACTGGTGTGTACAACGTATGCTGTTAAATTTTGTATTTTATTTTTTTCTTTTCTTACCTCAGAAGGCCTCAGATAATGTGGTGATGAGTGCAGCGGCCAGAGCGGCTGGGGCAGGATGTTCCCATTCCCGGTCACCCTCCCAGCCCAGCAGCAGGCGGTCTGAGACTGGCACAGTTTGGCCTGTGACTGCACCTTCTCGCCCTCCGCTGATAAATAAGCAGGCTAATTGAATTAATAAACAAATACCTCTTTTCCCTGCCAGCTGGAGCACCATCAAAATGTGTGATAAATTATCTGTCAATGCTTTAACCGCAGGGAAAATATGAAAAAATTAGCTGCCTCAACCTTTCCTCTCCAACTCTTCTGCCCCCTTTCCCCTTCCCCTGTCTACCCAAGCTCCTGATTTGGTTTGCCTCCACCATCCTCGCCCCTTGTCTTTTCTCCTTTGGCAGATCTCCAAAGAGAAGTAGCCGTGAGAGAGTAACTCATTTGGCCAGGCCACTAATGGGTTAGCAAGGCTGTAGGTAGTGGTGGGATGCTGATGTTCCCGAAGCTCACTGGGAAAGAGGGACGGAGGCTGTGGGAGCGCTGGGCATGTGTTTGGGGTGAGACTGCCTGTGCTGAGCCAGAAGCCACACACAAGGTGCAACAAGGGGTGCAACGGAACAGGAGGAGCCACTGTTTAGTATCTTTATCAGTAGCATAGACAGTGGGATCGAGTGCACCCTCAGCAAGTTTGCAGATGACACCAAGCTGAGTGGTGTGGTTGACAGGCCTGAGGGACAGGATGCCATCCAGAGGGACCTGGACAAGCTCAAGAAGTGGACCCATGTGAACCTCATGAGGTTCAACAAGGCCAAGTGCAAGGTCCTGCACCTGGCTCAGTATCAATACAGACTGGGGGATGAAGGGGTTGAGAGCAGCCCTGTCAAGAAGGACTTATTTGGGAGTACCGGTGGATGAAAAGCTTCAAAAGAAGCATGGCCAGCAGGCTGAGGAAGGTGGTTCTGCCCCGCTGCTCTGGTGACACTCTACCTGGAGTGCTGCATTCAGCTCTGGAGTCCTCAGCACAGGAAAGACATGGACCTGTTGGAGCAAGTCCGGAGGATGGTCACAAAGATGATCGGAGGGATGGAGCATCTCTCCTATGAGGAAAGGCTGAGAGAGTTGGGATTGTTCAGCCTGGAGAAGAGAAGGCCAGGGGGAGACCTTATTGCAGCTTTTCAGTACTTCAGGGTGGCTTACAGGAAAGATGGGGACAAACTCTTAAGCAGGGTCTGTTGCAATAGGACAAGGGGTAATGGTTTAAAACTAAAACAGGGTAGATTTAGACTAGATATAAGGAAGAAATTTTTTACAACAAGGATGGTGAAACACTGGAACAGGTTGCCCAGAGATGCAGTAGATGCCCCATCCCTGCAAACATTCAAGGTAAGGTTGGGCTCTGGGGCTCTGAGCAACCTGGTCTAGTTGAAGATGGCCCTGCTTATTGCAGGGGGTTGGGCTAGATGACCTTTAAAGGTCCCTTCCGACCCAGCTGTTCTGTGATTCTATGATTCTATGAGACAAGGCATTAGGAAGCCTTATGCTGACTTGCTGATGTGCTAGCTGAAAGGGGGAATTTCATCGTAACGCTTAGTCCTGAATAGGTGGGTAGTGCCCGAGGCTTTTTTGTTTCAAAAGAGAGGAAAATGACTGGAAGAGCTCAGTGATTTCCATAATACAGTCAAAATGTCCCTGCCATCACCTTTCAAAGTGCTGTTCCCTTTTGGAAATAACACATATCTATGTAGAGTCCCTCAACAGCCCTAAGTAACAGGAGATGAGAAAAATTTTGCTGCTTCACACTTTAGGTAGGAGGTAAATAGCTGATGTTTCTATGGCATTAGCATGACCTCCAACATACTTGTGTAAGTGCTTGTGTACCTTTGCTGACCTGGTTTCTCTTACCGCATCTCCTCTATAAGCTTCCCAGTAAGTAAGCTGGAAAAGTCCCTCTCTTTCTAAAGCAGCAAGAAACGGGAGGTGCTGTGGAGTCACTGAGGAGTCTGAGATGGGAATGAGATCACAGTGTTATGTTCTTGTTCAGAACATGACATTTTTTTCTGGTGCATATGTCAAATGAATCAGACAATGGTGGTGTCAGGAAGATGGATAATGCTGTCGGCAAGGCTGGGAGAGGAGACAGGAAGATGTGTTAAGCACCAAAACAAGATGGTATTTATGCCTTTCTCTCACATTCAGTAGAAGTACACAAGAAATATTAAAAAAAAGGAAGGTAGGGCAATGTCAGGAGCAGACAAATCCCTGATGTGCTTTTTGGAAGACTTGTCCATGCTGTGAAGGACAGTGAGCATGGACAGATAACCAGTGTGCAGGAATTGCCTGTTCCTGTGATCCTGGCAGCTGCTTCTGGTATGTGGGAAGGTGTCTGGGTCTAGCATCACCCTGTCCCCGTGGGGGATGCTCACCTGACACACAACCTGTTCCACCTCCCTCAGGGTGCAGGGTGCCGTAGAGACCCTCTGCCTGCCTGTCCCCAGGCAGGGTACCTCGGCCAGGGATTTGCCTGTAAGTAGTTATTTCTGCCCTCTTTCCCTTGGGCAAGAGGGACAGGGAAGGTGCACAATCAGCCAAGGCAGGATACTTTGTACCTGTCACTTGGTGCCAGAAAGGAAATCCTGCTCATGTGACAGCCACCACAACTGTGGGTCTAGCCAGGTCCCTGACCTGTGCAAATTTGTTCTGTATCCTGTGGTATGTGCCATAGGAAAGCCAAATCCAGCTGTCCAGAAATGGCAGGATGAGTTAATGGCTTACCAAGCAGGTAGCATCCTTCTCTTCCCTGGGGAGTGTTGTTTTTTAGGTTTGCACTGACATGTTGCTCTGCAAAGCAGTATTGCCAAAGAGTAAGCATACCATGTGTGACAGAGTAAGCAGCTGATATATTGCATTTTAGTAAGTTATTGCTTGTCAGATGGGCCATGGAAAGTGTGTGGGGATGCATTCCTAGCCCCTTCAAACGCAAAGTAAAGCCTATTAGTGTAAATCACCAATAAAAAAGAATAGTTGGGAGTTTGTTACTTTTTGTCGTTTCACATGGTATCTCGTGGCACGGATAGAGTAGCTAGCTGGTATCTGGTAGAGGGTTGAGATGTTGCTGTTCATGGAGCCTCAAGTGGCTTTGAAATTTAATGCGTCTGACCCAAGATACTGCTGTTTAAAAGCAGCTGATAGATGTGAGTGGTGAAAAACAAGGCAGCAACTTGAGCTGTGTATGAATGAGGAGGGATGGCATTGCAGGTGAACAACAAAAGGGGTACAGTGGAGGTCAGCACCCTGAGGGATGAAGTCAGGGGAAGAGTATGGGGAAAGGTGGGAGGGCATAAGAGACCTTGCATGAGGGTGTAAACAGACAGACCATATCAACACTCATCTGTTGAATGCTGAATATTCATGATATCCATGCGGATAACTCTCAGCATAGATTATATTTATTTTATAACAGTAAAAATTGACACTAAATGAACCTGTTCACACATTTTACAGTTTCAGTCTATATAATTCATGCCATACCTGAGTGCTTGTATTTAAGATGTCACTAGTCACTAGGTTTTCATCGGCAGATAATTGAAATCTGTCTGCTGAAATAAAATGTTATTTTTGTGGGTTTTGGTCAGATGGTGAAATTCTGCTTTAAAAAAATGTGAAATAATCCATAAAAACATTCTCATTTTATATGACCCTGAACAAATTCTAGAAATTTCTTCAGGAAAAAAAAAAATCCATGAATGCTTCAAAAATCTTTCAGGAATCACTTAACTTTAGAGACTAAGGAGAAAAATAACCTCACCTGAAACTACGTGGTAATGAGACAACGTCTAACTACCTGCATTGAATTCTGCCGTCCGGCCAATAGGCTAATGAACATCAATACTCTTTCACAAAGAGCCCTGGGATCCCTAATGGCTATAAGTGGTCAGGGCTTTGGTTTTACATTTCAGAGTCTGGTTGGTATAATCTTGAAACAAAATCTACAGGTCAGATCGTATCCTCTACACAGTCAGTGTGTATGTGTGTGCGTGTGCTCACGTGCATGTGTGTGTATGTGGATGCCCTTGAGCACTGCACATCTGGGATGAAATCAAAGCACTTTTAAGTGCACATGTATCCCGTTTCTGGCTTGATAGTAGCCCTTTAAATGTGCTGGGTTTAATCCAGGAAAAACGAGTATTCAAAAATCACAGCAGTGAAGGGAAAAAAAAACCCACCGAAGTTTTATATACTTGGATGGCATTTTTCTTTGAATATGAATGACTTAATCATAAGCAGCCTTAGTGAGAGGTGGGCGATGAAAGTTCAGAAATCTTCTGATGGAGAAACACTTTGAACCTGCCTTTCTCATGTCCTTCGTTTGTATTTTATGCTCATAAGAAGGAAAAGGAAAGCAAGCAACTTGGGTCCTTGGCAAGAAACTGAAGTCACTCCTTAAGGGGTCTTGAGACATCAGACCAGTATTCTGCAGAGGGAGATTTTTGCAAATTCCACCAGCTCTTGAGTATAAATTCAAATACCCAAACCCACAGTGTTCCTTCCAGTGTTAGAGTGCTCTGATTTGAGGATTTGCTCCGTATCTGGCTTGTATAGGAAATTTCCCAAACTTCCTCTGAAACCAATTCCCACTTTTCTCATTTAATACATCCATAAATGCTCCTTGTGTGCTCAGGCAAGGTATATACATAGCAATGCAAGCATTGCACAAGCACTGCCCACTTGCATTGTACTAGAAGATGGGAATGTGATTTTAGAAACCTAATTACAGCATTTGCCTGTGGGACTGAGGAGGACCTGAACTCCAGCTCCTTTACCAGAGGATTTGCCAAAGTGTTTTATGTCCAATGTGAAGAAAGAGTCGAGTCCATGGTCTCTCAACTTGGGAGTGAGCTGTAATATGGGTATTAGAGAACAGATCTGGAAGATGGGCAGTACAGACTCAGGTCCCCTCAAACCCAAGTTTTCCCACTGCCTGGCAGGGTGCTATGAACACTGAGTGATTTTATTGCCACTTCTTTTTCCTGTGTTTTCCACAGGTGACAACCTAGCATGCATGAGGATATCCCACAGGTGAATCTGGCAGAGTAACTGAGCAAAAGACTGTCTATTTGGAGAATCAGAATGACAGTTAGTTGTGTGCCTGCCTACTGATAGCAGGCACAGGCAATTAATCCCCAAAGTGTCAGGCATTTTGCTGTCAGAAACCTGCCTCTCCAGGGGTAGGTAGCAGCTAAGTAGCAGCTTTCCTTTTGCGCTCTGGCACACAGAGGGGAAATCAGGCAGAAGTTGGTTGTATTTTTTGGATCCTTCCTTTGGTATTGTATGTTGAAATTATATGACACCATTTGCCAGTAATAAATCACATTGCTGTCTGTTGTGTGATTACATAATTAAATATCCCTTGTCATGGATACACATGGAGGGATTGACTTAGACTTGGTGGGAATTAGGGTTTTGATTTTTTGAACTTTACATTTCCTGACTCCTGTGCAAATCAAATCCAGTTGTTTAATACTGCATTGAGAAATGATTCATGCAAGAAATAGTATATAGTGAGAAGCACAAATCGTATTTTCAGTACATTTTCTGTCTTGATTATAATTTACTTGCTCGTTAAAAATGCATGTAGAATAGGAATGGAGAATTTAGTATTTTTCTATTTATAATCCTTGAAAAGGTGGTGCATTGCACAAGGATAATGATACTTATCTCCTTTGCAAGGTGCTTTGAGATGAAAAGAAGGGAATTGCTGGGTGGAGATGGGATGCAAATTCACGCCGTGGCTGTTCTGAATGAAATGCTGTCACCAGAAGATGGCAGTTCTGGCAGAGTACCCTTGGGCCACCCTGGCTGCAACTTGCATTGCATTACTTAAAACTGGCAGTCATCTGGATAGGTGTCACTGGGACTGATGTCACTGGGCAGCGTGGCTGCTCAGAGCTCCTCCGTGCTCTGAGTTCAGGGGCACCAAAGCAGCTCTTGCAGCTGACCCGTCCTTGAGCAGCATGGTGTCTATTAGTTTTATTGCTGCTTTGATTGTTTGCAGTTGATTCTTGCTGCTTTCTGCTGAAGTTTGATTCAGTTTGCATTTGGAAGGACAAGGGAGCAAATTTGTTGTTTTTATTAGAGGCTAAGCTGCACTGAAGGCTGGATGACGATCCATTGTTCGTGTTGTTACAAAATCCAACTAAGTAGGGAAGAAAGCACAAAGGAAGGGAAAAGTATAATTCAGATTTGCCAAACAGCCTGAGAATAATTAGAAGATTAGCAGCTTGGCGCTGTTTACTGGCAAGTTGTGAATTAACTGCATCCCCCTTTTCTCTTTACATTAGTGTAATGCGTCACTTTGGTTCTGGATTTCATGTCCTTCACACACCTCTCACTCCTCCTTCAGTCAGTACGCAGGACTATATTTTGTTGCACAAGAAATGTAGGAGCAAGCGTTTAATGTAGCATCAGAGACTTTCTAATCACCAGTCTCTGAAATATGCTCATAAGTATCTGCAGTTCACTTATTGGGTGGAGACGAATCACTTCCAATTTGCTTTTATGAATGTGAGTGGAACATTTGCAAAGAGTGGTTTCTGTTATTTACACTGTGAAATGCTTGTAAGCAGCCAACTATAAAAGGCCTGAGTGACATTTATGCTTAAGTTCTCTCATCGCAGTCATAGTTGGAGGAAAGGATAAAATTCAGTGTGATGCTCTGGAACGCACTGGGTGAAGTTCTGTTTGCAGCTTTAGCTGCCACTGGCTTAACTCCATTTATTCATCTTGGGTATGATGCTTAGAGGAGCATGAGTAAAAAAGAAAACTTGACCATTGCAGATGAGAAAACAGTGCTATTGCCACTGAAGTCAATGTTACGCTTGCCATGAAGTTTGGCTAATCAAAATTTTTACCCTGAGGTCGCTACCTGATTTGCAGATGCATGGGGATGCTTGATGTCTGTATTTTTTTCTAATTTCCCACCCCTCTCTAGTCTCTTCTATCCCCTGTGGGGAACTTATTAAAACCCTGTATAATAGGGACTAGAATCACAGTCACTAGTGCAAGAAAATATCTTTGAGATCATATTCCATCTGCCTACAGGGGTCTGATATAATCTCCTGATGAGAATATACCAGACATTAAGCTGATACTACAGCTGGTCTTGTCTCTTCTGTAATTTAGTGGGATTTGGGCATGCAGACCAGAAGGGAAAGAGAGTTTTTTTCTGAGTGCAGCAATGCATACTTATTCAGAACAATTCAATCCTGTTCGAAACCAGCACTCCATGTCTGTCCCAACCTAAAATTCAGCTGGATGATATAATAGCTTATTGTTTGATGCAAACATAGGCCACTCAGGTAATAACATCTGTAAAATTGGAGGAGATTTTTGTTCTTTCTCCACTGAGGAATAAATGAGAGAAAGTTGTAGTTCATTGTTACATACAGATTATAGCATATAATATAATATTTGTAGTCTGTTATACTGTAAATATAACATGCTATAAATATTATATATATTTATATACATATGAAAGCCCCAAATTATTTGAGTTTTTAGTTGTGTCCAAATTTACAGTTTGGTTTGGGGTTTTTTTCCTTCTTCTTCTAACAAACTGAAAAAAATGCTGTTTTTCACTAGCAATTTTGGAGAAAGAAGGGTGGGGCAAAACCCCAGGCAACCTTGAAATACATGTAATGATAAGACAAAGGTTAGAAAGCAGCAAGATCCTGAACTGCAGCAGTGTTAGGGAAGCTGGTATTATTTTTTATTCATGATCTCAAAGGCTTGTAGTCCATTTTTGGTAGATGTAGGGTTTGCCCAAAGATGTTCGGCAAATAAATTATGATCTATATTGATAAAAGGAAACATCAAGCAGTTCACTGCACCATGACGTCAGGCTTTAGATGGAGGAAGCACTGTGAAAACTTTCTGTTTTTAAAAAACAAACACCCAGTATTCCAGGTACAGTAAGTTCTTTCAGGTTTTATCTTGGCATGACATTCAATGGGGTAGCTTCAGAGTAAATGTGTCAGGGGCATTACCATGAGCAATAGTACAGGGAACAACACTAATACCTGTGGAGCACTAATGTCCACTGTTTCTATTTCCTCCTAAGCATCAAAGATGAGAGTTTATGCACTTCTGGCTTCCTGTAGGATCAAAATGGGGTTTTCTTTATTCACTTGATCAGAGGCAAAGCAGGCTGTTCCCTGTGAAAGATTTATCATGTTGTCCGTGTCACTGACAGCCATTAATGGAAGTAACATAACTGAGTGGAAATCAGCTGTAACTGATGTTGGTCACTATGTTACTTTTATGAAATAATAAAAATAATGAGTAAGGGCCAAAAGCCAGGTGAGTACCTGCATTTCCTCTTGGCTTGAGGTTGGTGAGGATTTTTTTGAAAATTGCACTCTAAAAGGGAGAGAAAAGGGATTGTACCCTAAAAGACGTTGCCTCTGAGGTTAGCAGAAATTTTGGATTTTGGTGAGAGCAGATCTGAGTAGTGAGTCCTCTGTTTCAGCCACAATTTGCAAACTGCCAGGTACCTGCAGGCTCTAGTGAAGGCAGTCAGAGTCCCTGAAAAACTGAACGGCCGCAGGATTGGGTCCCGAGTTATCGTTTCATTCTAGAGGAGATTTGCTAATGTAGTCAGTCCAATATGCTCAATTTTGATGCCATCACATTTTATTTGACATTAAACTAAAACAGCTGTTTGCAATTAGCACAC
This sequence comes from Ibycter americanus, assembly GCA_035590275.1. Lineage (NCBI taxonomy): Eukaryota > Metazoa > Chordata > Aves > Falconiformes > Falconidae > Ibycter > Ibycter americanus. Next base: position 108,691,835 of record JAVJGI010000050.1, on the reverse strand, counting down.
ATAAAAAGAACAATAACAAAAATGCAGCCTGCCCTTCCAACTCTACACATACTCAATGCAAAGAGTTCACCAAGTTCTGGTGATTTTCCCTCCCTGTGGTCTAAGTAAAACATCCAAAACAATTGATCTCGCGGAAGACCAAACAAGAAAAAAATGTTTATCGCTCCCCAAATGTTTCTGATGGGCAGCAGTGCCTGGTTAATGGAAGATAAATGTTGCTCCGGGTGCGTGTACAAGCAGGGCTCTTGCTGCTGCGGCGCTGATCTAAGCATGAAGTTAAAGGGAGGTGAGGGTTGGGCGATGGCTGTTGCTGCGCTGGGACAGGATGAGGTAGAGAGCTGGTTTCTTACCAGGACTGGGATCCAGGGCAGCTGGCCCACCCTCCCATTGGGAACAGTGAACAAGGAGCTTGTAAAATACACAGACCAAATGGAAATGACCCCCATTGACTGAAACCAGCTGCATGTCAGACCTCTCACTGTCTCTCTTGATTTGCTATCTCAAATAAATGGATGTGGTAGAAGGGGCTATGGAAAGAAAACAAAATAATTTATTCTCCTTGAAGTCGCGCCATGCTAATAAGCCACAGTTTTTACAGCTGAAAAAAAAAAATGTTTATTCGCAGATTAAGTTTTTCCCTCTTTTTTTTTTTTTTGGCTTTGAAAGTCTGCAGTTTAGAATAAGACATGCTGTAGTTCAGTTTCAGAGGTCTGTGACAAATTTAGCATTTATAGATTTTGTTACATATTTGTCACATAAACCTGCTGGCTAATGAGAGCTTGGTTATTTTGCATTTTGATTCAAAAAGCAAAGATACAACAGCTTTTGTCGGTGCTTTGGCTTAGATCTGCATGGTTGCTTAGCCCCATGAAAAAGGTCTCAGTGAGTTTTGAAGAAGAATGGTGTGCAGAATGACTTGACTTATTCATGTGTTGTTTTCCATGTTTCTCGTAATACACTCCTGGGTAACACCAGTTATTCTGAGCATTGTGAAGATCTTCTTGCAGTAACCAGGGTACCATTTGAATTTGGAAACATTAAGGATGACAGCTGCTCAAATCCTCCATTTTATAGCCAGGATGGGTTACTGCTATTTATATTAGATTGAGCTCCATTCTGACTATAGAGATAGAGAAGGAGGTATTTAACTTCGCTGCCATAGTTGCCTCCATCTCTTTTTGAGAAGATGGTCAGGTTGCAACACATCGTAATGCTGTCGTGGTTCGATAGGCTTTCTTAAGGAAACTTCTTAAAAGTCACCAGTCTAGTTTTCCTTCAAGCAAACTGAGGCACTGACATGTTTCTCAAATGTATCTTTTTTTTTTTGTCTTGTTCGACCAATTGATTGTTAGTGAAATAAGCCACTAAATTTTGATTAATACATCTATTAGAATGCCTCAGTGGAATGACCTCCATGAAGTCTGCAAAAACCTGTGGGATACAAAAATTTGAAGATGCCACTTTGAATTGATGCTGTTACTTCTTTATGCCTTCCACAACCTGCTTTTTTTCTCTCTCTCTTCCCACCCACCCACACCCCCACACCCCCTAAGAATTTGTTTCTTTCTCACTCACAGGTGCACAAACACAACAGGGTAGCAGCTTTGGACATAGGAGCCTTTACCTGTGGCCTTGCAATGGAGTTGCACAGACAGATGTTATTTCAATATAAAGTAGATTGAAATTCCCATCTGTAGGTTCTGAGTGTCGTGGCAGTCACTCTCTTTGCTTTAAAGACAAAACCAAATGCAGTACAAACTGGTCATTGCTCCTCCACTGGCAGATTTTAGCCACGTTGGCTTGTAGGATCTTTTGATTGTCATCTGTGACCCGCAGATACTGCTATGGGGAAAGGCACACCTCTGTTCCTCATACCACTGCTGTTTCTTGCTGTCTGTCCTATAGGTGGCAACTCTTACTCATGAGCTATCTGTTATTCATTATAACCCCTGGCTGGATAATGAATTATGAGCTAGTTGACGGGTTACTCAGATCATGCTAGAATGGTATCAAGTAATACCGTGGACCTCCTTCCTTGCATTTTTCTCTTACCATTTTCTCCTAACTACTTGCATTAGTGAGAGTAAACGAAGCTTACGCCGACTGCTTCGAAAATGTAGAGGTAAAGAGGTCTTGGGTGGCTGCCTGTGAAGAATGTTCTATGTTGAGCCAGATGCAGAACTATGGATGTGCAGGAGGTTTCTATGGGTTTGGAAGGAGCCCTTCTTATAGCTGATGTCTGCCAGGCTCTTTGGCACACTCTTCTAGGACGCTGGTGATTTCAGTACTCCAACAAGGGTAGGATGACAGCAGTGAGGTGCCTGTATGCCAGTACATGCCAGTACAGAGGCTTTGGGATGACCCTGTAACTGCGCTGAAAGAGAACCTTTCTTCCTGTGTTATTTCAGCTATAGCCTTAGTACACAAGTGCTCTATCCTGCAGTCCAAAATGTGGCAGCTCTTCCCATTACCCTTTGGTGGTGTTCAGGTAAAAGTCAACAAATTCCACTGACATTAAGGGGAGTTTTGCCCTGGTCAAGACTCCAGGGCCCAGGCCAGTGACAGGGCAAAACATGAAGAGTACAAAACAGAGAGAGGGATTAGCATACGATACCAACAGCAGACATTTGAACTTTTCAGCAAGGAAAGAGGATCAGATTGAGGCCGCCCTCATTATTTTCCTGTCTTCCTGATGAAAGAACAGGTTGGGTGCTAGTACAACTGTAGGATATATTTGAGCCAGAATTTGAAAAACACATCAATGCAATATATTTATCAATGAGTCTTTTTAATAATATATGTAGTAAAAACAAGAGGGGAACTTTGTTTCACCTTTATTTTAACCAGACTTTAATTTTTAAAAGTTGCAAGAATACAAGCTTCATGAAGCTAATGCTACTGAGTTGGCCAAATAGAAAAGGATGAGAGCCAGTTGTTTTTCCTCAGAGAACAGTAGGAAATGTGTAACTGTTAAATTTCAGTTCAGATGTTTATATCTTTACATATTTACAGTGGAAAACTAGATGAGAGCCCAAGAATGTGTTCTTTCTCAACCTGAAATAAGATGCCTTTTATCAAGGGAACAGCAAGAAAAAACCTAAATACGCAAGACAAGACACCGTTTCTACAACAGCAGAAATCTTATTCTGATTGTTCAGATCATCATGTATGAATGTTGAATTTTCTGCCTTGTTCTGTTCCAGAGACTGAAGGCAGCGCTGACTCATCATCCTGCCACCATGTCGAATGGGAATATGAACACCATGGGCCACATGATGGAAATGATGAGCTCGCGGCAGGACCAGACGCCACACCATCATATGCACTCACATCCTCATCAGCACCAGACACTGCCACCTCATCACTCATACCCACATCAGCACCAGCATCCGGCACACCATCCTCATCCTCAGCCTCATCACCAGCAGAATCATCCCCACCACCACTCTCACTCGCACCTTCACGCACACCCGGCACATCACCAGACCTCGCCACACCCCCCGCTGCACTCAGGCGGACAAGCACAGGTAGACCTTCATGCCATGCTGCGTTGCTGAGTTTTGCTGTTACGTGGAGTAAAAGCCTGATCCCTGTATTGTTTCTTCTTATACGCGTGTCTTGTTAGATACAAGCCCCTCAGGCTACTCATAAATGTCTGCTACCAGTGGTGGGGAAGCGCAAAGTTTATTCAGAAAACAGAGTGAAGCAACAACTTGTTTTGCTGCTTAATTTGCTAGACATTTGTAATATCTTACTTTATAAGGAGCTCCAAGGTTTTTCAGTGCTCTGAGCTCTGCAAATTGCCACATACCCTTTTATGGATGAGGTTTATTATGGAGATTAGCATGTTATATAGGTTGCTTAATGTGCTTGAACCTGAATTTTTGAGGCCAAGATTTAAAGAGCTGTGTGTGTTCTACCTGCAGAAATACATAGCAGAACCTTTAGTGAAGTAAAATGGCACTGGGGGGGGGGTGTTGGGGGTGTGTGTGAGTGTGTGTGTGTGTGTGTGGATAATTCAATACCTGCACTAAATGTTTCTTGAACTAATGAACTAGTGAGCACAGACTTTAGCAGAGTAATTTTTAAGAGGAATTCTATTAATGTCTTAAGGTTATAGGCTTCTGCATCAGGATCACACAAGAAAAATAAAGCTCTGAGGGCAGTGACTGTAACATGTCAGGTCTGGGGAACAAATTTAAGGAGGACAAGCGGGCAGTGCATAGAACGAGGACAAAAAGGAGTGCCACCCATAAGAAGTTCAGTCTGTGAAGTATTGTGTTGCTTGCAAATACCTTTCAGACAAGCTCTTAGAAAACATTAAAGAAAATGAGAGGATTTGGCTGACATCCCAGTGTCCCACAACATTAACTATTTACTAACATCTAGCTTTATTATTGCAGAGGCTGCAAGCACATGGGATTTCCCTAAAGCATTTGCTAATGTAAAATGAATTGTCAGCTTTAGAGAAACAGTCTAAATAAGAGAGCAGCAGACTCCCCTGTGAGAAGATGTCCAGAGCTTTCCTAAGTTTAGTTCAGTTTTTACTTTGTGAATTCAATTATTTTCCCATCTGTTAATGAGTTATTTTCCTTGGAGTTGTTTAAAAACTCCAATAAAAAGGCATTATCTCATAACAGAAACCAAAAGCAACCCGATGGCTGTCTTGGAGATCCATGAGAGAGTAAGAGTAAAGTTGTGCTTAGCAGACTGAGGACTCCATGGATGAGATGGAAGAAGTCACTCAACCTCTCTGAGGCTTTTAAACCCAAGGGTAATTGTACTGACACCTCACCGAGGGGTTGGGAGGATAAACATGTTAATGCAGGCAAGGGAGTCAGACACCATGGTGTGGAGCACTGCTGCAAAGCCTCCATATTACCACTTTTAACAGATGAGAAGGAAACGGTTACCAGAGAAAACAAGCCTCCCAGTTTTAAGGATAAGATCAGTGAGCCAGTCGCCCTCCTCTGGACCCGCCCAAGCAGGTCCGTGTCTTTCTTACACTCATTCCACTTAGGACAGCCTAGACCTTTTGTGCTCTGTATTCCCTGATAGCTAAGCACCCCAAAAGACCTGCAGGCAGGCAAAAACAGCTGCAGGTACCAGGTGTGCTGACTGGTGGCCACAAAGCTATGTCAGATTCACCCTGTGTCCCAGCACTGCACAGTCTCTGGAGCTGACTGATGCAGTCAGATGAGCTTTGCCATGCACAGCATGTCACTGGAAGCAACAGGCCCCGTCAGGGATCAAGGAGGTCTTCACCTTGTCCGTAGGTGTAAGTGTCACCAAGAGGATGGGAACGGAGGGTGATGGAGTAGGAATCCTAGAACCAGCAGCTTCCCCAGGCAGCAGAGCTCTTACTGTGCATCTGCTCCCATGGTATGAAAGCAATAGTGATTCCTCAACAGGTGCCTTAGTGGGGAGAAAAGAAGGGTTTGCTGAGTAATAACCGCACGTTGTTACTTTCTAAGCTTATCCGTAGTCCCCACGGTAATGGCATCTTTGGGGGTCAGATTGCTCCAGCAGACGTTAATTTTATGGTGTGTTTTACTAATTATTAACCTCCTTATTCTTCTGAGCCAGATTTTTCCTTTCCAAACCACCTGCCAAATGACAGCATGGTCCACACTGCTGTAAACTGTGCGCTCCCATGCCGACACCATTGTTATTCTACACCACACCCTTCTGTAATGTCAGAACTAATTTCATGCTTTTCAGCTACCATTTTGATACGCAGGAGCCCAATGAATTATGCTTTCTTAGAATGAGTGAATGGGTATTAGTTTTGCGGTAAGCTGCAAAGAACAGAGAGAAATACTGGATCAAGCATAAAAGTAGAAATCACCTTCTGATAGGCACCTTTCTGAGAAAGAGAGATATTTTATCAAGTTGTAGCTATGTTGCCTCAACTACTACAACAATGATGCTATCTTTCTTGGGTTGGTCCCACCAAGGTTTTTTCATATCAAACTTGACAGAGTGATAGCTTAAGCAGAGAAGGGGTTTGGATGTTGTTTCATTCTCTTAGCTGTCCTACATTTGTCTTCATTATGATTAGCATCCTCTAAAAAAAATACTAACTTCAATGTTAATATATGTTCATTTTCTTTCTTACATCCCTAGGCAGGGCAGAGAAATCCTGCTAGAAAATGATGCTTAGACAGTTACTAAGATATAGCCTAACAGATTTCAGGGTTAAGAGCAATCTAGTAAGAGTCAGTTAATTATGCCACGTGACATGATTAGTGATGTAATGGCAACCTTTATAATTAATATCTGCCAGAGATTTTGTTGTTCTGAAAATGCACTCTGACTGCCCAAAGACTGACCGGTACATTCTGGAAACAAAATGGCTTGCTAGTTATTCAGAAGAAAATGAACATATGAGGAGAAAAAAAAAAAAAAGAATTGTATAGTTACCTTTTTCTGCCTGTGTAGCAGACCCCACTGGGAGAGTTACGAAACAAGAATTTTTAAAGCTGAATGAAAAAGGAGAGAAATGAGATAAGGAAAGCTTTTGGCGTCCAGAAACATAAATAACAGATCTCTGAAGCCTGGAAAGGTGTTGTATGTGAGAACATGAAAAGCCTTTGATGAGATGTTGACATTAAAAGGGATCTCTGAGGCCTCTGTGCTCAGACATATTGCTAAATAGGTGGCGTGCCCAGCCCTGGTGGACAGGGAGCAGCTGGCATCCCTTGTCAGTGATCTCCCACCAGCAGCCCAGGGATGCTGGCGCAGACGGGGGCCATGGCTGGTGGTCCTGCGTGATGCTGGCTGGTGGTCCTGTGCTGTGCTGGTGGCTGCAGCCACTGCAGCTGCCGTAGCCCTGGGACTCCAAGCCCTGGTGTGGACAGAGGGTTGAAGATTTTACCAGCAAACATACGGAGTTAATACAAGCTGAAATTTAAAAAATCAGTCAGAAAAGTGCAGGGTGGCTTATTTATTTTTGGAAGGTTATTTTTTTAAAACATTTTTCTGCTCCTGGGAGAGAGATTCCCTGACTGTGCAACATAAAGCTGGGAATAAATTCAGCTTTATGCAAAATGTTTTATCAGATGCACAGAATAATTACACATAAAATTGCCACTTTAATTGGCACAAGTCAGCTGGGGGAGGGAGCAAACTCTTCTTCAAGTTTGTGGCGAGATTCTAGACAGAAAAGCGACCTCGCAAGACGATAGTATCATTTTAATTGAGACAGACGGAGGTGTTAGGCAAACACATGTTAATTGCCACAATTGAAATTCAGGGCTCAGTCTGACAAAGCGCTGAGTACGTCCACTCCCTGGAGTCAAAAGGAAGCACCTTGGAGGTTTGGGCCTTTGCCAGAACAAGAGGGTTAATTTTGAGTCAACAATTCAGGTTTCCAGACTGTTCCAGACAGTGCCGGAGCAGCGGCAGCAATGTGAGCACTGGCAGTGGTTCCTACTGGGCACAAGCAATGGGACCCCTGGGTCGAGCTCCCAAGCCCAAGCACGATCCAGAGCCACTGAACTGGGCACCATGGAGAGGCAGGAAAGCAGTCCAAAAGCTGGCTATTCCCAGGTAGCTGATCGTTACGTCTGATGCTGGTTCCTGACAGGGACGGGGGCATTTGTTTCATCTGCCCAGGAGCTGGAGCACAGGCTCTGTGGGGCTGCCCCCACCATACACTTTTTCTGTAATGGCATGGGCCAGTTACTCTCAGGAGCAGGATCAACACTCTCCAGCACCTGAAAAAGCATAAATACGTATTTTTCCATAGTTTTGTAGCAGCTGAGCTGGATGTGGTGTGTCTCTACTGTCAAAGCCAGGCTGCTGAATAAAACAGACTATAATAACCATGTTGGGTTAAATGGAAGTGTCTGCTAAGGGGAATATCCCTTCTCCACGCAGTGCAGGGATACCAAAATGCAAGTTCAAGTTCAGGTAACTAAATCCTTTCTTTTGCCCCCAGCTGAGGGGCACCGAGGTTTGCTGGCCTTGCGTGATCCCTGCCCGTGGCTTCCCAGCCAAGTGCACAGAGCGTGGCAGCTCCTGTCTCCAGAGGTGGTAGAGCATGAGACGGAGATGGGGGAGCCTGTGAAACAGAAATGTCCTAAAATTTTGGAGGTAATTGGAGAAAAGAGAGACAGACAGAAGTAAAGCCACTACAGTCCTAGCTTTGATTAAAACAGTTGCTGAGAGAAACTTGACATTTCAGGTTTGAAATAGGTGGTGGCAGAGAAAGTACCTAAGTGAATGTTTTTAATAACTAACTCTAAGGGGAAAAATATTTTCCCTACTAATATTCAGAGGATCATTTAAAAAAAATCTTCCCTTTGACCATGGCAAGGATTTGCCAGCAGCTAATTTCAGTGGCATCTGGCGCAGCCAGACTTGTGCCTGTTGCAGACCTCGCCAGGGAGCAGGATGAGCATGTGAGACTTCCCTTCTCCTTTCAGCATGCCCCTCTGTAACTTTCCTCCCTCAGCACCCCCTGCCAAACCTCTTCCTCCCCTCCAGGTTTCGCCGGCAGCGCAGCAGATGCAGCCCACGCAGACGATACAGCCGCCACAGCCGACCGGAGGTCGCCGGAGGAGGGTGGTAGACGAAGACCCGGATGAGAGGAGGCGGAAATTTCTGGAAAGGAACCGAGCCGCCGCCACGCGCTGCAGACAGAAGAGGAAGGTCTGGGTGATGTCACTGGAAAAGAAAGCAGAAGAGCTCACCCAGACAAACATGCAACTTCAGGTACGAGCCACTGTCTGCACCCCCGAGGACACAGAGGGGCTCTTTGTGCTCGGAGGGGCTGGCGGTGCCGGCAGGACCTCGCCGCCCTTGGGGCTGCCCCTGCACAGCCGGCTCCTAGCGGGAGTGTGGGCATAATCAAAGTTGATTAATCAAGATGTGTGTGCTTCAATTAAAGAAATAATTACATTTTAGTGGGATAAGCCAAAAAAAAGCTGTCTTGGGATTTAGAAGCCTTTGCTTGATGGAGTTGTATTTATTTTCTTTTCTTGTCACTGCTTTTTGTGGGGATTTTTTTTGGAAGTGCCATTAACTTGGCTGTAAAAGACTTCTTCAAAGCAGGGCACGTAGCTAAACCCTCATTCAAAGCCAGCAAGATAGGAGCATAAATAGATCAATCTACCAGTAAGGAAAATGAAATGGATAGATGAAAATACCCTGAATATGATAACAAAAGCCTTTCTTACCGTGCTGCCCTTCTTATGGTGGGCACGGTACTTCTGCCCCATCCAGAGGTGTGCCTGTGTGCTGCCAAGAGCAGAAAGACCATTTGTGTTATGGCATTCCCCTAAAACACAGAGGTGTGAGCAGCACCCAGGCACGGGCTGTAGCGCAACAGCAGGTGACAGCAGCCCTGCCATTGTGCCCCCAAGCGCAGGTGGCAGGCTGCCATTTGCCCCCACGGATCTGGCCTCCCTGTCCTGATGCAGAGAGCCAGTGTATTTCCTGAGTGGGTTAAAACATTGCCTCAAGTATCTCTGGTGCTGTGAAGTTAGTTCAGTTGTCAGTTTATGTCACCAAATCTGGAAGCCAAATTGCCTTCAGAAGAAGTTATAAAATAATGTTACATAAACCCAAGCAGACGAGCACCAAGTGACATTTTTGCTCAGTCCTTCCAAAGCTGTGGAGCAGTTTGTGTGTTCTTAGGTTTAAACTTTGCAGAAGAGCCTGGTTTAAGCTTTGTGGCAAACCAAACCCTCTCTTTCTTTTCTAGAATGAGGTTTCCATGCTGAAAAATGAGGTAGCACAGCTGAAACAGTTATTGTTAACACATAAAGACTGTCCGATAACAGCTATGCAGAAAGAATCGCAAGGATATCTAAGTAAGTAGCTGGTATGTTTGCACTGTCTCCATACTCCTCACAGGATAGCAAAGTTTCCAGTTCTTCCCTCCAGAACCCCTTGCTGGTCGTATTATCACTTGAGCCTGACTTCTCAAACATCATCCAAGCCATCCAATCTCCTGCCCTTATTTATCCAGCCCTACTCAAAACCAAGACAGCCCTGGTTTGCATCCCACACAGCAGAGCTAGCCTTCCCCACCCCTCCCTTCAGCAAGGAGATGCACATGGATGGACGCTCGCTCCCCTGTGGAGGATCCCACTTGAACTCACAGCTCCAAACCTTTGAGTCCTCCCGGGTGCAGTGCTGCCAGAACCTTAAAATAACTCTCAAAGGGAAAGTTAAAAAGGAAAACATTGCAGTCCCCTCCAGCAAAAATGGTATTGTACTCTGACAGTCGAACAAACCAGGCGTGGCGCAGGTTTTCAAGGTGTGTTAACTCTTTTTTAACTCTTATCTTTGATTTTTTCAAAAACTTCTCATCTGATGGAGACACTGAATTGATTCTGTCTAGTTGATGCATTTTATGACTGTGGTAATTTAGGGACGAATTCTTTGCTTGGCTCTAGAATGGCTCAGAAGAGCCTCAGGGTTAATATTTGCTAGATTGCGGCATTCTCTCAAAATAGAGCCCATTTCTGTCTCCTCTGCATCACTATGCATCTGGCTCTTTAACGGTACTCAAAGAAAAAAATACATAATTGAATTACATGCCTATCAGGTTTTGCTTGAATTAGATTTTCTGTGCTGCAGTGCACTGCACTCTAATTTTGATTCCTGCTGGAGCAAATAAAGTGTTTAAGCATCCCAACTGATTTTATAGACCTTAAGATATTGGATGTTTTATTCCGATATTGGTCTCATAATCATTAGGATCTTGGACTTTTTTCAAGGTCCCAACTCCTGAAGTCAGGTTGGTGTCAGAGAACCTGGCTTAAAAAAAAGCAAACCCAAAACTGCAAAAGGTCAGAAGTCAGACAGTGTTGGATAACTGTGTATTTTGAAATCCTGGGACTTGTGCATGCCTCAGGTCATTGGTATTGCTACCATAGCAGTATATCCCTTTTCCAGGAGTGTCATCCAGCCTGGGCTTGTTACTCGGATGGAAAAATGAACATGTGTTGTCTCTGTGCCCTCACCCCCTTCCCAGGTCCCGAGAGCAGTCCTCCCGCAAGCCCGGTCCCAGCTTGCTCCCAGCAGCAAGTCATCCAGCACAACACCATCACGACCTCCTCCTCTGTCAGTGACGTCGTGGGAAGCTCCACTCTCACCCAGCTCGCCAGCCACAGAACAGATATCAACCCCATCCTTTAAAAGTGGTTGATCAGAAACTGCTAGGGGAGTGTGGTAGCGTATCAAAGCGTCCTCTGTGCTAAGGACATTTGCAACCGTAACTCAAGCCTGGAAGATTCCTCAGTTCTTGAAAGACTCTGGCTTTCATTTTTATAGTTATTAAAAAGTCTTTTATACTTAGTTACATAAAAGGGAGTTATGCAATTAATATGCTATCAGCTTGAGAAATGCTTTGGTGCTTTCTCCAGTTTTTTTGGTACCAGTTACTTGTTTATAAACCTAACTGTTTCTGTACATAGTCATGTTTCCTTGTCACCAATCTAGCCTGAAGCCTCAGAAATACAGAGTTGTGTTAAACTGCAGCTGTTAGCCAATGTGAGGCATGAAAAGTATTAGAGAGTCATACGTAGGTAACTAGGAGTAATTAGGCTACAAATATATAGAGAGGGCATCTGCTGACAGCATAATAAAAACGAATGAGCATTGTGCTATCAGCAGACCCCATCTTGCATTCAGAACCTCTTTCAAAGTGGTTTTATGGGATGTGGCTGTCAGGACAAAATCAAGCCCAAATAACGTGCTCTTTTATCTAGCCCTTCCCCTTCTCCTCTCTCCCCTGCCCTGGACTTTTTCTCCTCCAGTTATTCTTACACCTTCCTTTTCCCTTCCCAAACCCTTTTCACCACTCCCCCCTGCCCTTTTTTCTGCTTTTTTTCATTCCAAGGCTTTCTCACTTCCCTCTCTTTGTCAAAGAACGGTGATGAACAAGCGAAAACTTCAAACCCACCTAAAAACTGTCAGCGTGGCTGCTGCTTTCACTAGCTCTTCACCCGCGGCTGGGCTGTGCCAAGCAGTTGGGTTTTAAAAAGTAGAAATGCTCCTGATTTAGTGTTTTTAATAAACAGCAAAAGGCGAAAGCAGTGCAGCCCCAGCTGAAGCAGGATTGCAAGCCAGCTGTGTGGTGCTAGCAGCCCTGTAAGCTTCTGTGGCGAGGTACAGGCATAGCAAGCAACACCTGAGAATCACAGCAATTCTTTTGCACTGCTGGTCATTAACATGGAAAAATCCATGTACTCTATAATAATTTGAAAAAGTTCTGTTCCCTAACCCGGTTGTGTTGTTTTAGCAACGAAAGCTAACAGCTTCAGGTTTCACGGGCTATAAATGAGAAATAAATCAGCAAAATGGTTCTGACCAGTTGAAGAAATGCCTTTTTTAATTCCCAGGGAAAGACCTGCTCTCTGCAGGCGTTCCTTTAAGCGTCCACGGACCGAACCCAAGCTGGCAGACAGCAGCGTAGCTTCACTGACTTTAATGGCACTTAATGCCCGTTTACCGCGGGCAAGGAGTTGTCTCATTAGGACGCTAAATAATTTTTAGAAGGCATGCAGCCATTAAAAAGCACTGCAAGAATGGCAAATCCCACTGCACTCCGGATAAAATTCAGTCCTACAAAGAGGGTCTGGAAAAGAGCCTTATGCCACAATTAAGGTTTTTGTTTGGGCTCTGGGCCTGCCCCTCAGTGGGACTGATTTGCATCCCCGAGTGGTACCAGTGATTGATGGGAAAATCAGACAGAGATGATGCCAGTTAATTACGCTGCCTTGCTGTATATTGGGACCTGATTTTGCTCTCAAATCTGTCAGCAGCAAAACCTCCCACTGCTTACCCAGGAAGTGGGCTCCGAGCTGGTGATAAATGTTCAGACATTTTGAGCTGCATCCTTAATAGCAAAAGCTAATTCACATTATTCCCAGCAAATCCTCTAGCCCTGAACACGCTTTGTTCTGAAGCAAAGTTCTCCTCCTCAAAGACTCTATCTTTGGTTTTTAAAGGAGTCATGGATTTTAAAAGGGTGGCTCTTCTTCGTGCAGGAAGGAGAGTGAAACAACTGAAGCGTGAGGCGCTGTAAGGAGTAGGGCCTGCCTGGAAGGGAAAGCAAAGTTCTGAGGATCATGCATTTCCAAATTAGTTCTTATCTTGGTAACTAACTTTTTATCAGTATTCTTTTCTTTAACATCGTGCTTTCCATTTATGCAAATACATTCAGAAGAAGAAGATTTTTAATGTACAGTGTAAATCTTGACTTGATTATATAGTCTAAGAACCAAAAAAAAATTATGAAAAAATACAAATGTAAAGGATTTTCTATTATATTTTAGACAAACATATACTTTTAAAGTGTTTTAAATACTGAATCTATAATTTTTTTTAAACCTCCAGTTGTAATAGCTAAATGGTTTTGCTTCATCATGGCTCCCAAGGGAACTCTTTTCAAATATGCAGTCAAGCAAAATGTTCCAGCTGAGTATCCACTATGTAAAAAAACCCCAAATAAGCATTTCCCCTGTGTCTGAATTTCATCATTCACTATGAAAAAGAAAATGCCATCACAGGTTAATTTGAAAAACTTTCCCTCTATATAGGTAGCACTTAAATACATTAAAAAATAAAAATCAAAGCTGTTGGTAATATTAGAATACCCAGTTGAACTACATACACTGCACTAGAATTACGGTTTAGCTTCATTTTATTCAGTCTCCTCAATTAAAATATTTAGCTGTTAAACTGAAAGCCTCTACATTAAAAAGAAAAAAAAAAAAAAGGAAAAATGCAAAAACCTTGCCTAAGTTTTGTTAAATTCAGCAACTTGACAGTTTGACTGATGTGTATTATATATAGCTCAATTATTTCTTTTTTTAATGCTAACTAGGCAAGCCAACCACACATGTTGGCCTAAATGTGTAATTACAATGAAATGTCTCCTCTCTATACTATTGGCCTTTAGGTATAATCCTTGCTAGTGATGTGGAAATAAGTAAAGGATGAAAAGCTATTTGCTATTGCTTCTTGTAACTCTGTCGCAGGTTCACAGGCCAAGACAACACGCAGCATATTTATATCGGCTATATCATCGGTAAAAGGACCAACTGTACCAGGCACCTTATATTATTCATCAGATTCACTTCCACATTAAAATGCTCTTGTTTTCCAGGGGAGTGATCCTGCAGCCTTTCCTCAAGCTGCCGGTCTGGCCGGGCACTGGAGGCTGCCTGAGCAAGGGCTGTGGGAGAAGCCCCTGCCCGTCTGTCCCCAGGATGTCCCTCCGTTGGTCGGTGGCTGTGGCCTCTTCCTAAGCACGTCACTCTAAATGCACTTCCCGGGCTCTTTCCATCGAGGAGAGATACTGCTTTTCCACGAGCTACTGCTGGAGACTGCTCCACTTGCCTCCTGCCCTGCCAAGCCAGCCCGTCGCTGGGCTCGCTGGGCTCTGTGCCCCATCCCGCTGCCAGTGGGTGACTCGGACCACTTCCCTTGCCCGCTCTGCCGGGCACTAGCGGGGCGGCGAGCCTCAGCCGGCACCTTGCTCAAAGGAGGTATTCCTGTGGACAGCATCTCTCATTGCACAACATCAGAAGCACGCTGGAAATCTCAGCCACAGACAACTGCAATACTCTGATCGGAAAGAAACGATGCTGTGATCCGGTGCGTTCATCCCCGGCCCCCCTTCCCCGAGCCAATTTATGCAAGCCATATTCATAACGCTGCCTGTGGGAGACAAGTAGTTTGTGTGCTATCATGGTGTGTTTTATAAAGACGATGATGATGATGATGATGATGATTTATGGAGAATTTCACGCTGTTGGGAGTTAATTCCTGCTATGAAGCTAAATGTCTGCTGCCCATCTTCTGAATAGTGGAAAGTCAATGGTTCAGTGCCTCAGTGCGTGTGGATTTAGTGTGTTAACTGACTCTGTCCTGTTAACTAACAAGCCAGCTATAACTGTTGTTAAATGCCCAACTTTTGAGGATTCATATTTTTTTAAGCAACAATATTTAGTGTTGGAAACTAGTCTTTTAGTTTAGGCAAGATGTGCTTTTTAGCAGCTAATACCTTTTTTAAAAAAAAAAGCGTATAGAGTGAATTTATGAAAATTCATGAGGACCAAAGCAATTTTAAAACAGGAATCTATTAATTTAGTATTCACATAGAATTTTATAAAGTATTTATTAATAAATGTTATTTTAACACATTCCATTTGGACAGTATTCTTGTACAGAATCTGTTTGTTTGTTTTTTTTAAGTTACAATATTAGTTTTGCAATAAACTACTCTAGGTGTGTGTGCATCTTAATCTTTCAGGGTCTCAAGCAGAAGTCATCCATCTAAGATGGAAAAGCTTGCTGAGGTCAGTTGTACAGAAATTCCTAGAATTAAATGTTTTCCTTAAAGCAGCATCTGCTTTTTTTCTTTTTTTTCTCTTTTTTTTTCTTTTTTTTTTTTTTTTTTTTTTTTGTAACAACAAAACAAATTATAAACGTTCAGTTGTTTCCTTTGTATTGGAAAATGTGCTCTCTCATTTTATAAAGCATGGGTCAACATATAACTGGAAAGCCTGTCTTTTTTTTTTCTCCTTTTTTTTTTTAAGGCTGATTTTATACATCACCACAGAAGATCTAACCCCATCCTTGTTTCTTTTCTAATATCTCATAGTGAGTTGCACTATACTGCCTTATCATTGCCTCTTCTGTCCTCTTACTGAGCAGTGTTCCTTAGATTTAGACCATTGAAACTCCATTATACATCAGAGAAAATTACTGGAGGGGGAAGAAGAGAAAAAGATTGATCTGTAGACATAAAAACTAAACTGTGCCTATAAAACAAAACCGGTTACAACTAATCAGTATCTTATTTCTACGTTTCAATTATTTATATTATTTTAAAATTGCACTTTAGCTCTCACTCTCTTTCTTGGTCTCCCTTGTTGAATCATTTATAAATACTCTTGTAAAATGTTTGCACCAGATACATTTATATGCTTTCACTGGTGGCATATCTACAACTTGTCTCTCACACCTGCCCAACGGAGAAGCTGAGAACAGCCAGCCTGCAGTGTGACTTAGACTTTACACCCTCTTCATGACAGCATATAAATGTTTTATTATGCAAAGTGTGTGAGGCAGCATCTAAGCTACATTTATAATCTCTCATCCCAAGAACCAAAGTGTCCTGTATATTGTGAAGTCAGGAGACTGGCTCTGTTGTGCATTGTCATGCACTTTGACTGTTGTCCAACTCACGGTAGCTGTGAAGCTGCAGTGATAACAGTGGCCATACTATGTATTAGAGTTCTGAATCAATAAAATATGTTGCCTTATAACTTGACTAGGGACAGCACCTTTAAAAAAAAAAAAAAGAATTAAGAAAAGAGACTGAAAACTTAAAAACTTCTGAGTACAAACAAAAGCAATAAAATCTCAAGTGATCTGAACACCAAAAGAAAAAAAAAAGTATTTTTCAACATCTGAAATAATCTTACTGCAAAGACAGAAGAGACTGTTTACATCCGTTTACACCTCCTTTTTTTTTTTTTCCAGAGCTTACAGTTACCTCAGTTTTATCAGTGGCTTTACATTTAAGAGCTAAATTGCTTACCGTTATTGGTTTTCCATAGCTTTCAAAATGACTGTATAGCAAATCCTAAACTGTATGAGGCCAAAATATGTCAGTGTTCACACACACTCACAGACAAGATTGATTCTAAGTGGAAATCTGATCCTTTCCCAGGCTCTCCTTGGACTGGAATCAATAATTGCAACTTGCTATATTTAGACCAATGTGTAATACCTGGGATTCAGGATCTCCAGTATCTGTATTTATGCACATTAAGTGTTAGTGATGTTGAGTTTCACCTGGTAGAACTGTTCCTGAAGCCCACAGTAAGAACATGCCATCTGCTGCCGTGAGACTCTTAGACCCAAATCTCTTTCTTGGCTAAAAATCTGTGCAACAGCCCTCTGAATAAAGACTGAAAGCTCCTTCTGGCTTTGCAGAAACTGCAGCAGTGTCAGGAAGCGAGGGAGGTGGGAGGGCTGGTAGGCCATTTCAAGAGAAATGTTTTCCTTGCTGGAATTTAGGAAATTCCAGAGAATTTTTTCCCCCACCCCTCAGAGCTGAGATTGCAGAGGTCCCTGTCAGAGACAACCTTTACCATGCTTCCAGATGACAAACTATTTTGCACAAAAGGTGTATTCACTCTTCTGAATAAGAATAATTGCCACTGAGAGTTTTGCCAAGGACTTCATCGCTGGGACCCAAGTGTTTCCCAGCCCGTGGCTGTGAGCTCTGTACCCCTCTCTGTAACAGCTCCATTCAAACACTGGGTAGCACTCATCAGTGAACGTCGCTTCTTCGAACTATTGCCATTGTCCTGGTTTTAAGGAACTTTTAGCACTGCTTGGAGTAAGCCTAAACTATGGAAGTTTATATATAAATATATATATAGTATATTAAAAAAAGGTGCTGTCACAGTAAGTTTTGGGCTTGAGGTTGTTTGTATTGTATGCAAAGGTTTTGTGTTTGTTTGTCTGTTTGTTTTATTCTGTAAAGCAACCACCTTCCTTAATGGAGGGAGAAAATTTTTTTCTTTTTTTTTTTTTTTTTTTTTTGTAAATAATTTTAAATAATTGCTGCAGCATTTAATATTTTTAATTTTATGTTAAGATTTTTTTTTTTTTTTGCATTGTGAACCCATTATTGTTACAAATGGACAATGAGTTCATTGAGACTGTTCAACTAGGTCAGATTTTTACATCTCTTTCTAGCTAGAAGAGACAGGAATTTTGTGCATTTGTACAAATGTTAATAATATCACCGCAATTCCAATATAATAAAGCACTCAAATACAAATAGTAACAGTAGTTTGGCTGTGTCTATACCCCAGACATTTTATGGTACAGATAACTCCTGCAATTAAACCAAGCTACTCCTCAGTGATTTCTATTTTGAGCTGCAGTCCCTCATCTCCCCCAAAGTCAGAGGAGGACCACAGGGCTGGGCATCCTCCTGCCTGGCGGTAGGAGCAAGGGGCTGTGCAGACCCTGCAGCCCACTGTGTCCCTCCAGCAGCCCAGGTGGCTTTGCAAGAACAAGCTCTGTGAACCTTTTCCAAGCAGGGAGGCTGCAAAGCCTCAAACAAAATATTTAGGTGGTGGACCCTGACGTGAGGCCTCCGCATAAGGATGAAACAAGCTGTTATTTTACTTTTTCTTGCAGCTGGAGTGTGCTTATATCAAAATACACTCTATGCTTGTTATCCCGCCAACCTCGCCTCTTGCCAAAAGCTGCCTGGAAATGGATTTCCTGCTGGGCTAATTAGCTCTAATTGTGATGCCCCTGTTATCTTGCCAGCCTCACTTCTCACTATGAATTGGTCCAATACAGACCTTGGCACAATAATGCGTAAACTGTGATCTAAAGTTAGTCAGGATGAACCCATCTCCCTGGTGGGAAAGCCAGCTTTAGATTAATGCAGCCTGCTGACCTTGCTGGCAGTCCCAGAGCGATGGCCTGACCTGGTGGGGTCTGAGGGCTGAGAGGTGCAGCCTCCGCCACGGAGGCCAGCCTCAGCCACGGAGGCCAGCCTGCCCGCCAGCGCTCGGTCCTGGTGTCACACTGCAGGGGACTGGCCCCATGCAGCACGACCGTGCTGCTCCCTTGGGGGCCCTGGCACGGGCACAGATTCTGCTGCTCTGCCCCAGTTTTCAAAAGGCTAAATCTGGCCAAGAGCATTCACCCTCCTAAAATGGGTAGGAAAAAGGCAGAACCATGCCCCTGTTCCTATTCTCCCTTTGTAGAAGCTGGAAGATGGGGCAGTGGGCGCACATGGCTCCCTCTTTAAAGGGGTACAGCAGACATTTTCTTCAAACATCAAGGCATGGCATTAGCTGGAACCATTTCTGAAGCCATATTCTCCTGCATCACCTTTAAAGCAGGGTTGTCGTGCCACAGTTTATCCTGTATTTATACAACAGGGCTCTTGCTCTG
This sequence comes from Ibycter americanus, assembly GCA_035590275.1. Classification (NCBI taxonomy): domain Eukaryota; kingdom Metazoa; phylum Chordata; class Aves; order Falconiformes; family Falconidae; genus Ibycter; species Ibycter americanus. The sequence goes on along the minus strand of JAVJGI010000050.1, from coordinate 108,672,878 downwards.
GGGCCAAATACTGAAAAAGAATCATCATATCTGTAAAAATAGATGCCTCTCATGAAGACACATCACAGGACTATTTTATTGTCCACACAGTTATATTTACACCTGACAGTATGAGCTAAGCAAAATGTATTCAGGCTGAGGTAATACCGCCCTTTGCAGCTGATTCATGGTTTCCCAAACCTGACCGCAGTATTTGTTCCTCTTCCAAGCAGTCCACTGTTACTATTGCTCTCTCTGGGCTGCTCTGGACATCATAACAAAGTTATTATCAGAGAAAAAATTGATCAGTGTGAGCACACACTCCTTCCCCTCTCCTTTGCAGGGATGGAGGCAGAACTAGACTCAGCTGAGGATACTGCATCAGAGAGGCTTGCCCCAGCTTACAACAGTTGAAGCAGTGGTGCAGGGAGACTCCCTCCCCCTGCCACACCAGCCCCTCATACTTTGGCTGGACCTACTTTGCCTCTCAACCTGCCCCCAGCCTTCTCCTGAACCCAGGCTGCAGCCTCAGCTAAACTTGCTGGTAAGGGCACTCAAAACTAATGGCAGCATAGCCCAGAGCTTGGGCAGGGACGATGAGCTAGCACAGAGGGCACCTTATGTACGTACCTAAAGGTGTTGGCACAAAGCAGGCAGCATAACAGATCAGGCACAGCAATTTGGAGAAAGCAGGCACCTCCCCCAGAAGGGGTGTGGGGCTGGGGGGTCGGGGGGAGGTGAACCCAAGGCGGCCCAGATGTAAACGGAGGCAAGAGCTGAGAAACTGGAAGCGGACTGGTGCTAAGGAAACCTTTCAGCAGGAGGACGGAGAAGCAGGCAGACATGAGTGCTTTTTTGTTAGTTTTGGGGTGATTTTTAGAAAATACTGGGACAGAGGGAACACTGAACATGCAAGAATGCAAAGCTTTCCAACATCACACCGACTCTCTGCATAAAAGAACCAAAGGGAGCCTGACCGCCTGCTGGGGAATCCCCCACACGCAGCACGGCACGTGGGGGCAGGCTCAGAAATGGAGCGGCTGGTTGTGCTCCCCGCACCAGCAACCCTCGCCACCCACGGCCCTGGCACAGGCGTGCAGCACAGACCTACCTCTCAGCTCTGCGGGCTCACCCTGGAGTCAGCGCTGCCCAGCTGCAGGCAGGCAATGGGCCAGTTTAGAGGGAAAACCAGTTTTTCCCTCCACAAGAGCTACTGATTGCTGAGGCCCCACTACAGGAGACTCCAGCTCTTGGGGCTACCGCCCAAACCTACCCTCTCACACCCACCTTCTTTACAGAAAGGCTTTACTCACAGTCATTCAAGAGGTTGGCTCACAGGGAATAAGCACAAGATTAAACACAAAACTTCCTGAGGATTAGTTTCAAGGAAGCAAAAAATTAATCAAGGGTCAGAAAGAGGAATCAAAGTTAAACAAGGACCATCACCACCCTTCAGATAAGAGCCAGCAACCGAGGGTTTTGGGCCATTTGCTCAATTCTTTGGTCTGCTCTGTTATTGCAACTGCCCTAACCTCTTTTTGCCTCCAATCTGGCCTGCTGCAACAGGGGCATTTGCTTTAGCAGCTCTAAGCAGGGCATTAGTGCTTGCCATTTACTGAAAACTCTCTTTCTGCAGAACTCTTGAGCACCGTTTTTCCTCCAGCCTGCTCTGTTCTTCAGTGCAACACCACGCCGTGGTATGAGACTGACCCTGCAAAGCTGATAAAATATTTAAGACGTGTTCTGATTGTGTTAGGTAAGCAAATACCACGAGAGCCCGACCATTAGTGAACCTGATCAGCCCATTCCCCCAGGACTTGCCGGCAAAGCAAGCCAGAGCAGCCTGAAGGAGAAGCAATGGGGCAGCTGCCTTTCCCAAAAGAGAGGGGAGCCTGAAGATGTATTTTGCAGAGGCTTAAGGAATTTGCAACCTGTGTGCCCTACTCAAAAAGCAAATTCTATACATTTACATACAGATGATATAGATAGATAGATAGGCAGACATAGATTATATAGATACATAGAGATGGTATATGTAGGCAGACGGATTATATAGATACATATAGATGATATAGACATATATAGATGTGGATGGTAGAGATGTGTGTGTGTATGTGTGTATACAGCAGGTCAGCAGGTGTTTTCACAGGGCATTGCATTCAGCTGACGGCAAGTCAAGCCAAAAGAAAGAAAAATACTTGACATAACTGGCCAGTTCATGTAGGAAATTGAGTTGAGAAAAAATAAATAAAGGCAGAAACAGATTAGTTTAAATCTGGGGCCCTCTGGATTATAATGGATCATACAGGAAGACATGGGGCTTTGTATGGAAGGACTCTATATCCTCCTCGCACTTTCTCTTTTGTTTCACTAATCGTTTTCATTCTGTGTTCTAAGGCGGCTGAGCCAATTCCAGCTTAGCAGAAGTTTTTCTTAGCTTCAAGAAGCTGTGCTGCAAAGACAACATATAGCCATGGATGAGAAAAAGGAACCATCCACAGTGGGACGTGGCTGCAGATTCCAGTTACGCAGGATTGTGTTTGGTATCACAACATCGACCATTGTTTTGGCTTGAGGTTTTTGTTGTTGGTGTTTTCCTGTAGCTGTTCCCTGCACTTTGATCTAGACGTTAAATTGTCAGAATTGAAGTTAAAGCCAGGCAGTTTTTGCAAGCTGAACTGGGAGGACGAGGGAGTGGTGGCTTTGCTTTTGTCCTGCTGCAATGGTGGCTTGCCTTTAGGGGCAAGGTTTTTATCATTCAGCTGGAGCAAGTGCAAGCCGCACTGCCTGACACCTGCTTTGCCCCTAACTCCTGCAGTCTTAAGCTCATCCCCTAAAATAGCTGAGGGACAATTAGCCCTCTGTGAAGGTGTTCCTGCTGCCTCTTTGTGCTAGTACTCCCATGGGATGAGGTGGAAAGCCTGCAGGGACACCCACAGCCCCACATTGACGTGGCAACATCCTGGCCATGCTGGCAGCGAGTTTTGCTGGAGTCCCACTGCACTGACCCGCCTGGCTCTGGCACTGCAGGAGCTGAGCTACACCAAGGTCCTGTCATTCGCCTGACTGTACCTCAAGCCAATCTGACTGACTAAAACCAGGCGAAAACACAGCAGAAAGGTATTTATGGCATTGCCAGTGTAGCAAACTTGTGTGGCAAACCATGCAGCTCACCGTGTGCAGAGCCCTGCTAGGGCAGGTGGGAGCCACAGCTGGGTGGGCAGGGAGCAAGCAGAGCACAGAGAAGTCAGTGGGGTGAAGACAGTCAAGATGTTTGTGAGCTGCTGCGTGATGATGCCGTACCTCCAGGCTGTGCCCAGGGCGCCAGATGGAAACTCGAGGGAGACAGTATCCACAGCTCGTGCCATCAGTGGTGGTGGTACTGCCCCGTTGCCCCCATGAGGTTTACCCACCTGGTTGTACTTCTGGTGCTGACCCACCAGCAAGGCTTCACCCAGAGTTGCCCTTCCCCTCCAAAGCCCATGAAGTCAAAAGTAGCTTTAAAACATGACCTGCTCTGCCTTTAAAGAGTCAGCAAACCTCACTCAGCAGATATAAGGAAACTCAAGCTGATGATTAAAACAATGCGCTATTTTTCCCCCCTTCTTTTTACAGTTGCTTTCCAGAGCAGAACCCACATTTTTAATCGCTTAAGACAACCTTCAAGTGTATCTTCACGAGGGCAATTTCCTCTGCCATGTTGCGCCACATGTCAATCAAGAATTGTACAAAATCATTTTTGCAGCAGCAAAAACAAGTACCATTTCGATGCCTCTCACAAAAATGTTTCTCCTTCCCTTGCAAGCCCCGACCGAGAGCAGGGAGCACGCGGGGCTGAGCCCTGCTGAGGGACAGTGCCACAGGAGGAAGCACGAGGCCCTGGCACTCACAGCTCATTTCTGGGACAGGATGAGAAAGGCCCATTTTTCCTGGTTGGAAATTAAGCTCCCTTGGCTTGCTGAAGCCACGGAAGATATCAGGAGCAAGGCAGTCCCTTTTCCAGGAAAGCTCTGCTTCTAACGTGGTATGAGCACAGTAGGATCCCATCAGTGCCGCAAAGCGGAGCCCTGTCAGCCGCTGCTGGGCTAATCGGAGCCAGCAGCTGGGAGGGGAAGCCAAGGACGGCTTTTAAATGCACACGGCGGAGACAGGAATGAAAAATATTAATTTTAAATGGATAGATGCTGGCTTTGGAACTAGGCAGGCAAACATCCAAGCCTGTCAGGAGGGAGTAATGAGGGCTTTTAAATTAGATGTGATCACCTGTCTGTGGCTGCACAGTGTGTTTGCTGTGTATCCCCCGTACCTTAGGGAGAACCTCAGACATGTAAGGTTACAAGCATGCTGTCTGTGTACAGGCTCTTTCATCAGAGAGTTTCAAGTGCTTCTCAGGCTTTAATTCAGTGCCTTAATTACCCAGGGGTTTAGGTAAATATAATTGTATTCATTTTTCCCAGCAGCGCACAGAGAGGAATAGACTGACAGAGAAACCAGAAAATGTGAGCACGCCCCCTGCTCGCCTACCCCCCTTCCTGCTCTTGCCAACAGCCCCTACATCAGGGCCCTGCCAGGAGACTTCAGGCAGGCGAAGCTTTACCTGCTGAAGGCGTATCCATGCAGTCCTCTCATAATCCTTGCCCTCAAGGAGAAATGAGCTGTTTTGCTTTCCATTTGTCTTCTTCAAAGCTCTGGCCAAGCTCGTCCTCATTAGGAGGCCATTAAAACACCGATGTTCTTCACATTACGATTTCCTCTTGGATTAGATGGGAAGATTTTTATACACTGTAAAAAGATTCTCCAGTTCTGACATCTCTTTTTTTATTTGCCCAGACCAAAACCTTGCAAAGAACAGGAATGGGAAACCATATCGGCATTCAAATAAAATGCCACAATCATCCACAGAGGCGAGGGGAAAGCCCTGCAGTCTCATTAGCCAAACTTGCACATGGTTCTAATCAAACGGGTGGGAGAGAGACATTCCCTTGGCCACGGATACCACCGATTTTTTCCTTAGGTTTCAATTCTGTAACTCTTATTCATCCGAAGATAAACGGCTTTTCAGGCGCGGAAAGAGGGCTTTGGGACTGGGGTCTAAGGCTTTTCATGTATTCAGTTGTCACTTGTCTTTTGCATTCAAATTCTGATGGGTCAGACTTCCTAGACGGTGTCTTTCAACACCTAATAACTCACCCGGCAAGCTCCAGTGCTAATACAGACGTCTTCTTATCAAGCCCAAAACAGGGGGTTTTGGGGATTATTTTAAAGACACTTTTTGATGCTCTCTGCCTCCAGGTTTATACTGAGTCCTTCACAAGGATTATTTATGTGGCATTTCTTTCCTATTACACAGTTAGAAACATCACCTGTTTTAGCAGGAGATTTCTGGGGTGAATGCAGAAATATTTTGAGGAATTTGTTCATTGCCGTTTGCTAATGGAAAATCTAGTAACCAAAGTGGTTTTTTTTAAAACCACAGTAAATTTTATATTTGTTACTGCTGGATTCCCATTAAATGCATTAATTACAGGAATGTTTAATGAAGCAAATTAAAAAAAACCCATTATGTATAGAGCACTGTGAAAAACAAGGTATTCAGCAGCATGTGCTCTTACATACTCTTAATAAAAGACCTTACCTTAAGGTAAAAACCCAATAAAATATGCCATAATGTGCTATGGGACCCACTGTTGATTTACAATGCTTTACTCCTTTAGCAGTAAGCAACTTTTGCACAATACACAGCAAGCTTTTATGTATTTATATATAAGACCTTTTTTCTTCTAACAAAGATTTATTGAATTTCCCCAGAGCATATTCATTTTCTAAAAAGTTCTTTGTTTTGCTCTACTATATTAGTTGTAATAAAGGCAACAACCTCCTTCCTGATTGACACTTGTGATATTAAAATTACAAAAAATATGAGAGTCAATATCACAATACTTTATATAGAAGTATTACTCTGTATGCTCTATGAGACTAAATGCAAACGGAGTTTTGCTAGTAATTGGCATTTTTGCAAAACCGTAGCACATTGGGCGAGGTCTAGAAATACATGGTGAAATTATCATAAAGTCCCAGTTTCTAATTCCTCCAAGGAACTATAAATGAGTAACTTTTAAAATAATTCGTACACCTTCTGTTCACCCAAATTTAAATGACGAATATGTAAACTCCATACCAACAAGTTCAATCTAACCGCCGAGAAAGTTAAATTATGCACAACATGGTGAACACGGGTTGAAATCCTTGAAGAAATAAAGGAGGATTCCCTGAAATGCACTTGCCAATCCTTCGCACACCATCAAAGACTGTGTTTTCAAGCACGATGTAATGTCTCATGATGTAATGGAACAGTTCTCGGTGTTCCCTATTAGTCACACTGGTTATTATAGTTGGCACATGGTCCTCTCCACGTTCGTTCCTCAGAGATATGTTTGCTCTCTGACTCCCATTCATTCCACTATAAAATCCCCTGGTTTTAGAAGGGCCCCCTTCTGCCTCAGCTTCACCTGGAATAATGGGAGGGGAACGTGCAAGCCCCTTGTCCCGCAAACGCGCGCACGTTCAGAGGGACCATCCCACCGAAGTCCGCTGCGGGTTACCCCCGTATGCACACCCACGCACGCACAGCTGTGGCCGACAAGTAGAATAAGCACGAGAGATTTTGACGGGGCGGGGGGGAACGATGCCTCTGTGCTTGCCTTGGTCAGCTGAGAAAGGTCTACACGGCAAGCGTTCACACACCTTCGGGGCAGCAGGGCGGGGAGCAGGCATGGCTCTCCCCCTGCAGAGCCAGGGCTGGCCCAGGCGTCGGGAGACGCGTGTGCGAGGGGCGCTGCGGCCACAGCAGAGTGCAAGAAAACTGCACGGCCGCCCGATTTCTGCATGTTAGTTTCTGCTGGTGTTTCCTGGGGTGTGAAAAAGCCACAGCTCCTCCTGCCACTGCCCAGAGTCTGTTGGTGTGGAGAGGATCAGGGCCCATACACAAAATCAGGTTTCTGCTAACGGCTGCCAGAGTTTCTCAGCATCCCCTCGGCCATCAACTACGGCACTGTGAAACAGGCCAGCTCCCCATTTCTGCGGGGCAGCGGCAGGGGACAGGAACCTGCGGAACGAGCGTCCCCCGCGTTCGTGCATCTCGGGGCGGCAGGGCAGGGCGGAGGCGTTTCTCTGCCTCCCCCACTGCCTCCAGCTTCCCCAGGGCCGCAGCACCGGCCCTCACCCCCCGCCCGGCGCTGAGGGTGGGCAGTGCCCGGTCCCTCTCCTGCCGCCAGCCCCAGCCCCGGAGGGCACAAGCCCCACTCCCACCCGGGCCAAACAAGCAGGTGGCCGAGGACAGACCCGGAGAGGCCCCGAGTTTTGCCAGGCCTCCGGCAGATGCCCTTGCTCGGCCAGGCAGCACCGGCACCGCTGCGCCACGGCCGTTACAGACGGGGCATCTCCCCGGGCCGGGCCGGGCGCACCGGGACTCGCCGGTGGCCACGGGGCCAAACCCGCGCTAACCGGGATGGGCCGCGGCCAGCAGGGCGAGCATCGCTGGGCACAATGAGGCGCCCTTGCGGTGCGGCTCGGCTGCGTTTGC
>JAVJGI010000050.1:108624957-108664422 GCA_035590275.1 Ibycter americanus | reverse complement strand
AGCTGCCTGCACTGCGCGCACCTTCTTTGCGCAGGCAGCACGGTGTGGTGGCAGTCCCTCATGCGGGGGGGAGCCGGGGTTGGCAGCACGGTAGGAGAGGGGCCGGGGCCTGGCGCGGCGGTTCAGCACCACCGTGCGGCGAAGCCGGGGGCCGGTGCCAGCGCTCGGTGCGGGTCGCTGTCAAAAAGCGGTGGTGCTGTGTTTCCTTCCTGCCCTAACACGGGTGGCCACAGGGCAAACTGTCCCCGTGAGCTGGTCCAGTTGACCATCAACTCACCAAACCCCTGCAAAGCCAGAATTACCACCCAAGGGTCTGGAATTGCCCCCTGCCCACATCAGCCAGCGCCACGGCTGCACGGCCACTGCGTCTCACACAAGGAAAAGTCGGTGCAACAACAGTTTGGTGGCAGCGCCACGGTACCCCAGGCCAGCAGCGATGGGGACACGCTGCTCTGGTTCCTGTCGTGGCCATCCTTCCTCAGGGGCACCCTTCCATCTGGGCGACGGCACTGAAAAACACCAGGGGTCCAGCAGGCTGGCAGCTCACTCTTCCTGCCATGCCACCCAAAGCGAAGGGAAGGGGATTGCACTGGTGGCCTTCTCTCTTTCCTATTTCAGAGCTGACAGGTTTCACTGTCCTCTCATGTGCCTTACTACACATCTGCACTTGCCACTACTTCTATTTTTCAGCAAGAAGCCAGCTATGAAGATGCAGCTGTAGGAATGTGAATGAAGAATTCCAGCCAAAGAATGAAAACAAGAGAATTAAGAGTTTTCATCACAAGTAGCATCCTTAGTCTTCTTGTATATATATTTTTTTATATATATTTTTTTATATATGTATCACCTGCTTTCTCTGTGGATTGTGCTATTTCTGTTATCAGCTTCAACTGTTGTAGAAATGACAAACTGAAAATTTTACAAGAAAATGCTTGGTTGGAGGAAAGCTTCAGAGTGTACACAGCCATGTACTGTGAATAATGCCTCTCTCTCTTCTGTACAGCAAGGACGGTCTGGAGCTTTCTGAAGCTTTTATTGTTAAAATGCTAATCCTGCAAGAAATTAAATGAGTAGCATGGAGGGCCCTATAGAGGGGACAGCACAGCCTGCAGAGGGACTCTTGTACATTGGGCATAAACAGCAGAGATTTGGTAGCCGGGGATGACCAGTATGGAAGGAGGCTATGAAGAGTCAAGTGCCAAGCACAGCCATCTCAGAAACACATGAAAACACCCCATTACTTGCCAAAACTTCTGCCCATCTGAGGAGCACATGGTGCCCTGGCTCAGACATATTTAAGAAAGCAAGTAGCAGGCTTCAGGGGCAAGTGATGCCCTTGAAGATGTGGGGCTGGAGAGAGAGAGGCTCTTGGCTGGAGGTGCCCCCTGCCATAGAGGGGGACACTTCTGAGGGACCCATACTGGGGCAGGGACAACCCTGAGGGACTACAGCCAAGGGTGACCTGAGTAAGAAGCAAAAAGCAGCAGAGGGAAACCAGCAAAAAGTATGCATAAACCGAAAGAAACCAATACATCCAGCATGGCAGACGGAAACCAGCTGCCTCAAATTAAATCAAAGGCATTGGGACAGACTAAGTGTAACCTGCACGGAAAATCAGAGAAGCTGCGATGAGGCAGGGCTAGGAGAGGGGTTTGACCCAAGCTGAGCATTGGGAAGGGAGAGGAAAGCTGTTTATTTCAGTGTTTAATTGTTGGTGGCTTGTTTTTCTCAGTACCCTAATCAGTAATCAGAAATTTATGTTAATTGGCAATAAATAATAAAGTAAAAATTCCACAAACTGAGACTATTTTGCCCATGACGCCCTGAGCTCATTATGCTGGCTGACATGAGTAAGGAGGCCATAACCCCTTATTACCTGTTCACACCGTAAATCTACCCTAGTACAACATACTCTGCACTCACCATCCTGAAAACTACATTATTCATCACAGAAGTTACTCGTGCATTTCCAATGATATCATTCATCTTTGGACCTATATCTTATGGGAATCTGGCAAATTATCATTTAGGTTATTGACGTTTGAAGCATCAATGGGAAGACCAGGAACTGAGAAGAAATCCAAATATTTTGGTCGCATGGGAGTTCTCAAAGAAGCCACACAGGCTTTGCATAAAAATAATTGAAAGTTTCCAGGCCATGTGCAAAGACTTCAGTCCAAAGGAGTGCTCATGCATTTTAGGTAAAACCACTGAGACGAGGTTTAGAAACTAAGAGAAATCTCAAGTATCTGAATAGAATTCTGAGTTGCATATGTCTTGCAGTTAAAATATTGTAAGTAAATAGGGAGAAAAATACTGTTATTATTCACTGGTAAATTGGTTTTCTCCATTTTGCTGTGTATTCCAGCAACTCCCTTTTATCGAGGGGATCCTTAACAACATGGTGCAGCTATCCTTCTTCATGCCAATGTGTAGAATGAACATCTGAAGCAGACAACCCAACCAAACAAAGCAGCCCTTTGAATCACGCTATCGAAAGTGGGTTTTGCTGGAAACTACTTCTAAAAAAGAGTCGCTAGGTTGAAACCAAAACTGAAACCCTCCTTCTTACTGGTACTCCAGTGCAGTACAAAAGCTGCCTGTGCCAGTGCTGATTTTTATGCATGTGCCTAACTTTTTGTACCGTGGGACTGTTCATGGTCGTGTAGATAAGCACATGCATGAGTGTTTGCAGAAACCAAACTTACCTCCAGCCTGTATGAGCAGAACTCAGGGTACTGGAGCAGACACACACTGCCTTCTCTCAGGAGCCACAGGGTGAATAGCCTCCAAGTTTCAGATCTCCTTTTCCACTCTAACTTTAAAGTTAAAACTTCAAAAGTCTGCAGTAAGAACCTTCAGGGATTAATGTAATTCATTCTTTCCTGTCCAAGTTTTACATTGTGGGGTTATTACGCTGCTCACCACAACTGCAAGCTCTTGGCCAGAGACAACTGTTTCAGTTTATTTTAACAGGGTGTTTACCTTATTAAAGTAATAACAAAGAAGGATGATTGCATTAATTACTACATCAAACTAGCTGCCATGGCACTCCCCTGCCAACCCTCAAATCAATTAGTTGCATCTGTAAGTCGAGTGATTGAAGGGTTTTTTATTGTTATTCCTTTTCCCTTCTTTTTTTTTTTTTTTAAATCCATTTTGCCATTAATAGTGTCTCTTTGAGTGAAAGCTATTCTGCACTGAGAGGATGGGAAGATTTAGACGGTCTCCTAACGTGTGGTAAGAGGTTTGAAGCTTGATTCATGGTTACTCAGAACCTTCTGAAATGATACATACCCCACAAAGTGATTTTAAAATGCTGCTATTTTCAACTGATAGCAGTTAAAACCTACCTTCCCCTGGTGTAATTGGTTACAGGGGTGCCAAAAAGCAGTAAACCATTGGGATTGTCTTTCTCTATGAATGAGTGGCATTAATGGTATCACACTAATTTAAATCCAGCATTAAGAACATGACAAAAAATAGCTACATTTCTTGTATTTATGTTAGATCTAGTTTCCTAAGGAAACAATGGATATGTGCTGTATGCAGGGGAGTGAGCATAAGTCTTTATCTCTCTCCTAATAACTTTTGAAACCATCGGACAATTTCAAAAAGGTCATATTGGTAGCAGCTGGAAAGCTCCAACCAATTTCATGAAAGGAAAGGGCTGGATAAAGGAGAGGACTCTCGCCCCATCGTCGAGGGAGAAGTGCGTGCAGTCCTCCCCATCCACACAGGAGGCACACAGCCACGGTCCCACTGCTCCCGGGCAGCATGGACTGAGCATGTAATCTGGTGGGTTTGGAGACACCCACTCTGCTTCCCCACACACCGACCATTGCAGACAAGCACTCAGGGTGTTTCTTTGCCTGCAAGACTCTGAAGGGACATGTGCGATCAGGACTTTTTAGGAGCAGAGTTCGTTTTTACATCAGATAGGGAGGGAGCACGTCTACAGGAAGCTGTCTGCAGGGATGGCAGCAGGCACGGGGCAGCCTCCTGTGTCTCTCTGAAGGGGAGAAGCAGCAAGTCCCTCAGCATTTTTAGCAGTACCCTATGGCTGCCAGTTGCAGCTATAAGGTAGAAGGATGACAATAGAGCTGACTGCTGCTTCCTAGCTCTAGTTTTATCTAAAGCAGATCATGAGCAGTTCAAAAAAAGAGCCTTGCGGCTGCTCTAAGCTAAACCAGCTGTTTATCAAGAGCTCACAAGGGCAGGGAACAGCAACGCTATTCCTGTCATCTCCCGAGTTCTGCCTGCCACCAGCTGCAAAAGTCACTGGGGCTAAAGATTTCCCAACAATGGAATAAATTGCACGGTGGGAAGATCCATCTTGTTCTGGTCCCATTGTTCTAACAGTACAAAATGTCTCAGTGCAGCACAGAATCTGGCTCTTTGCATCTCTCCCAGCTTCTAATATGGTTCAGCAAGAAAAATGTGTGGCTTATCCCATTTTGTTGAGAGTATATCATCACAGTCAGAGATGTTCAAACAGATTTTTTTGGGGGAAAAATTGTTGCACATCAGACATGTCAACTTAGGTTGTTTGAGGTGGGAATAAGGGGAAATACAGGACAGGTCTCTGCCTGTGCCATAGGAGGGATCTTCACAGCAAAATTACCAAGGTGGCAGACATCACTTTTTGATATAAGTAACAAACTCAGTGTCACCATTGCAGTGAATTATCAGGACTAGAAATTTCCCTGGTATCTGGGTCAAATTTTGCTAGTGGATGCTTCTGTTTCCCTCAGCTGGGCCTCATGTATGCACCTAGGAGTAGTATTTGGCCCAAAAAGAGGAATCGGCACTTCTGTTATAAGCAGAAGCATTTGGTATGCCTCACATGGGATTTCATTCCTGGGCGGAAAAGTCTGGGGAGATTAACAGGGTTCCTTTGTTGCCCAGTGATTTAGGGTGTGTTGATTTGCATGACTTCATCTTCCACCTTCCAACACTCATGAGGCTTTACTGAATTAACTGAAGGGAAAGAGAGGCAGCAGAGGAGTGGGAGAATGGGACCATCCCACACGGATCGTTCATGTGTGGTGGTACAACATTAGAGAACTCCTGTGTTTAGCAAGGAAAAGAGCCCACCCACCATTGCTGCACCCTGGTGCTTACAGTATTACACCATGCAAGTAATAGAGGGTATGTTTGTATTTAAAAGACTGTTTCAAAGCCAAGTGTGGTAAAGAAAATACCTAGTGTGATAATAAATCATTTAAGATGTTTGCGATCTTACAAAACAGGGATTGTTGAGAATTTTCATGTTTAACTCCACATTTTCTTTTGAAGGGATGGGAGGAGAGAAAGTTTTCAATTTGTCTCGCAGACATGTAATTTTCATGTTCCTGTTATGTCTTTAATTGTCATTGAGAAACACTCAGGAGAATTTACTTCCATTGCAATACCTTTTGAAATTAAGATTAAATTCCATGGTAGGTGTAATGATAGGAACATTTTCATCTTCATAAGAAAAAACCTGTTCACGGCCAAGGCGTTTAACTGGGACTCAGGGCACATAAAGAACAAATCAAGTGCCAAAGCACAGGCACTTAATGCAATAGATGCAAAGTAGCTGTTGATGTCCTATGGTTCCAAGACACCTGCTTGAGGCTGGCAAATGTGGCATAGGTCTCTACAGCACATCTGCAACCTCTGGAAAGGCAGGTGAAGGGCAGGCAGGGTGTCTAAAATGACACTGGTTACCATTGCTTTGGCACTGGAATTACTATGAACTATTGTCATTTATTCAAACCTGCGTAGGTTTGAAATCCTTCTGATTCTGGATTCAATGGGAAACACAAGAGAGCATGGGTTGCTTCTGGCTTATTATAATATCCTACTCTGTCTCTCACCACAAAGTAAGTTCTGGTGTAGGCTGGGGTGTCTTCTGTAATACCACAGTAAAAAGTAACTACTATAGCAATGTTATTCTCAGTAATTTGTCACAAATTCAAAGATTACATCTTTTAATGCAGGCAGGTAATCTTATACAACATCTGATAATATTCACCTGGTCTGATGTTTTTTCCCCAGTACTGTATAGTATGTAACACTGATGATTAAGTGACCAACAGGTGCTTGTTTAAAGGCTGCAAGAGCCTAAGCCTTTGAAAGTATGGATGAACAGCAAATTGACCAAAGCAAAGGGTGTAACTGAGCTGGGATGTATTTGATGACATTAACATGCACTGTGAGAAGATGAATGTACTAAACAGCTTGTGAAAGAACATTGAGACATAGGAAGACAGAGGAACAGAAGCTGCTGGCAGGGCAGGTGTTAAACTGATGGTTGTTGGAGAGAATACAAGTTGATGTAAACTAGGAGAGGAAATAGCATCTCTATGAAGAAGTAGATAGTAAGTAGACTGGACAGAGTATGTTTATGTTGTAGTGACTCTAGCGTAGATGTATGTGAGCAAGAGATGCATAGAAATGATGCCATTGTGTTTGTCGGACTTCTCCTTCTATCTTACTGACAAGATGATCCATCAGGAGTTAACTGCAAGCGGGAAATCCAGAGCAAAGCCAGGGAAGTGAAGTAAGCGTGAAAACATAAGGATAAATTCAGGAGCATTGGCTTCGTCTAAATTACCTTATGAAACCAGTATATTTCAACTAACAACAGTCATTCACCTTCACTGTAATCTGAGGGGGAAAAAAAACCCTCAACTTTTCTATAGTTGAGCATGTAGTGAAATAATTACTCCAGAAAAAGTGTCCTTAGCAGCAGTTACCCAAAGTGAACTGAGTTGAAATCAGAATTGTTTAGAATAAGACTGTCTATGGATGGACTTCTAGTGAAATAACAGTTCTGGAATAGTTATCCTGGAGAAACTCAAGATTAATCAAACCTATGGTCTTGGGGGAAAAAAAAAAAAAAAAGGAAAAAGAAAAATAACTTTAACAAAACCCAGCTATTGATGTAGTTTCCAAAGGTTTCCCTCAGCTTCTTTGTTTTTGGCCTAGGAATTACATTGTGACTAGAGCTTTACTGTTTTGGAAGGTTGCAAATAAGAGTACTCAATTGTACAAAATCATGGAAATCAGAGCTCCTTTGGCAGCCCAGTGTGGTACTGTTCCCCACGGTCTCATTAGGAGGAGAACAGCCCAACGGCTGAACTGTACCCATGACTGGGAGCACACACACTCCTTGCTAGTGTCAACAGAAATTCCACGCACAGACCTAGGTGGTAAATCGCGCTGCATACTTGCTGTAAAAATCGGTGGTAAGGAGAAACATAGGAGATTTTTCAGGAGCTTGTGCTTTGTGAGAATGATTGATATAATCATACATAAAGTATTGAATATTTAAATGGGCTGGGGAATCTCATCGGCTGATTACTTGATGTTAAAATATGTCATTTCAGAACTCAGAATACCCTTTCAAAGAATTTTCTAACTTTCTCACTCTCTCTGGAGTCATTAATTATACGGTTTTGAGAATCATTCAAGGGACATACTCAGGTTTTTTCTCCAACAGGCAGAGAAATCCAGTTCAAAGTACCCTACCTAGTCTCTCAGCAAATTAATAGACTGGCATATGTGCTTCCTTGGCTAACACTTTTCACCTGTGACAACTGCAGGTAATTATTTTGCCCAAGTGAAACTGATTCTGGGCATTCTCAATGAGAAAACCTTTCTTTCCAGGTTCAATAAAATTTGGTATGCATTTCACCCTTGGAACTTAGATCTTTCATTAAGAAGTTGTATGACAGTTAGAGCTGACTCTTTGCATTTGAATATTGGTCTCCAAAGAGACAGCAATAATGGGAGCAAGAGTATCGATGTTATTCTTTAAAGATGAGGTAAGTTACATCCTGCCCAAACTTAAAAGCGAAATGGGTTTATTGCAGTTATTTTTATTATGACAGGGCTGCTTGCAATGGCCAAAAAAAAGCAGCTGCACAAGATTTTTCTTTTTTAAAAAAGGTTGGTAAAAAGTTGAGTATTCTCCTATTTCAGGTAGAACTGGCTACAAATTGACCCTGAAATCTAAAGGCCAACAGAGCTTTGGCAAAACCACTATTTTAAAACTACTGATTGTTGCCCAAATGTTTACAGAAATCCCACCAAAGCAACATCAAATTAAATACCATGTTTTTCAAGTAGACTTTTGTAAAAGTATGTTCTCCTTTGAAAACATCATTAAAAACAAACAAACAAAAAAAGACAGAGAGAAAGCCACAGGTTCAGAACTGAAACCCAAGCAAGGGCTCTCTGGCCATTGTGGCTGTAATCCACCCAGCAGACCACGTTGGTAACACCTCCATTCCAGTGTCACTCTTTTCAAACTGACACCACCATGTGTGTTGCCGTACCTGGTGCTGACGCCACACCTCAAATCCCATTGGGTTTTCCTGTTTGGGTTCAGTGCTACTTTCTGAGCTGTACAGCCATTTCAGCATCTCACTGCAGGCTAGTTCATGTACACTCTAAGAAATGTTAAGACTGGTGCAAAGAAGGAAGGAAACATTGGCTCCACTCAACTTTTGTTATGTCTTAAGCCATTAACCTTGCCTATTCATTTGAATGGTCTGAGAAGAAATAAAGAGTACACTAAGGAGGCAGCATAGAAAAACTAGTGCAATCATGGTGTTCTGAGACTTGTTTGTAAAGCACTTTCAAATATTCAAATGAAAGATGGTGGAGGTTGGGTTACTGCTAGTAAAATCCGAGTAACTTACTGAAGTATTCATGAGGTGAATGCAAGAGTTACATCATTAGTCTTCTTAAAACTTTTCACAATTGAATTCTACAAATCAGCAAACAATGGAGTTACTCCATTGGTTATTGGGTGCGGTAATATTTACTTCACCACTACAAGTTGCTTTTATTGGGCATTGTTACATCAGCTAATCATTAGCAGGTCTGCCCTTAAGAAATTTTGTTTAGCAAACCAAAAATATATATCTTTTTAATGTGAAACAGTTGACATGAAGGATTATGGATATTAGATGAGGGTTTGGATTTCGAAAGGGGGAGCTGGAATGTGAGAGGCCCCAAAGCACGTATATTCCTGAGCCATCTGTTGTGCCAGCTACAGAAAAGCCAAAGAGGGCCAGGAACTGCTTAAGCTTGGGAGTGGTGTCATGAATACCAAAGGAAGAAGGACCCACAGACAGGACCCTAATAGCCACAAGACTCTAGGGGGTGGAGGAAAGAGAAGCATCTCAAGCAAAATGAGGATCCAAACTGCATTCACTTTGCTTTTCAGACTCTAGCACTCCCACAACCCACATGCTAGAAACTATTGCAGTCTTTAGAGCAGTGAGTACTTCGGAAACCTTTCAGGGCAGTGCTGGAATTTGGATGCTGGGGAATGCTCACTGAATTAATTTGCCCCATCTCATATTAAGAGTCTTTGCTTTCCCCCCACCCCACCCTCCAGCCTCTCTCTCTCCCTGGAAAAATGCTAATACTGATGAAGACTGAGAAGCAATTTAAAAATCAAGAAATAGCAAAAAGCTCCAGCCCTTCCTCCCAGGTAGAGAGGAAATCAACCCACTTTCCATAACTTTTTCAGAAACACCAGAACTTTTTCTTTTCTTTTTGCAATAACCACTGAACTTTTTCCTCAGTTATTTTACAATTCTTTAGAAGCTGGATTCTATCATAAGCTTTTGAAAAGTAAGTATTAACTTCTTGAAAGGACAGAAAGTACTATAGGATCAGTGGAGCATTAATATGTAGCAAAATAAATATGTAAAATAAGATTAAAAGCATAGAAGCACTTGATGAAAACTTCTGCTACAGCAGAAATATACAGTACTCACACCCCAGTAAATGGAAACATATAGGAAGCGGTTACTTCAAAACCCACGTTTTCCCTCACAAGACTCAAATACTTCTGAATGCCAGTGCGATTGCTTACACGCACAGTTTTCAGGATGGGACCCCCTGTGTCAGAAGCTCCTCAGACTTGGACTCAGCCCTTTACCAAATGCAGGAAAACTGCACGTATCGTTCCATAAAAAATGGTGCAAACTCACAAAAACTAGAAAGTTAAGAAAATTGAATGAGTGCCCTGAAATCTGAAGTTTGTTATCCCTATGAGAGTTTCCGTCTAGAAAAATAATAGGAAGAGGCTGTCCTACTGAAGTGCCTTGAGGCTGATGGCTGATGGCTCTGTCCTCTTGTCCTCTGAGCCATTCCTACCAGCACCAGGTGGGAGTTCACATTATAACAGGCTACAAGCACAAAGAGGAGTGCAACACATCTCATCTGTATCCATTTCACATGGATGTAGAAGGCTAAGTACCATACAGGGTAAATGTAAATGTCTCAGTCCAGGAAAGCAAAAAGACTTGTTCAGCCTTCCTGCCCACCACATGATGCCTCTCTACAAGTCCATGGAGAGATACCTGTTGAGGTGGTGGTCTTCTGGGATGTAAACATCACATCATTCCTAACAGAAGAAAGATCACTGTGTTGTTTAAGCTGCTTGAAAGAGGTGACAATTTTCAATCACTGCTTAACTGAGATTAGTCTTGAATCCTATTTGTGGGAAAAACATGCCTTCCTCAGCCATTCCGTGACTTGACTTGCAGCTTCTGGATTTCCAGGCTGGCAGGTATAGCTTTGAAGCAACCTTTCACGGTTCTTGTCACCTTTGCCTGACCCAAAAGCCAAGAAAATTGGTTCGACAATGCTGGGGAGCCATGGATTATCAACTTCAAAGACTCTCCTCTTATCCACATGCTCTCCATGTGGTACAAAGAGGCATAAAACCAGAGTTCTCCCATTTCAAATCTGGGTGATGGAAAGTTCATTTCTCACTTGAGTGGAGACTTATTTATTTATTTACCAAAAAACTACTCATTTGTTTTGGTGTGTATTTATGATCATGTCACTAATGCTTCCCTTCTTTCCACATGCATACCACCGTAGCTCCCCTCCATTCCCAGCACCATCTTCCAAATTTACTCCCCAGAACAGCATGTGGTTGCAGCTTAGCTGGGCACCCAGACTTTCTAGGGTTATCTTGAGACAAACGGCTTACAGCAGCCATCACCTTGTTGATGGACAAGGTGGATTTAAAAAGCAGTATTTTTCCCTTCCCTGTACAGTTACGGAGGCAGCAGTTGGCTGCTGCTGCCAGCTGGTATATAGTTCATCTACTGACATGGAAATCAGCTGATGAAACCACAAAAGAGACACAGCTTGGCTTGGCTTTCATGGTGTCCACTGCAGCACTGTCATTGACTTCAGGGTGGGTGTGCGGTCACCCCATACCTTTTACATGAACTAAGCACATTGCATGATACTTCTGCTCCCTAAGAGCAATCTGCTGTGTATGTTTCAAACTGTTGGAAAAGGACCTCATTTTCTTTAATACGGCAAGCAAAGGAGGTGTGATTTTCAAAAGAAATTCCCCATTGCAATTAAATAACAGAAGTCAAAAATGAAAGAGAAAACTACAACAAACTTCTGTTAGGAGAGTAAGAAGAGTAAGTTCTAATGGGTTTCCACAATTTTATTTACAGTTAAATCAGTGTTTAGAGAAGTTAGATAAGGTGTCTAGGTAAGATAACGATCCATATGGCATCACAGAGATTGCACTATAAACATCTTCAGTTTTACTGAACCACACTTCATTTAACCTCATTTGTATAAATAACACAAATTATTTAATTGCTTTCCATCAAGCAAAAGTTAGATAAATATTACTGAAACACAGTCTGACTTCTTGAGCTTTTATTTACACTGCCTTGATGGCATGCACTCTTATAAATGAATGTTCTTCAGCACAGACGCTTCATGTCTTAACAAGTGTTTGATCATGAAGCTTCAAAGGCAACACAGGGAACAGAAATTCAGAAGCATCTTCACATTTAAAGAAACGATTGACTATGCTCTAATGATTCCGATCACACCAAATCTTGACGAGATGCTCACCAGACGTCATCTATAGTCCAGGATTAAGAGACTGGCTGCAGTTTCACTGTAAGAAATGCCCAAGAAATCTCAAGACAAGACACCTATTATCCCAGTGGTACAGTTATAAAACAACATAGAACCACTGTAACAATTAGTGCTGTAAGGGTAGTACAATAAGTGCTGTATATCTGGTTTTGAATATATCAAATGTATACAGGATGTGTGGAGATGAAGTATTGCATTGAGGTTTTGCATGCATATAAATGATGTTAATCCTAATATTCTGCCAAATTCTGATTGTAGCAATTATTTACTATTTCTTTGAAGAGTGAAAATAGGATTCGACCAAAAATAACATCAAATGATAACATGCACACTCACAGGGTCCATCCAAACTGTCTCACAGTTCCTGCCTATGACAGCTATCATAAAATTCATTAGATTTTCTACATTTCAAAGAGCAGTCCCAAATAATCCCTTAGTTTTAGAATTACCTAAATCCTGCTGAACTCATATTTATGAAATTCACATATGAAATCAAATTTCCCCAACTGAAACACTGTGCACACTTGAAGACAGTTAATACCAAAAATTTGATTTGGTGGCCCAAGCTTTGGTGTGGTTCCTTTGAAAAGAGGCAATAGCTTCTCAAACACGTGTCATGTTCAAATTATATTTTGGAGACTCCACTGAAGAATGTAAATGTTTTTATCAGAAAGGGCAAAATTACATTTTTATGATGTTTTAGTAGATACCTATACTATTCTTCACCTCACTGTCCCTCAGTAAAGGTCCAACTCATAAGAATCTTCTATTGGCCTCACTGAAGTTTTAGGGAAAGTCCAAGGATAAATTTATTGAGAGACCATGATTAAAATAAGAGCTTTGTTTAGTAAATAGAAACAGGCATTTCAAAGAGGCTTCTGATTCTGTGTGCACCATGCTGGCCTACTTTTCAAAAAAGCTCAGCACCTGCAGTTGCCCCTGCAAAGGAGGCTGGAAAATGAGACATTCCACACCTCAATTAGTGTACTGAAGGCACAAAAGCTTTAATTAACATAAAATCCAATGCAGTGATTTATGCAGATTAACCTTATTTATGAAGTTGAGCTTTAACAGGTGTTTTGCTGTCCTCCCTCCAAATTTAAGTGTTTTAGTTTTTCACTTCAGCAATCAAGCTCAAACAGAAACAAAGTTAAATAAAGACATGGCTGCTTTTGCCATTCTCGTTTCACAAAGATCATTAAAGCACAGAAGACTGGACATCATCGTAACAAGAATGAATGCCTTATAACAAAGGAGAAAAGAATTATGAACAATCCTGCATGTGTAAGAGTGCCTTCCAAGAGAGGCTGAATACTGAGTGAATCCTTGCAGTCCTTGCAGTAAAGCTTCATGTATTGTACCTTCTCTCTTGGATTGTCAGCATCATGCCTTGCCAATTCATAATTAACATCTGCTGTAGCTGAAGAACCCAATGCCAGATGCAAACCGCGAAGGTCTTTTTAAATTGTTGCACCACAAGTGCAAAAACCAATTTTCCAGTGAGGGGAGAGAGATTCAGCACATGCTCTACAGAATGAATCACTTGGAAGTCACGTATGGCACTATTTAGCTAGGTTCTTTCTGTAGTTACCTGAAAAGCACGGATACGGAGTCAGCCGGTGAGAAGATGCCAGACCATCACGCCATGTCACCATCACCTCAGTGGCCTGCCTTTGAGACTTCATCTTCACCGGACACCTTAAATGAGAGAGGTTGTTTTGTCTATATCTTACCCAGAGAAAAGACTCCATCTGGCCTGTTTGGCTTTTCAGGAAGAATTTGTTAGGATCACCTGCAAACCTTTTTAGACGTTCACACATAACCCAAGAAACAGATGTAAGAAAATAACCTGGAGATCTTCAGTCAAAAACATGCTCCTATCCAGTAAATGGGGAGGTGAACTTAAGGGTGACAAGAACCAGAGCCTCCTCCAAAATTAAAATTCACTGTGGTATAAGCAAGCAAAGCTGTGTGTGTGCATACAAAATTAACACTGTCTGTGAAAATAAATAGCCTTGGCAGCAACACTCTAGAGCTCGAGCATAATTGGCCAGCATTTTACTCCCTTCTCTTTCCTTGTAATTTCTTTGTGCTGTGTTTTTTTGTGTAAAGAAACCCTCATTCAAGGGATTTATAGCCTTTCAGGGAGGAAATTAAAGATTCAGTGTCTCTCTGTCACTCACAGAGAGAGATTTGATTGTAAAAATAAATTATTAGTATTTGTGAATGCAGTTTAGCTGCGTATCTTCAGACAACTCTAGCTGTTCTTGTGGGAGAGTTTGAAACACAGCAGCTAGTGAGTGTGACGGACAGAGGTTAAAATAGGAAGCCTTTTTCTTTCCCCTCCAAGGCATATTCAGAGCATGGGGTTCAACTGAACAAGGAGGAAACAGCCCATATTTGTACCTTCCCCCTCACACTTGTGTGGATCTGCCTGGTGAAGGGACCAGATTTAGGCTCATAGCATTCCTTCCCCCACTCCTCCTAAGACCTGATAAAAATAAAACTCAGGCAACCGAGTATGGATATTCCGCTCCCCTCTCCAGACATTACATTGAAACTTCAGAAAAAGCGTATTCTAAAGGGGGCCTTAAAGAGCAGGATGAGAGGTTATTCATTACCTCCTGCAAACCGGACTGTGTTAAGTGCCTGGTCCTCAAATAGATCTCATACTGCAAGAGGGAAAAGGCCTGGGTCCCACAATGGGCTCAGTGTGGCAGCCCCTCGCCTGCACAGAATCCCATTGACAGCACTCAAACAATCTTGCCTGCTGACGGACGTTTAGAGGTCTACACTGGCTGTGCCACAAGGTTTTTTCCAAGAATAGCTACGGTTATTCATCTTAAATGGCCCAGAAAGTCTGGAGGCAGCTCACATATTTTTGTTGAACATTATGCGCTCAAACATGAACTCACAAGGGTTAGCTGCAGACTTGAGGAGGGAAAGACGTTAAGTGCCTAGGTTTGTTCTACCCATTTAGATCCATTTTCTCAGAAAAGTGTGAGAATTAGTCTGGTGATACATAACCATAGTCTCTCCACTGAAGACTGCAGCAAATGGAAACAATGAGAAGTGCTAAAGCTAAATCCAGCCCCTGGATAAATGACATAATCCTCCCCAGTGCCAAAATGTTGTCTGAGGAATTCCTCAGTTTTACACTAACCTGCTGTAATTCTTTTAGATGTCCCTTAGCTCTCATACCGCTCCCACAGGCACGCGAAAGGAGGTCATTTTACTGGGCTCAAGTGTTGGGACTGCATGGGCACCAAAAAAGAATTTCGTAAGGGTTAAGGAGCAGGTATGTTACGGAACCAAACCAGGACAATTTTTCAATATAAATAGCTTAAAGGATGTCACTGCCTCTTTCATTGTACAAGCCTCATGCAGAATGAAAGTAGCTGCTTTCCTGGTTTTGTTGACCATGGCCAAATTTCACTCCTAGTTCATTTTGGCTCGTTATTCTGGGACAGCCATGCAGTATTTCACCAAACAGGCCTTTCACTTCCCATTCAAAAAAATTTGATTAGCAGAAAAAGCTCTCTTTGCTTTAAACTCAGCTATAGACTGATCTGCCTGGTACTGCCTTATACCTTCAAACTAATATGCCTCTTTGGGCATATATATCTGCTTCATACAGCAACGTCCCAAATGCTACAGTAATAAGGAATTCTAGTGACAGGACACTTACGAGTTGAATCCAAAGGCAGTTTTCCTGGAAACACTCTGAAGAAGACCTGAGCAAGTCTCTGAAGTAGAGAATAATGCCCTGGCCAAGAGAGGAAGGGAACTCATTCCTTCTCCTAAAGGATAAGGAGAAACCCGACTCTCCCAGCCAACAGCCATAGAGAATGCATCCACAAAATATCCCATAAAGCACAATAACATTGTGTGTAAGGACTGTTATGATCATCTGAATAATTCCACAGGGAATAGGGAAGAAAAGTTTCTGATATCTCACAAATACATTAGGGTTCATTAAACAAACCAGCCAGCCCATGGCCAAGGAAGCTACGGCTGATTGTTTGCCTGGATTTCTGAAAGATGCTAGACAAGGTCTCTCACCAAAGACTGGGGAAGAAGTTAAACTGCTGCAGAGCAAGAGGGAAGGTCTCTCCAAAGAGTCGGAAAAAATACTCGATTTCTCAATAGAAGGAGAACATCAAATACTCCAGTAGATCCTGGTGCTGGGAGCCACGTTGTCCAACAGATTCCTAAAAGCGTAGAAAGGGGAGTGGGTAGCGAGGCAACAAAATTATTGAGACTGTAAGAATAAAGGACAACTGGGAAGAACTGCAGAAACATCAGAAGATACTAACTGGGTGAAGAAAATGGCAAGATGAAATTCACAGAGACTACAGTCAAGAAAACCAGCCGTCACTTGTGTATTATGTACATGGTGGAGTCTTCTGCACAATTCACAACTACTCAGGAAACAGAGTTTGAAGTTAAAATAGCTGCATGAAAATGTATCAGTTAAGAAAGGCAGATCATATTACATAAAGTAGTAGGAAAGGCAGAAAGAATAAAATAGAGAACGTTCCAGTGCTGCACTTACAAAATGGGTATCGCTGTGCGGTTCTGATTCCGCCCCACCTGAGAAGTTATAGAAGACCTAGAAAAGTTGTGGTAAAGGCAACAATAGTGATTGATGGTAAGGTACAGCTGTCATATCAGGGATGATTAAGGAGGCATATTCTCCAGACCTGACTGCAGGGTGGTATGCTACAGACTAACGAAATCATTAGTGATGAGAATAAAGTAAATAGGGCAAGAAAGATTGTTCATTGTCTTCTATCTAAATAGCCATCTAAAGGTACAAGCAAGCAGCAGGTTCAGACAAGCAAGATGAAATACTTTTTCATTCATTGTATTCTTAAGCCAGAGGACTATGCTGTGTCCAAAATTACCTATGTCATTTTGGAGTTCAAATTTATGGAAAAAAATCTACAGGGACCATCCTGGGTCCAGGGCATCCCTGATCATGAAGAGCTGCAGGCTGAGAGATTCTGTAAGGGCAGCATCGTGACATATTTTCTCCTCCTAAAACTCTCCCTCAGGGATCTACTGTTGACCAGTGTCAGAGACTAACAGATTTGGTTCGTATATGTGAATTAAAACAAAAAAGCCTGATATACTAGCGTTGCAGGAGAGTTGGGACTTAATGCTGTAAGGGAGCATCTTAGAAGACAAGTTTAAAAAAAGATACTTTGGAACAGTAAATAAAATAATGCATTGTTCATGGAACAGAGGCCAAGGAGGGGTTCCTAATCTCTTTCATAGCATGAACTCAAGGAAGCATTCAATCAAAGCTAAGTGTTGACAAAACTCTGAGCTGGCTGAAGAAAACACCTTTCCATATGATCTGCAAACAGGCTTCAGCATTCATCTCAATGGGAACCTGTTAAGGCCATGAACTTAGCAAGAGTCAAAAATGAACCAAATATTCATGTGGATAAATTGTCATTGATGATGATAACTGCACGGGACAGTAAAATTCACACTTCTGAAGTTAAGCCTATCCTTAGAGGCTAACTAATGAGGGAGGCAAGTCATCCAATGCCTGCTGATGCAGGATTCTCATACTTTCCCTTCTCGTCAGGCAGGACACAGACATCCATAGCCCCTCAGATCAAATCGCAAGCTCTACAATGGGAGCAGGTTTGAATTTTTTTTTTTTTTTTTTTCATTTTTGCACCAGTTGTAGTTTCAAAACTGATTTACTATGTGCTTCTTCCTCTTCTTAATAAGAATTAGTGAGGATATTTATGATGTCTTTATGTCCTTTCTGTTCTTTGGGGACACTTAAGAGTTGGAAAGGCAGGGAGGCTCCAAATGCACTGTCTGTGACCATTTGCCTTGGCCAGGAACTTGATTTGCTGGCCATGTCACCACATCCTTGGTAATAATCATAATAACCTGTGAGAAAGGGATAGAAATGCCCAGCCATATCAAAAAGGAAAACAGAAAAACCAGGTCAAAGTGATAAAGCATGGAGCTATTACCCAGACCCTACAAAGCAAGTACTGTTATGGTACTCATAGCTAGGACTGTAATGGTAACAGAAAGCAGCACCAAATGAATCCATCCAATTAACAAAGATCACACTAAAACAAAATCTAAAAAAGACAACATAATTAGCTTGCTGAGTCTACTTACATATAAATACAAGCCTGGATTATGATTCCTGAGCAATCAATAAACCTCTCAAGGAAGTTTCCCCAAGCTAGGAGTGGTGGGGATTATTTTAAAGCAAAACTAAGAGGTTAAATTTACCCACAAACCATTTATTTTCTTAAAATTGAAACCAGTCTAAACCCATACCCCACACAAATGTCTCCATGTTAGAAACTAAAACAAAACTAATCTCTCCAGAAAGTAGTGCATGAACAGTCTTTTGTGTCCCAGCAGCACTGTATCATTCTGTGAGATGAACTCCAAAAAGGCGTTAAAATAAATCCAATTAATATATTTGCATGTGTAAGCAATGGAAAACTAGAATACAGTAAATCCAAGTAATGAAAAATGTTTTCATATTTTAACAACCACTGTTACTGGTAACAACAGGCATAATTCACATCTATTTTCCCCTCACACACCTGAAACACAACTACTAATTTAGTCAATGGTGTGACCCGTTGACCCAAAGCTATTGCATTTCATTATCCACAAATCGGAGACAGTTTGATGCAGGAGACGCCTGCACCACCCACCCTGCCACCACCACGGGCAGGGCTGGGAGAGGGAGCAAGCGGGTGTGGGAGGTGAAAGGAGAAGGACATGGGTAACCCAGACAGGGCTTGGCAAAAGCAGGGAGGTGGCTTCCTAGGAAGGACTGTGGAAAGACACTTCTGGGGTAATAAACCTCAGTCCTGGTCCTTGTTCCCCACCCTTTCCCAAGTTATCACACCCGTTAACTTCATAAAAGTGACAGGAGGCTTCACTAACATCTGTGAAGCGCCTTAAAATTATGTCATGTTATTAAATGTGCATCGTACGTGCCAAAAGGGCTCAAATCCTGCAACTCTGGCTTGCCCGAATGGTTCAGCTAAAGCCAATGGGAATAATAATATCTGTGTGAGCAGGAAAAAATTCTCTTAAGGAATAACACAGATCAAACCCCAGGGTATTTATTGTGAGAAGAAAGGAAAATGCGTATTTTATTCATTTTATGACAATTATTGCACAAAGCTACCCTCACTTACTTACCCCCAAGGGTTATACCCTTTCCAGGGATAGTGGTCCTTGCCATTTGCATCAGCCATTTTAGTCCCAAGCTCTGTTCTCATCAAAGTTAAAAGAAATTTTCCAGGAGCAGCCTCCCCAGCCCAGCCATCGTTGCAGGCATTTAGTGCAATCAGTCTTACTTCCATCACTGAAGTGAGGAACTGAGTAATGTTCTCTGCACAGAGTTACCAAAATAAGCATTTATAAATGAATATACAAAGTACTTATTTAAAAGCAACACAAAGAGGACTTGAGAGGGTACTGGACTTCATGACCCCAGTACACAGTTAAAGAGGATGGACAAAGGGATGGGGGGAGACAGGAAAGAGTTAAAGAGTTGTAAGGATGGAGCTGTATGGATTTTTTTGGCAGGGAAACTAGCGTGAAAGGTAGATGCAAAAGATTTATTTTTTGGATGAAAACCTGTCCTGTGTATGTTTTAAGGCAGGTTTGTGATTCAGTATTTGCCTTAGTCCACCCTGCTGCAGACAGGGATGTTTCCCTCCTTCACCCCTCTTCGTGATGCTTGCCCTCACCACCTCTCTCATGCTGAGGTGGCCCTGTGGAATTGATCCAGCTGAAAGCCCCCCATTTTTTCTTGGTTTACTCATCAGCCAGCTCAGTTCCCAGACCCGTCTTCCTCTACAAATACTGGTGACACAAGGTGGTGATGGCGGGGAAGGAGCTAAACCACAAACAAACCATAATGAGACAGAAAAGGGGAAGGACTGATCTACAGTAACAGGTGAGCTGTTTTACTAGGAATTGCAAGAGACACCTCTTCCCGCTCAAATAAATAAATAAATAAATAAAAATCCAGCTGTGGATTATCGTAAACTAGCAATCTCAAAGGGGAAAAAAAATCCCCAAACAGTAAAATTATGAATTTTCACCACCTTTCTAACTTGCTGACCTTGATAGCAATTACACAGCTTGAAAATGTACATATTGCTCCAAAAAGAGCAGCATCAAAGATATGTAGAGACTCCCATGTTCCCACCAGTTTAAAGGCTGAACACAGTAACTCCACCTGGATTTATAGTACAGTAGTAGGAATCAAAAACCTACAAGAGTAATAAGAAAGTAGATTTTAAGCAAGTCTCTTACTAACTGTCCACTTAACCTAGTTCTGGTGGGAATATGCTGCATGAAGTGTTTGTGGAGTGCTCTGTTCAGCACTGGTGGAAGTCCCCTGTAAAGCTGCGAACTCCCCTGTAGTCAGCTGCTGAAATATCAGTCCAAGCTCCGAAATAAGCATCTCCTAACTATAGCATAAAAGCGGGAATGCATCAGCAGAACCAAAGGAGATTATTGCTGTTCTCAGGTGAGTCAATAGATTTTGGTACATTGAAAGGAACAGGCTAATGTTAATTGTATATTTAAATAAACATGGAATATTATCTCCAGCATATAACAATTTCAGCCTACCAGTCCTATATTAATAAAAAGGTGGTTTACAGGTACCTTCTGTTCTGGTGTCATGGATGAACCTCTTTCTCCTTAGCTTGTGGGGTTTTTTGTTGTTTGGTTTGGTTTTTTTGGGAGGGGGGATGGTTTTTGTTTGGTTGGTTTTAATTTGCCAAACTAGAAAGTTAAAGTATAGCACCATGGATCATGTTAAAGTATTTCAGGTCTAGGCCTGGTATTGAAATTTGGACTAAAATCCTAATGACAAGCACAGTGTCCTCCAGAACCCAAACTGTCTGCACACATCCCTACTGACAAGTTGGGGGCATGAACGAGCTCTGATATTTAAGAAAAATAAAATTATAAAGCTGCTGAAAGTTATAGATGGAAAAACCTTATTAAACCATCTAAACCACCTGCCCGCTGCCGCACAAAGATCTCAAGTGTGTTCTCTGGCACCCTCCAGATTCTACATCTTTAGTTCAAGTCTGAAATGGTTTAAATTGCTATGAAGGCCTTGCTGAAAGAAAATAATTTTAATTGACTGGTTTTGTATGTGACTAAGATGACTTTAGAGTCTCCAAAATGAAGATAGAAAAGGGGGGAAAAAAGCCACTTTATTAAGTATTTTCCACTGTCTACGATACCTGTGCTTTTTACTTTAGCTTTGTTTTCTGGTTTCATTTTCACAGTTCACGCATACTAACTAAACCTAGAATGAACACACTAGGTTGGAGGGGATTTTTTTTGGTAATTTTTGCTGCCAGTTTTTTTGAGTTTCATGAAAACCATCTGTTAGATTCAGGAAGATTTTATTTTCATGATCTATGTAGGAATTGAATAATTATACTTTTTAAATGTGCTTTTTGCTCTGACTCATTTTAAAAAAAGGAAAAATAGATACAGACTTGAAGGCTTCCTGCAAATGTAATACAGAATTAAGCTCTGTGAATCTAATATCAACAGAATAATGCAGTTAATGATAATATGGCAATTAGAACATATAATCAGTTACATCCTCTTCCATTCTTGCAATATTTAACAATCATTTACTCAATTCTTTATTACGGGGGGGGGGGGGTGTGTGTGTGAGCGTTTTACAGCACTTGAACAATCTTTGAAAGCTTGTTATAGCCTTCCACACATTAAATAATGTTTTCATTTCCCATTTACAAAGAAGCTGTGATCACTGACAGCATTACTTTTTTGGAGCTGCATAAAATTTGTGGGTATCCAAACACCTGTAGTTTGCAAGTTAATACGCGCATGTTGTTTTGCAGAAGTATTGGCAGAACCAGAGCAAAACAGCTTGGAATACCTCAAACACAAGCAATTCATTTGCATCCGAAGGAGGTAACCCCACATACTTTTGTGACCCTCTACTGCTTTCTTGCGCCCAGCCCCGGGAAGGACAGTTCACAACAGCCAGCTCGGACCAATTCTTTACAACTACTATTGGCCTCGTTTCTCGCTGCTTCTTCCACTACCAAGAAAAAACACGGCATTTTTATGAAATATAAGCCAAATCGTATGAAAAACTGTAATAATGCCCAGCACCACTGGGTGGTACTAGCTGCCTTCGGGTGCGCAGCCCAGCCCCGGCGGGAGGCTCTGCGGCCGCCAGCGCTTCCCATCCCGCACAACCGCACGGGTTTTGCGGGATCCACAATTTACTGCAGTCGCAGCTCGTTTGAAGGGCTGTGGATATCCTGCAGATGCTCTCTTGCCGTCTGCATAAGCTCTAGTTCCTCTCGAGAGGCAGAGCATGTCAATGCACAGGTACTGCTGCTTTCAGGTGTGCTTGGTGGTTCCCGCGCAGCTGAGACAATCCTCCTCCAAGTGAAAAACAGAAGTTTTTCTAGACACAAATACCTTATGGACTCCCATGAACAAAGATGTTCTTATATAGTAGTCCCAGTGAAATATACAACAATGTAGACACATATGCTTTTATTCATCTTTTTGCAACCTCAGTATCTTCACATATATAACTGGTATCACTCTTAAATCCCAAATAAACTCTTTTTTAGGAAGCACATCTCTTACCAAGGCAAATAGCAATACCTTTGCTTATTGTATCCACTGCTGAGTCTGGACAGACAGCTCACTAGCACTTGTAAGCAGACAGCATCAATGTTACGTTCGCAAGCAGAAATATGGAACGAGCTATGCTTGGCCCCAGCTGGGTCAATAGGGCTCCACAGGTATCTTTCAGCTTGCAGAAACCTTATTACTAGTGATAGATGAGCTGAAAAAACACAGCTTCTGTCTCAAACACAGCTGGAGCTTGGGACCAGAAGTTACCAAAGGCATCTTTCTACTTGTAAACTGAAGAAATACTTCAGAATGATGGGAGAAAGCTAAACATGAAAGTAATGTACCTCCTTTTAAGCCCTCTAAAACTGGCCAATGAGTCTTACAAGAGCTTATAATGATGCACTGAGTTTTGTTTGTTCTTACCAAAGTGACTTTAAAATCTTAACAGACTGAGGACATTTGTCTCAAAAGCACATATATATTCTTTCACACTACTGGACTGGTAAACAGTTTCTACCTATAAGCTTAACCACACTGTGGCTCAAGTAAGGGGCATTTTTTTCTGCCAGAAGAAACACATTGTGAAAAAGAGTGAATTATATAAAGAGTGGTTTGTTTAGCAACGCGGAGATGCTGGATTAGCAGCCAGTGAACTGTTGTAGCAATCCTGTTGCTCCGTGGCCTTGCTATCTTGATCCATTAACTGCACCAAACTTTCAGCATCCTCTCTAAGTAGTTCAGTTAGCTGATGCTTAAAGCACCATCTAATCATGCTGTGCAGGCTTATGCCTCAGGGCTGAAATTCAGCATTACGGCTGAAGATAACCGTCCAGGCTTTGAAAGTCTATGTGGGTTTGTTCTACTCCAGAATGCATTTGTTTGACTGTAAACCAAGCCAGAAGCAGCACAGAAACCCTGTGGCCATCTCACTGGGTTTGGCTTCCCCTTTATCTCTGGACATAGAGCCTGTGAGCTGTGCTGAAGGGAAGCTAGCTATCTGAAAGCCAAGTTGTGTCATACAGCCCCTGTCTGCAATTCAAGCTTGGTCCAAAGTCTTTTTTTTCAGTTCTTCCCACCCAAGTGCCCAGGGTCAGCAGCAGAACTTTCCCTCTTGAGCTGCTATTAGAGCTGGAGTTGGTGGAGTTCCAGCATGCGTACCTTAAACACATTTATGTGATTTGGCTTCTCTGTGATTCCCCACCTACACATGCACTGTCTGCAAAAAGGGCTGTAATTAATGCTACTCAGTGCACCGTGGATATCTTTATTCAATTAGTGTTGTTAAATTACATGGCAAAAAGCAATTCCTCCTTTCCTTTCATGTGCATGAAAGGTCCCACAGACAGCAGAACCAGTACCTTCCTGGGAAGCAAACTTCTATGACATCAGACAGGAATCGGACATTCCTTACACACCACAGACCGTCTCTATAGACCCTGTGTGTGACTGGAGACAGCAGCCAGAGCCTGAGGAGCATTAAATTGCAGTTCCTCTTAGAGCAAGGTCTCATACACTGTTGATTTCTTGCAGCCCTGTTGCTGGATCACTACTGTCTTGAACAAGGATTACTTTTTGTCCTATTACTTTCCTTACTAAATTTATTTCCAAATAATGTTTGGACAATGTACAGAGGAGTCATTGTCAAGTGTCCAATTAGCATGACAACAGGAGACCCAGCATTCAAAATGATGAATAGGAAATAACTTTTGGGCCCATATTAAGATTACACGATCTTAAAACATGATCTCACTAATGCATCCCACTTTTCAGAAATGCGGATTTCAGTACCGCATCAATGTTATCAGCTTGCCTGGTACCTAAATAATATAACTTTCCTGCAAGCATTTAACTACTGAAGCTGGATTTTTTATTACCTTTGTTTCCTTTACATCAAACAGATTTTCTCTAAGAGCTATATATCTTTTCCTGGTTTAAAAGTACTGGTCCTGCTCCAGCACATCAGGTCATTTTATTCTGTAACACAATTGCACAGTGCAAGGAAAAGAGAGGGGGGGCTTCTCCATCTGGCAGATGATCCTCAGAAGTGGAAAAGAAGATGTGCAGGCTTATGCTATTAAACTTTTTGAGTTCAAATGGAATCCAGCTGTTTGGGATCCACAACATTCTTCCAGTTTAACTGCTCACAGTATGTATACTTTCAGTCCTTTATTTTTGTTTTCTTTAATTGTTGAGGCCTGAGATCATAAACGCCTCAGTCTTTCAAACATGAAGTGCAACTCTTGGTAATTTGTTGTAATCAACTGCAGTAAGAAATGTCTGCTCCATAACCTTGAATGCTTTTTCTCTCCTCTGACAACAGAATAGATTTCTTGCAAAAAATAAACATCTGGTTTGAATTGAACATCAAATTGCAGTTACTTTAAGTGCCAACTATTAAATTACCTCAAATGTTTTATGTTTGAACATGATTTTTCAAGACAGCTAAATTTTTTAACTGTAGCACGAATGTACATGTAAAATTACTTTAGAAGGTTAATTCCCTTGAACACACTTTTTTTTAATCATGTGCAGCTTGGTCACTCTTTTTGCTTTCTGTTTACAGAAAACGTTATTCACAAAGGTTTGTATACAACCAAATATACCTCATCAGACAGTGGCAGGAAGAAAAGCTCTATCTAGAACTCAGGGACTTGATTCTGAACTCCACGACATATGGAGGAATTGTCAAGACTGTCCAGAACCTATTAAATCAAGCCAGAAAATCACATGGACCAAGATTACAGTCTGCATTTTGATCAGCAAGCTAAGCATTAAAATTCATATCTAAGACTTCCCTCATCTGAAAAACCAACCCCCTTTCTTTAACTAGCACTATTTTCCAGCGATGACTCTTACAGTCTGATTTGCATGACAGCATTTCAGATTTACAGCTTTACATAAATGTTGCTATTTTCCTTAAACTATCCAGCTCTTGATCCACTACATTTTTGCAAGAGAGATTTTTCTTTTTTTTCTTCTTTTTTCTTTCTTTTTAAGTATATTTCCAGCCCCCTCAGTCACAAGGAATTTTTTAAGACAGAAAACAGTACAATTTGAACTATTGAAAGCAAATTAAAATGAACACCAAATCCACTGTTTTGCTAATGCTTTCAATTTTTGTATGGCTGGAATTGACAGTGTTGCTGAGGCTTCTTTATGCTGCTCCAGGGAGGACCAAAAAAAAAAAAAAAAAAAAAAAGTGAATATTTTATTCATTGTGAGAGGGCTCTAAAAGGGCACAGGGGAAGTGTAAATGAAAACCATTTTTGTATTCCCTTCAGTACTTCTGCAAACTCCTCCTTCAAAACAAAACAGAGTAACTGCAAGTGCAGACCAATA
This sequence comes from Ibycter americanus, assembly GCA_035590275.1. Classification (NCBI taxonomy): domain Eukaryota; kingdom Metazoa; phylum Chordata; class Aves; order Falconiformes; family Falconidae; genus Ibycter; species Ibycter americanus. The sequence goes on along the minus strand of JAVJGI010000050.1, from coordinate 108,638,484 downwards.
CTGTCATTGTTTACTACTTCTTCCCAGAGACTGATCAAAGTGAAACTACAAGGCGAATTGACGCAAAAAAAAAAAAAAAAAAAAAAATATTAAAAGCACAGATGACTGCAGCTGGGTAAATTACTGGCAATTACTCTGGTGACTTCTAAATTGGACTGACCCAGTGTCAGTGGCTGTCTGTGCTTGTGTTTTCACCAAAGGTGATTGTAATTGTTGTGATGATAAGATTACTCCAAGGAGGAAGTAGTAATTACAAAGGCGGGGCCACCTGATCAGGAGTTTCCATGTTATTTAGATGGCTATTTATAACACTGACTTGGTTTTAGCTGAAGTATTTGAATACTGAAACATAGATCAACACTCAAGTTCAATGAGAAACAAGATGAAACCTTGATCATAATAAAAATCTGCTGAATTGTTTCAGGTATGGGAAAAATGGTGACTGTTTATACACAGTAGATAGATAGGAAGAATGACTTAATTTACCACATGTTGTTTGCTGAAAGTGATCTGAACAGGCTTTAGTCACAAAGCTGAAATCCATCAAAGACTACAGAGAGGACATTTTCATTCTGGGGGAAAAAAAACCCTGACTAACCAACCCCCCTATTGCTAGACATTCAGAGTATCAAGGCAATGGATGTATTTGATTTTCACTTAATGAACTTCAGCAGCACATATACTCTAGTGTATGTGATTAGGGGGAAAAACCTACATGTCTTCAACTAGCAGTTCTGCTTGCAGCTTGACTGAAAACAGCTTCAGCTACTACTCAAATAATGCAAATGAATATGGGTGAAAGTTAAGTCACAGAAGGTGAAGAGGTGAGGTTGGAAGAGACCTCTGAGGTCATCTGGTCCAACCTCCCTGCTTAAGCCAGACCAAATAGAGCCAGTTGCCCAGGACTATGTCTAGACCATTTCTGACTGTGTCTAGATGATTTTGAAGTCAACTTCTCACTAATTCTGTTCTTTAACTTCTTTAGTTTGGCAAAGCCATTTCAGTTTATGTTACTTATTAGCAAAGCTTTGCTGATAGAAAACATGGTAAAAACTATTTGGTTTCTTTAAGTACTTTGAAAGAGGTGACACTAATTTATTTTCTAGAGGGAAACTGGATCAGTAAGTAATGTGAAAATTATTCCCACAGAAACAACACTATTGCAAAGACAATAATAAGTAGGGAGGTAAGTCCTGGAGGCAGTGCCTTTCTCATCAGAAGGGTACACAAACAAACATGCAGACAATACCGTTTGCACCTGCATATCCTAACAAGTAGATATATTCCCAAATACCTGTTCAACTACCCAAGCCAGTTTTAAAAACAGTATTAATTTCTTTCCTTTCACTTCTTCCCCAAAATTCATCTGCCTGGTTAATGTTAACAGTAAAAAAACCCACAGAAAACCCAACAACCTTAAACTAGTTTTCAGCTGAGATGTGTTACTATTTATTGAAAGCTCTGCTGAAGTAAGCCTATCTTCCTCAAGCAGCTTCCTTTCAACATAACCATTGAGGGTAGGCAGACCCTAAGGATCTGAGGTATGTCAACATGTTAAAATGTTTTCCTATTGAAATAATCTGTGTAAATGTATTCCAGTTGAAGTTATGACATAATTATGAAATAGCATTCAATTTCTGAGCAGGATTATTTCATGACTTTGCCACACAGGAGTCTACAATCAGTCTTTAAGCTAAGTATCTACTCGGCTGGGTATGCCTCGAGCAACAGGGAGGTTGAAACCTAGTAAAGCAAGTTTTTTTCTGTATCTATGAAAGTAATTGGAGACCGAAAATTACTAATTTCAGAATAAATACACTTCCAAATTTTATGAAGGAGACATATAAACTCATTCATCAAGTCAAATAAGGATGTTTGGACAAGAGAGAGAGAGATGAGTGTGCTTCTGTATTGGGAAAGGGGATTGAAGTAAAACAGGGAGAAAAGGGTCAAAGAAAACTAGCTGCCCTAGAAATGCTCCAGTTTCCAGGAGGAACCATGTACAGTGAGAAAAGGCCTGGAGGCATGGATGTTGCAGACTGCTAGGGCAACTCAGGCAGGGAATACATGTACCAAGGGTTTTTGTGTCATCCAGTTTTGTATATACGTTATCAAATTAACGACTAGCTTGTTTATAATCCTAATATATCAACTCTGTAATCATGTTCAACATCAAAATTCTGAGGAGGTAAATTGTGCATCCCCAAGGGTGAACTTGTGAGGAAACATGCTTGAACCAAGATTTTTTAAGGGGCTTAAACGAGTGATGTGCAACTCTCACATTTTTTATGAAGGAAGAAAAGAGGAGCTATGCTCAGGAAAAGGGTCAAAGTTACTGTGAGAAAATCTGTCAGCAGAGATGCTGGGAATCTTCAAAATATAATTAATCTGTTTTTTTCTGCAATAGAACATAAAAGGTTAATGAACACTCAGCCAGAAAGAACACTGTGAGGGCTCTAACTGATGTGTGGGAACAATGTCAATAGCAGGGAGTTAGGAGGAAAAGTAGAAGGAAAATACAGAAAAATGGGTGAACATAAAAAGTGAAGGAAGGAGAGAGAAATAAAACCCAAAAATTATATGAAGACAAAAATACCTTCAGGGTTGCATTTTAAGAAATCTATGTATGCTTGTGCTCCCTTCTCTCTATCCTTAGTTCCGAAAATTTAGCTACTACTTTGGACATCCAGTACAGCTTTCTCTTTCAGTCATCTTCTCTGGCCTTACAAAGTATATAGGGGTTTTGGCTTTTACTGATCTCTGACTCTGAGTAGAAAAGACAGGACATTCAAGGAGGACAGGTACATGCAGGAAGTCTGCATAGTTCCTGCAGTGAGCAGCCCGACTGTTTAAATGGATGCTTCAATAACTGCGTGCCTTGAGCTCTTCTCAGAGCTGAGCCTGCCAGGTTTTCCAGGGGCACACACCACCACCAGCTGAATTCTCAGTCTAGGAAACTCCTTCTCCAGAGGCCAAATCTTCCCCCAAGAGCTCTTCTACCAGTCTTGGAAGGTCAGCTGCAGTGGGGAATTGCTCCACACCTCTGCACACTCTGCATGGGATCTCCAGTGACAGCAGAGGAAGAAGACTCCGTTCACTCTGGAGAAGTACCTACAGGACTCAATTACCTTCCTGTTCTGTAGCTGAAGTAAGAACTGGGTTTAATCCTATGTTACCTGCCCACATATCACTATCAATCTTATAGAAAGAAGAGCAACTCCATGCAAAGTCCACCTCCATTTGCTAAAAATTGTCCTGCAACATCCAGCCGACACCACCATTACCATGCAAGTCTCCCATGCCTTTCCGCAGCTTTTAAGGAAATTAATTTTATTTCCAAGAAATGTGATATTTGCTATTACTTGTCATTTAACAGCATCAACCCACAGCCATAAGACTCAAGCCGGGTGCCTGGCAGAGCAAGTGTGATACACTGCAACACGTTCAGGGAGAATGGGAGCATGAGGAGCTGCTGTGGATGGAAAGCAGCAGCAACAGGGAGTGAGGCGCCCTGGAGGCAGGCTGCAACAGCTAGAGAATCACCTGTGACAGTGAACGGCCAGTTTGAGCAAACCAAATCAAACTACCCCTAGTGCATCAAAGGTTTAAAATTGAACCTCCTCAGGCAGGCCCTAGCTGCGTAGACCTACTGCCTAATAATCCCAGTCATTGCAAGTTAAACATTTGCATTTATCCTCCCTTCACTGATGACTGCTCTCTCTGTTCACCTTTTAGAGTAGGATGCCCCTTGATCATAAATCTACCATTTGCTTAGTAGAGCTGACTATTTCTGTTATTCGTGAATTGTTATTCACAGATGCAAATAAACAATCCAGTGATCTTGCCAATGAGTGGCAAGGAGAGGCAATACATCATACTACCAGTAGTGCTATTACCCCGCACGTGCTGGATGGACAGATGAAAGGGATGAGCATCCACCAGCAAACACGACTGTTATTCTAACAGCATTCTGGCTTGTGCTAGCTTAACCTCACTGGGAAACTACAGTTCGTTTTCCTCCCCCAGCTTTGCTCAGCACACCAACAAAAAAGCGAGTCACAGATTTACACAAGCACAGGGAACCTGGAAATCCACACAGTGTTTTGAAGAAAAGTGTGAAAAAAATATTCAAAACAGTGTCTGTTAATAGGCAACAGGAACACTGATACCAAAACTGCAGTCCACTGGGGATATTTCCTTCCTAAGAAATAGCTTTTGAAAGAAAACTATTTCCCACATAATGTTTTCTAGTCATGTGTTTTTCTTCATCCCCTCCCGTTTTATTGCTGCTTGAGATAGCCCTTGTCAGGAGAATCTAGACAGACTTCAAGAGGTGCCAAAATACAGAGACCTCAGGTTTTTCACAGTTAGTTGTTCTTTTCACTGCTGGACTCTTCTAAAGCAAATGAGATTGAATTAATATGTTTTTACTGTATCTGTTCCTCTGCTCTGCTGTTTCCCATGGCCTAGCAGAGGAAGTCTGATTGCCAAGTGTTTTCTCATTTTGTTTAATCTGATACAAAAGGTCACCTCAAGTATCCTTTTGGTATTTGCTCTAGAGCTGAGTATAATAGGTGGCAGCCCCAAGAAGAATGCATGTTGCTAAACTTCAGAAATGTTTGGGTTTTTAGATACAAACAGATGTTTCCTTTTGGTAGCTTCGTTTTCCGCATCATATTCCAAGAAGTATAATGGGCGTAGACAAACTGCAGATGAACGTTTTCCAGAAATGAATTAGTTTCACACACTGTGTCACAAATGGTGAGAATATAACTTCACAATTATGTGAGAGATCAACAATTTATTTATTTAGTCAGGCTCCTGTTTAAATAGATCACCAATTCTTCCTAATATCCACTAATTTTAATATCCAGCTAATTTTTGCAGCAGAAGCAGGAAAACAAAGATTGGCTCACATTCAGGTCTGATGTAGATCCACTGAAATTAGCAACAACTGGGCTGCCTTGGGATCCATTGTGCTACACCAGTTTGGCACAATGTATTTAAACTGATAAAACAGATAATTGTAGGAATAACAATTTAATCTGGAGGATTAGTAGACAACTGTGGTTTTATGCTGTAGTCCTGTAGTCTACATTTGTTAGTAATATATAATAAACATAGTTTCAGTTACATCCCTGCTGTTCTCCAAACCCATCCCTTTTACAAAGTGATATTTAACTTTATGTAATTTTAAATGGATAGTTAATAAAGTCTTCCTGTATATACTGAGAAGGCTTCTGTCCCCTCAGGAAAATACGTGCCATTGCAACCTTTTCAAATGCAAAGTATTGCTCTTTGGAATTTTATATTTATGGGTCAGGCGTAATGACTTCACATGGAAAAGATGAGTCAGAAAAACTCCATTCACCTTTTTAGAAGAGTAAATTGAGAATCTGAGGACACAAAAAGGGCAGAGGAATTATGAAACAAAGATTGATTAAAATGTTTTAGCATTAAAGTTAAGCAGAGAAAGCCTCGATTCTAACTCCTGGCATCAGAACGCGCGGAGGTCGTTACATCAGTTTCGACAGCTTTGCTGTGATGACCCAGTTGCTGTAATCCTGGCGTTTAAAAACCTAACAAGGCAAAGAAAGAGGGGACATGGACAGGGCCTATTATACAGCAGGGAACACACAAAACAAGAAGCAAAAGAACCTCCAAAGGCTTCTGAGAATTGGAGGCTAATCCCAGCAGCACACAGGAGGCTGGCATGGGAGAGAGACACCACTCTGCAGGGCAGCTCCCTTGGGGACCAGAAAGAGAAGGCTGCTTAAAATGAAAGTAGTGCCTTTGGGAAGAACTAGGCTAGGTCCAGAATTCCTCTGTATAATGTATGAATTACTCTTGGCTTGAATATTCAGATTCATGAATAAAAATTTGATTTCTGACTGTTGCTGTATGATTCTGACTGCTTCAGGTCCAAAGGGCACTGCCTGAACAACAGGCAGCTACACAAGCTCTTTGATGTGAAAACATTCATAGGTGATAAAAGCTCTACCACTCGCCTGTATGTCAGGATTTTACTGCCTTCTGTAAAGCAACTTAGGAAACTAGTTTCAACCAAACCGGAAAGATCACAAATGCAGAACAGGAGTCTGACAGCTTTTTCCCTCTCAGGAGAGAGGCAGCAGTCTTTCTGGAGAATCAGACCAAATTATAGATCACTGGGGCTGTCTGCCTGGATTACCATCAGCTGAATGGTAAAGCTTTAGGCAAGAAACACATTTTCTAAACCCATAATCCTTCTTCTCTTGTACTTCATTGATACTACACTAAACAATAAGCAATACATGTACTGGCCACTCTGGAGAGAAATGCCATCTGAGCGGCTACGGTAGTCAGGACCAGGTCAAAACGCAATGCAAGAGGTACAAAACTTGACAACACATTACAGATCACAGAGAGAAACAAAAGGCAGCTAACCATGACAAGAGGATAAACAGAGATGATAACACATTGATTCGGACAGCTCTCCCTGTAATGACCGCAATGTTGAACTTGAATGACTCTCAAAGTCTGTATTTTGCATATTTTCTAAAGTATTGTATTTTCTAAGCACCTGCAGCTTCTCAGACACATTGGATGTCAGCATCTTTAAATGTATATTCCAGTCAGTCTTGCTGTATTAATTCAAAAGTCTCTAGCCAGATGGAGAAGGGAAATAGAACAGGGAAGAAGACAAAAAACATTTTGGGACAAAAAAAACCCCAACACAATAAAATAACTGGTAAGTCCTAAAGGTATAAAATCAGTTCTGGTGATGTTTTGCCCATGCCCAGATTTCACAGAGTTCCCAATCTGAACAGCCAAATGGTTAGTCCAGTGCATACACACTTGGGTCCTGCCACTACTGTCACTACTGATAGACTTTGGCAACTGTAGTATATTTGCACAGCTCTTATCCATCAGTTATTTACCACAATGAAAAAAAACCCCAAACTGTTCTGGCTGTTAGAAGTTTGGCTGTTGGGAAAACTCAATTCTCCTGTTTCACAAGCATTTGCACATCTTAAGGCCTAGGAGATGTAGGTTAAGATGATTTTCTACCATGGTGTAAGTGAAAAGGCTAGAAGTAAAAAGCTGTAAGTGAGAATGGCAGCAGTTTTCCAGGTACAGCTGTGCTAATTGGAATGGCAGGCGATTTTAGCAGGTTGGATGAAAACATACAGTCAGACTGAAGTTCGGGAATGCCTCAGGTGCACTTGAAAGTGCAAATATAAACAACAAATGAATCCAAAATCTTAGTAGGTCAGTATGACTACAAGCTAACAGTTTGTAATTCATTAGTATTTTCCATCCAGGACATACTCTAAATACCTCTAAATAAAATATACGAGAGAATATTTTAATCAAATAAAGTGTACCCAGTTGCATATTACGGACACCTCAAAGAGCTGTTAACACCTTCAGCAAACTGCCAGTTTCTTCAGGCTGTGCTGACTTCAGTTTTACAGATGAAAAGTAAGGAGGCTTTGTCTCCAAAAATGTCAAGTTTTTTGATACTGCCTTTAGTGTGAAACCTATTTATAACTCTCCCAGTTACAATATCAGCTTAGGTCAATATATATGTTACAGGATAAAGAAAGTTCTTAGCCATTCCAGTGAAAAAGATGCTGACCCTGAATCTCTATTCCATTTGAGCCACAGAAATGGATGGAAGGGATGTCTTTAGTTCCTGCTGGACCTCTGCAGTCCCAGGTTCTTTGGGATACATCCTGGTAGGAAAACCAGAAGCCTCTGCACCTACCTTTGTGCCAGCAGAACAGTACCAGTGGGATCCCAGTGAATCATTCCAATCACAAATCGTTCCTGAATAAAAACCCTTCCGTTTAAGCAGGATTTGTTTAAAATTCATGTACTCCTTCCTTCTCTTTCTAAGAGCAGACTCTATTTTAAACAGCTGTTATCTCTTACTTCAAACCAGATAAAACAAACCCAAACTCACATTACATAGAACTGAAATATTAGATAAGAAAAAAGAAGTAACTGAATGGATACCAGGCTGAGCAGAATGTCCCTGATCTGTTGGAGAAAACCCTGTGCCAATGAGTAAGGTGCTAGAAGAAGGTAGTGCTGCACCAGTAAGAGCAGTCAGGTGGAAGGCACAAGCAGCATGGCAGAACCATACAGCAAGGATCCCAGCACCTGCACCAGGCTTAAGGGAATGACTGGCAAGTTCCAGATTTGTTGGCACATTTACTACTAGAAAAACTGCATGTTTTGACAAAATATTTTAAATAATAAAACCTTTTTAGGCAACAAGAGGAAGTGGAGGAGTTTTGTTTGGGGACAAATGAGTTAATTGGGTCCTTATGATAATGTCATCAACAATGAAACGGTGTTAGGTTTGGCATCTTTAAGTTTCAGAGTTAGCTTACTACAATGATCATGAAAGATTCCGCCTCTTTGGTAATTATCAGCTGAGAAAAACATTTCCATGCCAGTTAACACTCAGGCTCATCTCTCCAAGCTGATCAGATCTGAGAACTGTTTTGGTGGTGGTTTTTTTTAAGATGAACACTGAATCTTAGAGCACAGTTGTGCAATACAATTAATTCCATTGCAAAAAGATCTATTATCAATGGGTACCTACATTAAGAGTCTTGAAATCTTTTCACTTGCACAGAGTGAAAACAGAAGAAGGATCAAGCTGTTGCTGCAAAAAAATGGTACGCTAAAACATCTGCTATGTGTACTGAGCAAAACTCCAAATTGCCTCATAAGTTTAACATATGAACCTTGTCTTGCAGTAGGCTTGTTCAAGATTTAGGTCATTACATAGTGATGGCAAATAAACCATGTTATCCTTCAGTTATAAACAAAACAATTTTTTTTTTTTTCTGTAAACATGCTTTTCCTGAGTGTGTTCCTCTAGAGTAAAATTATTTCTGACCTTTCATCTGATAGGTATCACCAAGTATGCTCCCTTATTTCAAATTGTTTTACAGTAGTCAGACAGGGGCTGCTACAGTGCTAAGTAACTTAAGTATTTAAACTGAATTTTAACTTCAACGTTTAAATATTTAAGCAAGGTGGGAGGAAAAGGATTATCAATGGTACAATAATAGATAAAGATTGTACTAAAACATGGATTCAGACATATCAAAAGGTCTCTTCTGTCCTTCTCACTGTAAGGATGAATGCCAGCAGTGTAACAGTGAATCCCTTAGTTTAAAAGTGACAGCACAGGCACCATTTCAGGGAACTTTTCTGGATCCAGATAGGATCCATGCATATCCCCACACAATATGATGTGTTAACATAATGCCATCTTTGCTCTTATTGGCAAGGAAATAAATAAAAGAGTCAAGACATTCTTTACAAGCTACCTACCTTCATGTTCCAAAGAAAGATAATTCCTTTCTTGACTTAAAACCATCATTCAGGTTTATTTTAAAGACAACGTCCCTGAAATGTTTGTCCCTTATGAGATAAATCAGTCTCATAATGAGAAAATTTGTCTCATTAACTTCCTGTGTATGATTTTTATCTGTTATATGTATCCAGGACTTCTTCAAACATTCAAATGACTTCTAAATATTTACCACAACTAAACAAATATATACGAAACTAATGACAATGAAACAAATTGCACACATGAGAAGTTAAATGAACCAGGAAAATTGTGGCTAACAGGATTTTTGCCAAGGATTTCACAAAAAGCTTATCCACTCTTATTTCCTTGACATTCAGGTCTCATAATCAAGTCTTTTTTCTAGTCTCACATGGCAAAATAAAATGAACTAGATTAGACGACACTGATGCATAAGGTGTCACATTACAGTAATACATTTGCCATAACTAGAAGGCACATCTGTGGCCCTGTGTGAATGTTTTGTTGGTCATTCATTCTCACAAGATTATAAAAAATATAACCCTCACTTCACAACTGAGCACTTGCTACATTACGAAGTGGTATACATATGTTGACTGACAGATTGCTCTAATGTTTGTTCAGATTCTCTCTTGGTACAAGTTTCACATGGATGGATCTCTGAAGAGCAGTAAAGTATTTTGAAATACTGAATATACAAAAAATTGAAATATTTTGGAAAAAAAAATTTACGTGATTTGAGAATATATTTGCTGGAATATTAGAAAAACAGGTAAAGTAAGGAATAGGATTATACCTATCTATCTGAAGCCAAGAGACACCATTTAATGTATTAGCTAAGGACTGTTCTGCCTGGCAGCAACTTCAATCGACCTTTGCAATGAAAAATCAGGTAATACTTTAGTAAGAATTAATACTTTTAACAAGACCCCAATTTTCTTTGTAGCACTCAATAGCTTTTAAGATTTATGTATGTGGGGACCTCCCCAACCCTGGACAAATAGTTTATTTCTATGACATAAAATTATTAAACGTAGATTATCAAACTAAAAATAAATGTACCTTTAAAAATCCAACAACAAATGAGATACGTGTCACACTATAAATACTCATAAATTATCTTTAAAGTGTCAGATTCTTCTTTGTTAGTAAACATTTCTCTTAGGTTTTAGGCAGTTTTCTTCCAGCTATTTATTCACACTGTATTCATACTGCATTCTTACAATCTTGTATGTAAAAACAAATGAGATATAGATTTAAAAAACCATACCAGGGAGCATCTATGTAAATAAATTAATGTACAATGATATGAACATAAATATTTTTGTTTAAAGACAATTGACTATTTTTCTATGGGAATTTAATTTCTATGGGAATTAAAGCATGCTCTTGAGAAAACTCGACTTTTTATGGAGAAAAAACACAACGGCAGTATTTGGACAGACTGCCAAAACTATACTATATTTAGCATGGAGCAAAAAGAACAAATGCAGCATCCAGAATACACATGGTTTCCTTACATTTATTCCCCATTTTTTAACAAATACGAGATTATAGCTCAACATTTATATAGCAACTTGTCTCAAAACAGTTGCCCAGATGAAAAATCAGGTACATCACTGTGTACACATAATTTGGCTGATTTGATTTTACAAATAATTTTTTAAACCAAAGCTTTACTTGTGGACCTTGCACAACATATGCACACCCTTGGTGGCCAGAGAAACATGAAATACTGTGAGCAGCCAGGTTTTTTGAAATGAAGTAGTATTTATCTTGCTCACTGAAGAAGTTTTCTGCAAATACATATACTGTCATGAAAACAAATGATTTTTTGTGGACTCATCCACTACAATCTAAACGTAAGTTTACTAGTTAAATAAATATCCTGATGGAACTGGAGTAGACTCTTTTTTTCCCCTTCCAATTCTCCATTTTCTAAATCTCTCCCAGGAAAGAGCACAAAGGACAACACACAAGAGACATGTAATTTACCAGGTCCCTTCTTGTCAGGGTAATAACATGGTTCAAACGATGATGGTATTTTAAAATTTCGCATTTGCAGTGCATTGTGAAAACTAAAGATAGTACTGCATAAAGAAATCAATATTTTTATAAATCCAACTGTGTTAACACAGGCTCTAATAGTCAAGCGGTGCTTTTCAACAAGGGTTTTTTCATGTACATGTAGACCTTCACTGACACCATTACAGCCCTGTTCTCTTCAGATTATTTCTCTCTAGCCCTGTGCTGTTAACGTCAATGTTTCTAGGATCTTGTAGAGAAGTTTTAATCATTTTCGGTTTTGCCAGTTAACGATTTTCCAGTAAAAGTATATCCTCTACATAGGATTTTTATCTAATGTTAATAGGCTAGTTTTTCTTAAGACTGCGGACAAACTGGGTGTCAAGACTACTTGATTGTTTAAGCAGCTTTCCATCTTTGTTTTTTCCTGCCTCTGCACTGCACCCCCACACTTTACCACTTCTAATACTTGTGTGAGTTGAACAGAATCAAAGAAACTGAGCTAGCTGAAAAATAGGGGATAGGAGAGGTACTAGGGAAGGTTTATTTTCGAGGAGGATCGATTTTGCAGTTCAACTTCCAGGTGTACAACCAACTGTGCCAGCTGCCTGCAGTGAAAGGTCAGGGATTGTGGGGGAAGCAGGAGGTGGGCAGAGGCTGTGGACTGAAGCAGTGCTGCCACCAGGGAAGCCCCACTACCTTTTGCAGACCTCCCCTAGCAGTAGTCCATTTACTTCGATGGGACAATATTTTGGTGATTTTCAATCTTTGATAGATAACATGCTCAGTAATTACTTAGCAGGAGAACAGCACTCACATGACTCTTCTCCAAGCTGCATGGATTCCAGGAGAGAACAGAGCAGTAAAACTATTTCTGCTAGAAGGACAAACATTTTGAGCATAAATTGATGGCAATTCATCCATTTAGAAAAGGCTGGTTTTACAGTCATTCTTTAGAAAGGAACTTACTTTAAGACCCAAATATATATAAATACTTTACTACTGGTAAAAATAGAGCCATGTAATATTAACATCATTCAGTCATTGAATGTTGCTGACATTTCTTTCCTCAACCACCTGCTAGTACAGCTCCCCCCTGCAAAAAAGCTGCAAGTAACACCTGCACACAAAGCCTAAGTATTCCTAGTTACAGAACTTGTGACTTTGAAGAAGTCACCAACTTCATTCTGTTAACTATCCTTTGTCGTTGTTGTTGTGTAAATCTATGTATCTACCTCTCCTAGGCGGGACCAAAGACCTATTTCCACTTCATTGTGGCAATTCTTCAGATGTTTTTATAAATTCAAAAAGAAGCAGTGAATTCTTACTTAGAAAACATGTATGCTCAACATGACATGTTGATATCATTAGCCTTATAATACTGAAAACCCCTCAGAACTGTAACTTCCAATGTGCATCAAATATTGAAATCCCAAACAATCATTATTTCTTATTTAGCTTATAAAGGATCATTAGTCCACTAATGTAATGGCACCTTGTTAGTCTATCTTGGGACAGTGGTCTACCTGTCCCAGAACTGACTGTTTTAATTATTTTACCGTTTGCACTATCCACACATATTACAACCAAAATAGAAAACATAACATGGTGAAAAGACATGAGAGAATGCACAATGAGGCACACTCTGCAGGCCTAAGAAACAGCAGTGCTAGTAATACAAAGAAGTTACAGCCAGTCTGATTGAAGTGATGCATTATGAGACACAATCTAAGACACCAATTTTCTTTTCAGCAAATGGATTTATTGACATAATTGATTATAACCATGTACAGCATCTATGCATCTCCCATTGGAAGAATATCCAGTGATAAGAGCTAATGTTAGTGTGATACACAGCTTTACTCAATAATCCCCACTGCATTTCTAACACAAACAGTGGTGTATTCCACAGTCAGTCATAAATGGCCAAAAGCACCCAGGTGTCCAAAAGAACAGAAATTTAAGATTCTTAACAAAAAATAAAACATGATCCTGGATTCCTTCAGTTTTAATTCCATTCAACATTGTGTCTATAAGAGTTACAAATTTTAATCTATACACAGACCGTCAAGTTTGGCCCCTGATATTAATGAAAACTACTGCCTGTCAAAATGAAATCCGAAAGGACTTTTTGCTACTGAACTCAGAATCAAAACACGCCCCCC
>JAVJGI010000050.1:108520224-108620674 GCA_035590275.1 Ibycter americanus | reverse complement strand
CCCGGGGAGGGGGGGGGGAGAAGCTCCCCCCCCTCCGGGGAAGGGGGGAGGGCTGTGCAGCGAGGAGCTTTCTTGAGTGTTTGGCGCCACCTAAGCCCAGGAACGGTCGCATTCATCCTCCTGCATCCTTCAGAGCGGAGGGAAACCAAAACCTTTGGGTACCAAAACCCTCTGGCTTCCACAGCGGCCGGTCCTTCGGGAGAGCCTTCAGCAGAGGGGATCGGGGAGGGCAGAGCCCGCAGGCGGCCAGGAAAGCCACTGTGGGAGAAACCCAAGCACTGAAGTACGGTCAGACCCACCAAAGAGCTGGGGGACTTCAGAAAGGTGGTAGGGGCTTTTCCTTTAACTCCCCAGCTCCCAAAAACTCCCTTGCCACGTTTCAGGGCATTCTTGTATATTTGCTCATGGCTACCCAGTTGAACACTGGGTCCAGGAAAGATTTCTGCAAATCAGCAGCTCAGCTGTCCTAAAGTTGCAGGAAGACCAGCTCGGAATGGGCAGCTGATGCCCCCAGAAGCTCTTGCAAGATGGTTATGGGGCTCCAAAACAAATCTCAAAGACCAGATGAACCACAAGGTACAGGTTCAGGGAGGTACTCGCTTGGCAGTTCCTGGCAGGCCACACGCACCAACAACAAGTGCTGCAGGGGGCAGGAAAACACCTGCAAGTTGGAGAGACAGAAGCACGGATACAGGAGTATGCGGGGTTAGAGGGGCTCCTCGCTGAAGGATGGGGAAGGGAGGAAAGAAGCCACATTCATCAGACATGGAAGAGCTGCTGATCAGATGGAGAAAGGCTAAGCATGACAAGAGATGTACACACCTGCCAACATTTGCAATCGTTTTTGTTATCGGCCCATAAATACAAGTAACACATCCAGCACTCACATCCAGCTGATGCCCAACCGAAGTTTTCAGACCAACACCCAAACAGTAACTCAGCACAGAAGCCTGTGTGTGCTGACCTGTAACGCTCCCTAGGACTGCAATTTGGTTTTACACTCAAAGACCATTAACAGAGTTCAGTCAGGGAATGATTCTCTAATAAAAGCACACGTGAACTTGCATTATGCAAAGAAAACTTCCAGTGACTTTTGACCTTGTTGAGCCACACAAGATGCAAATAATTCAAAGCTTCTCCCATACTGAGAGACTTTCCGCTGTTCAGAAGGATGGATACACATTGCTCCAGGAGGGGACTGCATTTGGTCAGTCATTCTGAAAGAAGATTTAGAACAAAAAAAGGAATAAAAATAGAAAGGTGACATATTGGAGCCAGAAGCTGTCCTTGGACTCTCCCTGAAAGGAACACTGCTTTGGATCAAGAGATAATTACTCCTTGGAGACTTGCCTGTCTATTGCAAACTTTTCCAGAAGCTGAAGCAGACCTTGGGATTTCCAGCCATCCCCTACAGATCCCAGACAAACTCTCAACCAGAGCATCTCATTTGGTCATCAGCCCCCAGCCACGTCCACCTGAAACAGTCCTGGGCAAGCGGCAGCCCATCATGACGCCAAGAAAGACACCCACACTCTGAGCAGAAAAATTAAACATCCATCCAGATGTAACAAAGCAGCCAAACCATCGCAAGCCATCAGCCTTTGTAATTTGTACTAGTTCTCTAAGGGAAAGGAGCTTGCCCTCCATCTTCTGCAGGGGCACACACACGTGGACATTCAAGGAGTAAGAACTCGCTCTCAGCTGTGTCCTCCTCAGAGATTCGCTCTCCCGGGGACCAGCTGCTGCATGGTTATTTACTCTTCTTTTGACTAGTCTCAATCCCTTAAGCAACCTGCCTCACAATGTCCTTTTCCTGGCATTTATTCAGCTTGTATTGTTTTTCCTGGTGCTGTTATGGAGTTGAAGTGCTGACTTTTTAACCCTGGCTGCCCTCTAGTGAGGGATGCCCATGCCCGGTGCCTTGCTGCCCAGCCGGGGCTCTCCTGGCCAGGACCAGGGGAGAGCCCATCCTGCACAGCTTACCTTGCTGCAGAGCCTGAGCACAAGCCCCAGCTCTGCACAAAAGACATACAAAGCAATATTTCCAAACTGAGAACCCTTGCACCTCAGTCACAGCTGCAGCTTTCAAGGATTTACTGATTTTAGAATCCCCCATTCCTGCTTTCTGCCCAAACACTGGTACCTCAACCATAGCTAAGAAGAAATAAGTTCTTGGTGCCCTTCTCCAGCAGAATCAGGAATTCACAGCACTGGGTGGAAGTCCAGTAGTTAAATGTTTTCCCGATATTTTCTGTGTTTTATAAATAACCTAGGACCAATCTGGGCTTTGGCTCAGGAGCAAGAATACTTTACTCAAGTCCCTTCAGTGAAGGCTACGGAGGAACAGAGTTCTTTGCCACAGCAGTAACACACTTGCTGTTAGAGATACTATTTATTCCCTTTCTCTTCCCAGAGAGATTAGCCCTTCCAGTGGGAATTACTCTACATTGGAAATACAGGGTGCCACTAACCCACCAAACTCCAAGTCCTACTGCAGGTAAAGCATACGCAAGCTGTTCACCAGAGCATCTCTTTGCACTCTTTAGCATAGACTGAGAATGGTGCCAGCAGCACAGGATGCAAGCAGAAGGGGTGCTCAGCAGCTTGGATTTGTTCACATTTAGTAATCCCTGAAATTTCCCTGTCCCTACCAGAGATCAGACTGCAGCATGCAGCCCATGGAAGCTGTATTGGAGAAGGTGGGTGGCATGAGCATGTGAAGGGGGCACAGCTGAAACTTCAGCAACAGCAAAGCTACAGAAATCAGCTTGAGAGGGTTTTTTAGGTGGAACACAGATAGGGCTACTGGCTTTGGAAAGCCATTTCTCCAGTTTCTGATGACTATAACATGCAAGTGAAGAAATTACTTCAAATTGAGAGCAAGCTGAGATTTACATATGTTCTTTCTTTCTCAGTCCTTGACAATTAATTCCATCTTGGTTCAAATCCTTGTATCCAGTACTGGAAATATCACCAAATCCATGTATTTACCTTCTCTGTTAAGCAAACGGGGAGTGCAGCAGGAGCTGTTAAGCTAATGTATTATTGAGATCTGACTTGCCTATAGTGCATTTACTTTAAAAATATTATCTCAGGCACTGTTTTACAGAACTGGCTTTATAATCGAAGACCTGATGTTTGGATTTCAAAACAAAAAACTAACATTAGGGAGCACAGTTATGCATCAGTTGGAAATAATCTTCCGTTACATAGCAAACACGTAAATCTGATGGTGACCGACTACCCTGAAACCAAACACAGCATTAGCAGCTCCCAGGAGAAATACAAGAAACATGAGAACCCTCTACAGCAGAACGTTACCTGCAGCCAAGGCATTCATTCACTAGGAACACAATCAGCTCTTAATCCACTGCAGCTAGCAACGCCCGAAGAATGGCAGAGGCTCTCCCTTAATGTACATACGTGTCTGAATTCAGCATTGCTCCACACACCTGAGAGCAACAGCCAGTAGGAAACAAGGTTCCAAAGCAATTTGTTTTGGGGTTTTTGTTCTGCCAATTGCCTGCAATTACCTATTTCCTGAAGTGAGAAGTATTTACTGCAGATTTATGCACCCAAGTCATACTCTGCATCACTCTATATCCCTTTTTCTTCTGCAGTAGGTAACACCCAGCATCAATGTGAACCTGCTCAACATGGGACAACTGGATCTCAGCACATGCATTTGCCATTCACAAGAGAGAGGGGCAATGGATTCTCATGCTCCAAAGGTTCCTGGCACAGCCCCAGTGGGACTTTTCCTTCCCCTCCATACCACACACACCTGTACAGAGGCTCAGGCAAAAGCATCTAGCAGCACAGCTTCACAGATCACCCTGCTGCACATCACGCTACTGAACTTACACATTAGGTAAATGACAACTCTCATCCTTCCAGTAGCAAAATATTTTAGGTTTCCCCAAAGGAAGAGAAAACAAAACTAAGTACTTAAACTTTTGTGAATAAGTCATTCAATCAGATCAAGCTATAAATGCCTGAAAAATTCATCACATTTCTAACACTGCCACTAAGGATCAGGTGTGAAGAATGACAAAGTTTTATTTAAAATTGAAACTGTAGCAGGTCACATGCCCCTGAACAGCAGTTTGCAGATCTGAAAGGCCTGAGGCCAAGGAGAGATTAACAAGAAACAAGTTCAGTCTTGTTGACACATGCTGCTGTATGGCAATACTAGTAACAATAACGATGCCTCATGTTAGCATACACATTACCCAAGACTTTTTCTTATTCCCACACCGGATTATTTGTATTCTGGAGCACTGGCACCTCGTACCGGTTGGCTGAGTTCAGTTATCAGCTCCCTTCAAATCCAGCCAACCAGGCTGCTGGCTGTTGGACTTTTTGGACAGGCACACGACACATACAAGGCAAGAAGAACCCGACTCCCGGCTGCGCGGCCAACGCAAATCCATTTGTTTTCCCAGGTCTGTTTGCTCAGCCTGCGAGCCGGGATTGGCAGGCGGTTTGGGAGCGGAGGACTTTGAATTACAGCGGGTGGACTTGGCAGGACTGCTGCCCGGGCAGGAGCCGCGAAGGTGCCCTTACCGCCACGGTTCTTGTTGGGGGGCAGAGAAAAAGCAAAGCCCCACACGGCCATCTGTGCGGGGCTCGGTAACCAGCGCAGCCGAACGCATGGGCTCCGACCGCCGGGCACCCGGCACCTTTGCAGCGCGACTGTAGCGCACCCGGTCCAACACTGGCATTGTACCCGCCACCTTCGCGCGTCACCTCTGTGCCGCTGTCACCCCCTCCCCACCCCGAGGGACACCGCAGGGGGGGCCCTTTGGTCTTCCTCTCAAGCCCACCGCACGGCGACGCGACGCGCCCCGCACTTACCGGTGCCGGCGGCGCTGCGTGGGACGGACTCGGCGTTCCCCATGGCCGGGCGGAGCGGAGCGGGGCGCAGGAGAAAGACGAGCTCCGAAACTTGCCGAGAAAACTCAGCGGAAATTCGTACTTCCCACACTGTGCCCTGGGGGACCGGAGGATCGGATGGAGCGGGGGAGAGGGGGGGTGCGGGGGAGGAAGCCCGCGACCGGTCCTGGCTCGGCTCAGCCCCGGCAGCGAGCAGGGGCGCAAAGTGGGAAAGTAGGAATTGGAACCGGCTGTGGCTGCCTCCCAGCCACATGGGCTGCAGATAGAGCTGCGCATCGGGGAGGGGGAAGGGAACAGAAGTAAACTGGTTGTCGTCTGCCCCACCCACCCCCCTTTTTCTTTTTTTTTTTTTTGTTGCTTGTGTTTAGAAACCTGCCAAAAGCAATAGGTACGGTTTACCACGGATTAAGGACTTTGTTTTGTTTTGAGCAAACGGCATTCGGAGGACTAAGCCACCTACAGTACATCACAGGCTGAATTTTCATTCTTCTCTGCACCTCCTGCCCAGTAGGTTCCTGACAAAGCTGCCAGTGAAGATGCAGTTGAACGTAGCTCCAGCTCCACTAATGCCTCGTCAGGGTGATTAAGATGCCCTTCAGAAATAATTCCCGTTTTAAAGATTCTTCTCTTTCAACAGCATACAAATTCAGAGTGAAAGGCAGGTGTTGGAAAGTGTACTGAAAACAAAATAGACAGCATACGCATCCATTCAATGACTTGCCTTCCCCGTTGGCATTGTTTGTTTCCCTAAGATGTCGCCAATAATAACTAAAGGTAAATAAGCCTCTAAGGGCAGGAGGAAATGCCTAGATATGAAGGGTATATAAGGCTTGTCAAGGATGATGAGAGAAAGGAGATAATGCCCAAAATACCATGTTGCAAATTTAATAAAATACATTGGAAACTGTGTTATACATGAAGTTGTATCCAACTGCGCACACTTTGCATACACTTCTGGACTAAAACAGTGTGCAAGCCATGTTCCTTTCTCTCATCAAAAGGCAGAATTTATAGACAGCTTTCACGGAAGTTTTGTGGTTAGTGGCTGTGTCAATGTGAGCAGAGCATGGTATGGTAGTTTGTGCTGAGTCCTTACTCTCTGATTTCATGGAGAGGTGTTACTTTGATCAAACTCTTGATTTGGTCCCGCTTTTTAGCGGCTGGAGAATATGAAGTGTGCTCCAGGCCTGGTCTGGAGCATGAAGCACAGTGTTGAGCATGGAGGTGATCAGCAGATTTGCCTCAAAAGCACACTGACAGTCTCAAGAAACCTTGAAGAGAAGGGATAAGGCTTGGCTCAGTCAAAGGGGCATCGCTATGAGCATCTTAATTCCTGGCTCTCATAGTTAGCTGAGGCTGGCCCTTATGAAAAATAATCTTTTTGTAGTGGTAACTGCATTGTGCTGGTGTGGGAAGTCATATTTGGAGTAGGAGAGTGACATTTTAGATAATCTGGAAGAAGTCTGCAAATGTCTTCTAAAATCAAGCGAGCAGCTCTGAGCTGTAACTTGCTTATTGGGAAAAAGTATGAACAATAATGTGGTAGAATATGGTTATGGCAAGGTAAGCTGGTTTTTGGGGTTTTGTGAGATTTTTTTTTTTTGTGAGAAATGACAGCTGCACAGGCAGTCTTGGTAAGCTAGAAGAGTAACTGGAAGATTAGGTACTTATATGTAAAAATCTGCTTATAGGGGAAGGTGTTGTAGTATATTGCATTAAAGATTTTGAAGCAAAAGTGGTGGAAATCAGAGTTGTCAGATTCCAGAACTTGCTGGCTTCTGCAGACATGCAGTATCTTGTCATCAAACAGGCATGCTCTTAGATTAACTTTATTTAAAATTGTGTCCTGAATTGCTGCTGCGTTGTTTTTTGAGGGTGGACAGAAGTTGGTCTGCTTGAGTGGAGTGGAAAGTTTCTGTTTTGACTATTTGTACCTGCTTTATTTTGAGCAGTATATGCTTGATTACCAAGGTGTTTTTTTCCTGAAATAAATCTGAGTAAGTTTCACAGGAGGAACTTTTTGCTAGCCCTTTTTCTTCTTTTCCCAGGTTATGAAAGAAGCCAATCCAGCATTTGTTCATGATTCTAATGTCCATGGGTTAAGAATCCAGACCTTTTAACTCAGTCTCTTCCTTACTGAGTATGTTTTCACTCACCAGCTTTTTCTTTTCAGTATCTTATCACATCATGTCTAATATTCAGGACAAAGTAAAGGGATTTTTTCACCCTGCGAAGACTGCATATTTCTTTCCCTATTCTCAAAGCCACTGCAGTGCAAGAGAAGACATCCTGGCTCTCAAAGTTTTCTTTAATTCTGATCAAAGCCTAATTAACTAGTGACTTTTTCCCCCAGCACATTTGCTTCACTGTGGTGTATGTTAAACAGTGAAATTTTAGAAAAACATTCTGTATAATGGTATGCCTATTTTCTGTTCCTTTGGGTTTTTCTTCTGAAATTTGCTCAAGCTTACAAGGGCAATTTATGAACTCTTTCCTGTAGAAGCACCGTAGATCTTTTGTAGTCATGTGTCGTTGCAAATACTAGAAGTTTAAGTCAAATTGTGTCTTATGTATTGCTTTTGATTTATGCTTTCTGACATTTAGCCAACATTATTATTTTCACTGGGTTTGGGGAATTATAAGTGACAGGAATTTAATAGAAAAAATTTACTAGTTATTCTTACAAAGAGAATTCATCATACGCTTGTTCTCACACTGGAAATATATTATCCCATAAACAAAATAAACAAATACAATGGGCCTTTTTGCTGATTTTTTTTCTCTTAAATTCAGCTAGGAAGTTATTATTCAAAATACATTAGGAACACATTTGTTCAGATAAAAGGTGCCACATTTGTTTTCCTACTTTGGAATAGAAACTTTCCAGCTGCAGTAGTTCTTGTTTCCTTATCCAGGCACACAATAAGATTTTTAATGCATGATTGAGAAACAGTGATCTTTTTTACCCCAAACTGAAAAAGCATAAATCCATCTATGAAAAACTGGCGGAGGTGGGGGGGGGTGGAAATTAAAAAGTACCCTATTCTTAAAAGATTTAATGATTATCTTAAAATACACCTTCATGGTTAAGATTTGAAGTATGAGCACTTTTAAGGGCCGAGGACCTGGAATACCATCTTTCAGCTGGTATGTATCTATTCCTGTGATGATTGTGAGAGAACTGACCTTAAATAAGGTATTGTTTCATGGCTAAATAGTATCCATATGTTTGTTATACCTAAAACCAAATACCTCTATGATGCTCTTATTTGTTGTTGGTTTTTTCGAGTGATGTTATCTAGGCACTGGTCAGAGGACTGGTGGTTGAAAGTGGTGGACGCATACTTGTAGGCAGAATGCAAAATGGAGTGGAAGAAGCAGCATGCTCAGTGTAGCCTATCCCAGTGTATACTGGGGCTGTGGCAATATCTGCAAAAGAAATTTCCATTGAACAAAATTACTTTTTCTTGATTCCAGTATAAGAGAACTGGTGCTGAACTGGTACATTTAAGGTCTGGTATCTCATAGCTTTATGTAGTTACCAGGAATGGTAACTAGTTATGTGGAACTGGAGCTTTATTTCAAAAGAGGAATTTTTCATTGGTCTGTATAATTCTTCTGCCCACTGCACATCACAAGTGTTTTCATCTGAGTTTGTACAAAATGTTTATAGAAGTGTTAGCTCTAAACTTTATTTCTTACTGAGCCAGCTGGCTTCATAGAAACTTTAAACTATTCAACTTTAGTGTCAAAATTCCCATTTAAAACAAGACAAAAAGCTTCTGTAAATTGGTATATCAACATGTTTAGTTGGTTAAGATACAAAAACTTAATTTGGAGTTATTTGACTTACATTTGACTATTCTGTCATTGGAAGCTGTGGTACACATCATTACTGCATAGGTTGTGCGAAGTTCTGCCCAAGTAAGCATAAAGAAAACCAGAAAGATATTAGTTGATTAGCTGTTTTCTAGCTGATAAAATGTCACAGTGTGCATTTATATGTTTGTAGATACCTTTGCTTTTTAAAGAAATGAAAATACTTTGGAGCACTGCAAAGTATTAACAAAACAGTTCATACACCATCAATGTCTTTGTTAGTAGCTCCTGCAGCTCATGGATTAAAGCATTTTTTAAGTGGTCACCAGTTTTGGTGCTATTCTGCGTGTCAGTGCCAGTAATGCAAATACCATAGTGTAGGAAAATACGAGAATTCTAGTGCCAAATGTGCTAATTTTTTTTTTCCTTTGACATTGCACAAACAGTTCACCTATGTTGTGTAATTTGTTGGTTGCACTTAGTGTAGTAATTAACATTATAAATAAAACTTTTTCCTGATACGATGTTTTGTGCTCATGTGTAATGAAATGTTGCTTGCCACATCCAGTTCTTCAGAAATAAAGCATGACTCCCAGGCCAGCAGTTAATATTACATGCCTGTTCTGTTCCACAGAATGAAAGCTACCAGATGTTTAATAGATATCTGGTCCCATCATCCATAGAGGTCTGTGGCCTACAAGGCTCTGCTGATTACACATATCTTTAAATCTTTCCAGAATTAAACATCTGAGTAAAGTATTTGTGGTTTTTGACATATGATGCTAGTCTAGACATGCTAAGTTTTACCATTGTGTGCATGTTCTGTCGAACAATAAAAACCCACTGAATTTCACATAGAGTAGGTTGTGCCTCTTAGAATTCCTCTGGGCAGGCGGTTCCAGGGCTTGACGATGATAGCAATTGATTCCTTTGTGCATATTAGTTTACTGCCTAAGCAATTCCAAGTCTGTTTATTGGGTTTCCAACTCTGTAGACTGTGTGAAACAAATTGTAGCTGTACCCACACGTAGCAATGTATTCACATGATCTGTCTGCAAGTAAAAATCAGCTAGCTCAATCTATACAATTAAATGCAAATCAAGTAATGGATGTTGTTGCTATAATACTAGTATTTCACAACAGTAAATGGAGAGTTACGTATCTGTGTTCTTCTGCGTAGTGATCTCCACTAGTATGGATCACTTACAGATTAGCTTTCATCAGTTAGATTGGCTGACTCATACTTGCAAAGTCTAACCAATTATTTAGCTGATATATTTTGCTTTATCTAACACTTATTTCCTGAGGGAGAAACTCTTTAACGGAAGTACATGCGTTTTGTGGAGTCCAGCATATGTGATGGTAAGAAAGGTGAGAACCCTACTTGTGTCAGGATAAGAGTGGTGTAATTTATGTAAGACAAATGCTTATGTAGCTTATGCAGGGCCAATTAGCTGTTGCAGTGTCTGCAATTCTTTCGCATGATTATCTGTTTATATATTGAAACTTTGCAGTATTGTTAGACCAGTTTTTCCATAACGGGGTAACAAATCAGGCAAGTGTTCCTGCAAACATTCTCTTCTCTTTCTCCATAAAAGGATATGTGTACTTATGGCAATCACTTTCATAATGGGTAATACTCTTTTGCCATGTTTTTAGTGTGATGGATGCTCTTTTCTATTCCTATCATCCCGTAATTTGGGAAGTGTAGCAGAAAGATCCTAAAACAAAATACCACTTGGACCAGGACTTCTACTACTAATTGGTAAAACATGTTCAGATAGATATGCAGAAAAATAGAAAACACTCACTGTTTGATGCAACTGACCTATGTCAGGTTAGAAGGGATTGCTCAGTGTCATTTAGTCTAGCCTCCCAAGTAGATCTGGTTGCTCAGGGCTCTGTCAATTCTCTGAGGATGGAGGTATCACAGTGCCTCTTATTAGTTAGCTGAAGACAGCAAAGCTGTCTTATGGTTAAACAAATCCTTTTCTTTCAGTTACTCCTCATACATTGACATGCTTCAGCCTCATCATCATCTGTGGCCCACCACTGGACTTGCTTCAATATGTCAGTGCTGTTCTTGTATTGTGGCAGCCAAAAGCCAATAGCTAAAACTGCAGGGCCACAAAGATGAGTAAGGGACTGGAGTGTCTGTCATATGAGGAAATGCCGGGAGATACGGGACGGTTTAGCCTAGAGAAGAGAAGGCTCAGGGAGGATCTTATCAATGTATATTAATACCTGAGGAGAGGGTGCAAAGAGGATGGAGGCAAGCTTTTTTCAGTGGTGCTCAGTGGCAAGACCAGAGGCAGTGGGCACAAACAGAAACTCAGGAGGCTCTGTCTGAACATCAAGGAACACTTTCACTGCGAGGGTGATCGAGCACTGGCACAGGTTGCCCAAGGAGATTTTGGAGTCTCCATCCTTGGGGATACTCAAGCTGTCTGGACACAGTCTTGGGCAGCCTACTGTAGATGACTCTGCTTGAGCAGAGGGGTTAGACCAGATGACCTCCAGAGGTCCATTCCAACCTCAGCCATCCTGGGATTCTAAAGCTGGTCACAGTACTTATGTGCTCACAAGTGCTTAATAAAGGGGAGTAATCACTTTGGTTGACTTACTGGCTACACTCCTGCTAATCCAGCCCAGTATGCAGTTGGCCTTCGTTGCTGGAAGGGCACACTACTAACTCATGTTCATTTTGTTGTCTGTTAGGTGTCCTATGTCATTTACAGCAAAGCTGCTTAGCCATCTTAGATTGTAGTGCTGCATGGTGGTTATACTGTCCCATATGCAGGACTTTGCATTTGCCTTTGTTCAAGTTCAGGTTTCAGTTGTCTCTTTTTCTCCAGCCAGTTGAAGTCCCTCTGAAGATCAGTCTTGTCCTTCAATATATTGGATGTTTACTCATGTGTTATCATCAATGAAGATGCAGAGTGTGCACTCTGTCCCATTCTGCTGCTAGTTAATAAGGGTGTTAAGGAGTATTAAATGATGTTAAAGAGTGGGTAGAGACCCACTGGGGGATGCCCATAGTAACTGGCTGCTGCTTGGACTTAGTATTACTTTCTGATCAGAACCCAGTGTGTCTGAGAGTCCAACTGGTTTTCCATCCACTTTATCCACTTATTTAGCCTGTGTCTCACCAATTTTGCTATAATGATGTTATAGGACACTGTTGAAGGCTTTGCTAAAAGCAAAGTAAACATCCTGTTTTGCTCTCCCTTTGTCCTGTGAGCGAGTCACAGTATCACCAAAGGCATTTAGGTTGGTTAGACCCAGTTTGTCCTTGATGAATCCACACTGAGTGTTTTAGTCACCTTTTTGTCCTTATGTGCTCAGAAATTACATTCTGGAGGATGCACTCCATAACTCTCCTGGGACCAGAGGCAAGGCTGAGTGGCCTGTAGTGGTCTGGATCCTCATTGCTGTCCTTGAAGATGGCCTTTTTCCAGTCATTGGGGACCTCCCACAATCACCATGATCTTCTGACGATAGTAGAGAGCAGCCTTGCAATGAAATCAGCCAACTCGGATGCAGCCTATCTGGGCCCGTGGACTTGTATATGTCCAATTAGCTTTAGTGGTTCCTGATTTGATTATTATGGGTAACGCTTCACTCCCACAGACTCTGCTACTAAGCTGAAGTAGCTGGGACACCTAAGAAAAAAACCCTACCAATAAAAACAGAGGCACAGAGGCATTTAATACCTCAGACTTTTCCATTTCCTTTATCACTAGGTCCTCTGCCCTGTTAAGCAATGGTCTCACCTCTTCTTCAGTCTTCTTTTTGCTGCTGGTATTGAAGCCTTCCTCACTTTTGTGTTTTACATCTCTAGCAAGTTTGGGCTTCAGCTGAGCTTTAGTTCTCGTGTTTGCATCCCTGCATGCTCGGGCAATGGTTCCCTTTGTCCAAGTAGTCGTGTTTCTGTGTCCATCTTCTGTGGTCTTCTGCCATACTTGCTTGCTTTCCTGAGTGTCAGAAAGGACCCTTCTTGTGCTTGGATAAGGTTGCCCTTGAACATCAGCCATGTCTTCTGGGCCCTGTTGTCCTTCATGGCAGTATCCCATGGGTTCTGCCAAGCAGATCCCTGAACAGGCAATATCTGCTTTCCTGAAGGCCAGGATTGTAATTTCTATAATTGATCTTGCTCACTCGAATCAGGATTTTAAACTCCACAATGTTATGGTTATTACAGCTAGGGTTCCCCTCAACTTTTACAACCTCGGCTGGTTACTGGTTGTTCATGAAAGCAGGTCCAACAGATCACCTGCTTAGCTTGTCAGTCACCTGTATCAAAAAATTGTCATCAACACACTTCATCAACATGTGCTTTGAACTCCTGTTTCATGATTAATATATATGAGTCTTAAATAATTGAAAACTATGTGCTAGACCCTGAACTGGAGTGACTCAGCATACCTTTGAAGTTAATAGAGCCATATGCTCATGTGCTTTCACGCAAAGATCTGGCCTCAAGTCCTAGATGGTTTTTAAGAAACCATTTAAGTACATGACTAAGTCTTGACTAGAAAGACTGAACGGATCATCAGGTTTAGTCATGTGCTATCAAAGTCTGTCATGTGAGTCCGTTCACGTCCTTTTGAGAAGTTATTTCAGGATTTTTTGCTCCTTTTGCTGCTACTGGAAGCATCTTTGAGAATATTCTGGCCGTAGCAGGCAACCTTCCAATTGCTGACATAACTTTTTCCTGTTTAGTATGCATTTCGTCTTGGGGGTCTAAATTATCCTTTAATGTAAAAAAATTCTAATTATCTTTTGGCATTCAGTGTTCTGATATTTACAGAGACTCCAGTCCTATCCCTTCAGGCTGTTTTGCTGTGATAAACAATCCAAGCTGGTGTAAGCTGCTATAGACAGATAGAGTTTTGATTCCTCTGTACATGCCAGTGTCTCTCATCTCTGTTTTAATTACTCTTTCTTGGATATGAGTGATAGAAATCTACACCCAACTCCAGATAAAGTCTCTTCAATGCCTGAAGAGAGTTTCGTATGCTTAAAAATATGCTTGGTTTGAAATCACTTAAGGCCATTTCATTCAATCCTCTTCACTACCTGGAACATTTGTGTCATATGTCAACAGTGGCACCTCTAGATTTAATTCAAAAGTCTGTAAAATTTTGTCACTGGTTCTTAATACCACATTTTTGCTATATATGGCAATATGTGGTACTAAGAGTCATAGTTTTTAGTGAAAATGGGCAGTAAGGCAGTGTTACATAATCCTCCAATCTTAAGCACTGAGTATTTCTATATAAATTGACCTGTGGACACATGTGTATTTATGGGGGCAGACATACTTTCCTAACACTGCAGACAGTGAGCCTTTGAAGCAGAGAAATACATATTTTTAATCTTGTATTGGGCATTGTCTGTGCAGCCACTTCATTTGTATAAAAGTACCTTGATAAAGTGTTTGTAAAGTTTTTCAAAACATTTACTAATTAAAATGAGAGGACCTAGAAAAATGAAGTAGAAGCAAAAGCAGTGTAGCCCTCGCATTCTTCTATTTTTATAAATATTTGAATTTTGGTTACACTGTACTTAATACCACATGATGAAATGTGATATGGGATGAAAGCTGTTGCTCATGCTGTAGCTGAGACTCGTTTAAAATGGCTGATTTATTGGTAGTATTCCATTATACTTCATAGTATTGGGTTACAGATTACTTAGATTACTTCAGCTGAGTATGTTCCAGTAGCTCCAGAGAAGAGCGTGTGATATTGTCCAGCATTGTGGACAAAAGAGAGACGTGCTATGGCACGTAGCTGAATGTATAGAGCTGGTGAGGAAAGAGTCATAAGAACACAACATAAGTAAGAAGTTAATCTCATATTCTCAGGGTCTAAGAACCTGTAGGCTAGATGATAATAGTGTAAGGTGGGGCTAAAAGTTGCTGGAAAACTTACACCTGATCTGTGTTGGTAATTACTCTAAAACTTGTGAGGTTTAACAGCTTGAGTTCTGCGAAGATTTATCCTATGTATCTGACATTAAAAATCTGGATGATGGAATAGAATATGCTCATTTGATTTGCTGGCAATGCTTCACAGAGGGGGAGCTGCAGCTATTGGAGGGTAGGGTCAGAATTCAAAATTAACTTGAGAATTAAATGGTCTGAGGAAAAAACTGATCCATAATCCCAAAAAGGATATGGTGAAGGCAAGAATGTAGGCAGGGAGAGCAGCAAGGATGATGAGTGTTAACAGCAATTTTGATAGTAGAAGGGGATATACAGGCTGGTGTAATGTGCATGTCTGTTGTTTTCACCACTATAAGAAATCTTATCTTAAAAACATGCTAGTGAGACAAGGACGTATTACTTTTATTTTTGGGGTGGGCAACTGAGCAACAGAGCTCAATAATTTCTTGGTGTCTAATTTGGGACGCTCATCACCAGTTTCATAGTCATTAAAATTCATGTAGTATTTAAATAGTTGGTATACAGCTTCTGGTAACTAAACTTGCACCTTTAATGTAGAGGTCACTTCTTTTGAAAATCTGACTTCCCAGATGTTTCGAATTACACAGCCTTGAAATAAAGGACTCCAAAGTTGTGGGGGTTGTCGGCTGATCTTTGGTAGAGACAAAGATAGAACCTACTTCTCATGGCAGCATTTAAGTATTTGGACTAAAGAAATGCTTTTTCTCCTTAACCCTTCCAGTTCTTGTCTTCTGTACTCTCATACTGTTTCACTCTCATGTCCTGCTGATAACAACCTCCTCAAGACTTTGTGGTTCCATGCTACTGGGCCAAGACCCTGCTCATTCATAAAGAATTATGCAGTACTTAACATCAGAATGTGTGTTAATATATATGTACATAAATGCCAACAAGGTTTGATGGCAACCTAAATTCTGGAATTTCTTAATAACTCAGTGTTTAACTTTTAAAATTTTAGTATATTTTAATGTGATTTTTATGTATTTTTAACTTAAGTTCTTAACATTTGAAGTACTGTAATACTCCTGCAGACTATGGTGGTACTATATTTTTCTTCATACATTATAAATGAAAATATTTAAATATTAACTATTTTTCTTTTCTATATCAGATTGTGAAGAACAATCCTCACTTGCTCCCAGGTATCACCATGATAACTGATGGTCCTGTTTGAAAGTCACGATCTTCTGGGAAGTCTGAAGTTACTTGGACAGTGGATGCTGAGTTATGTTCTAAACTGAGTGTTTTCTTTGATTAGGAACTCTTTACATATTTCTCATGTAGCACACTGGATTTAGAATATGAATTTCTACAGTCATGTGCAATATAGTTTTTACCTCCTTAGCCCCGTATAATATGAATAGAATACCATGGGAGGGCTTGTGCCTAGTATTGTTCAATTAGTCCTGTAAAATTAAGTGTCAGAAAAAAACTATTGTGGTTTAATGCTGGATATTTAGATAGCTACATCATTATTGTTCTGTCAGTGTTGTTTTAACTCGCTCTTATTTTTTTTCCACCTCTCTACCTCCGTTTGTTTAACGTAATGGGTAGTGTTTTTGCACAAAATTGTACCAAAATTAACATCCTGAAAGTAATAAAACTTAATAGAAGCCACATTTGTGATGGACTGCCTGTTAACAGCAATCTATAGGATCAGTGCAAATGTATCATGTTACAGATACCTCATTCTTAATCAATGTAGGTTCAGAAAGTTGGTTTCCGAGGCGGAGGGTGGGAACACGGGCAGAAGGGAGAACTATCGACATGGAGAAGAATCTTGTTGATTTATATTTTTTATAGTATTTTCAGGTTACTTATTGAGGTATCCAGTCATTCTGATCTGTTGTTTATTACTGTAAATTACTTATTTGATTGTCCTTATTCTTTAATAAATAATTTGATATTGAAGTGACTAGTTATAGCTGACCTACTGTTGCTTGTTCAGTCCATGTGAGAAAAGAAAGTAAACACTAATGCCACCAGGATACTTGCTTAACACAAACCAGTGCTATCCAGCCTGAAAGTATGGAGACTGGTCTTTAAAAAAAAATTCATTTAGCTGGAGTCTCTGGTGAAACAATACACTTGTGTCTGTGGTGTAGCATACAGGTACTTTTCTTAAGGGAAAGTGCAGTAAGCACAGAATATTTGACTTGCATAGATTTCTCTGCCTCAGTGGCTCCTCTGTTAAGCTGAATATACCCTGTATTTTGCGCCAGATCTTCAGTTGGCATTATTTGTTATACCATAGCTGGCTTTTCCTTATACCAGTTACAGTGCTGGTCAATCAGCGTGCTACATTTTTACTCAGTCCCTCCTGTAAACATTTTAAAATATTCTATAACTTGGAGAACTTATGTTATGTATGAGGCCAAATTACCATAAAAATTAAATGTGTCCAACAAGGTAAGTCTGTTTTTTTCCAGTGGTTATTACCATATTCAAAAGCTGAAATATAATAAGAAAGGTGCAGAAAGGATAGTTGCAACTTTTCAGTTACAACATCCATTTTGTTCATGCTGTAGAACAAAAGGCTATCTGAAGCTGGTCATGTGTTCAGACTTACTGAGGACTTACCCTGTATAACAACCATGATGCAAGGGGTTTAACATTCAGCATGAATTATAGTGATAGTGTATATTACATATATACATAGTATGTAGTGATAGAATTGTTTAAGCACATTATTAAAGTTTCTATTAAAAGATTAAGCAGTGTGGAACCTTTGTGAGGTAAAAAACCTTCCCTTATTACTCCCTTACTTCAAAATTATCAGGAGAGAACTTCCTCCCCTCTTCTCCAATGTTATTTATATTAAGACCAGCTTTGTGTCTTGGGGTTGTCCTCTCCAGCTTTCCTCCTTGAGACAGCCTTACTTGAAATAAGCAAAACCTTTCTCCGTGGACTGCTGCTTGTGATTTTCATACTTGAAATATCACATGAAATATAATTTGTGTGTTGAAGAAATGTTATATGTTTGGGAGATGATCCTTCTCTTTTCCTGCTAGTAACAAACAATGCAATTTTATGTTATGACGTAATTAATTGTGAATACAATAGGTTTAGAAATTTGCATTTTAAAATTAGCAAACTCAAATATCAGTTCTCAAAAGAATAATTGTATTAATAGGTCAGGAAATAAATACCCGAAGCAGAAGGAATGGAAGATTTCCCATTGGATGCCGCTTGGGCATAAAGGCTGTAACCTTTTCTTGTCTTATCCTGTGAGAAGCTTTCAAACCTCTCCATCTTAATGAAAATCCATTTTTTCCCATTTCAGAGTTGTCAGATCCACCAGCAGAATAAACTCTAAATGGGACAATTGGAAGGAAGCTTGGAGTACTGGTGGGTCTCTCTTCTTCCAGCTTTAGGGATCTCAAGTAGGAAATGCCAGTGGCAGCGGGGTCAGTCCACCCTCTCTGGCTTAATAAAAGTGAGCGTCTGTGGTCCTGCTTCTATTTTAAAGGCATGCTTCTGGGGGCGGGCGGGGGAGAAAAAAAAAAAGGCCTTGGTAGGCTAGGGAATAAAATATACATTAAGCCCACTGATATGTTTGTGTTTAAAACAGATGTATTTTTAAAAGTGGACTAAAAATATGCAGACTTTAGTCAATTGACAAACACTACAATAATGACCAAGCTTCTGAAAGAAAAAAAATGCAAGGAATAAGATTGTAATTGTGTACAAACAACTTCAGGTCATAATTTCAATTGAAATATGTTGTTGAAATAATGACATTTTAAAAACTATACTTGGATAAGGAAATATGGGACTGAAGACACCTGCTGTGGGCTGATCTGTTCTTAGTTGTCCTCAAATGTGACGGTGATGCCAGTATATAAGAGAATGGTTTCTGAGGCCAATCCAAGCCTATGTGTACAGTGATGTGGAGTAGAGTTGTTGCTCTACTCTCCAACTGTACAGGCAGTTGGAGACAGAAGAGAATTTACTGTGTCAAAATACTGGGGTAACAATAACAAGCTATCCTACCATATCCATGAATATTTCCTCTAATTCACATACCTACTTCTTTTTCTTTTTTCTTTTTTTGCTCTTTTTTTTGGATTATTTTTTCTTGTTTCTGTTTTCTTTTTTCATGTGATTTAGAGTTATCCATAAAAATGTCAGACATTTTTTTTTTTACACCCTTTTTAATTCTTTTGTTTGATTTAGATATAAATATCTATTTTCTGGAAATTAAACTTGCTTCAATGGTACAGGAAGATTAATAAGCTCTTTATGGATTGCTACTTGCAGTTCACTATGAAACTGCTTTCGTGCAGCCTGATCAGCTATTTCTGTTGGCACACAACAGAGCTGGAGTTTTGCCTAGAGTAGCACAATCTTTTTATTCGCTGGAGAAACAGCTAGTCACCACCTCAGCTATATGATACTCTGCCTGCTGCTATGCAGGGACCTAGTTACTCACTGTTTGTGCTAGTGCCCACACCTCTAAAGCTCTGTGATGTCCACAGTTTATCATTTCTTTTCCTAGCACTTCTCTATATTCCTGGGTTTTATATGTTTCTGTTGGTTTCTTTTGCATTCTCACTGTCAGCTGGTGCCTGACTTGACAACTTGCTTACAGTTGTCATGCCAACTGCCAAGTCTGGAAACTCAAGTAGAGAGAGGATTTATCTTTTTTTTTCCCCTTTTTTTTGTGTCAAGTACTCTCTTCACAGTTACCAAGCTGCATGGAATGAATGCATAATTATGGCAAACAGTTCTGTGGCTTTGGTCTGACACTTAGATTTCTAAATATCCGTTTCTGCTTCATGAAGACTTTTTTCAGCCCTTCCTTAATCCTTGCTGCTTGTCCACATGCTGAAAATCAGAAAAATTAGAAAGAGATAAATGAAGTGGGGAAGGGATTTTATAGACTAGTAGTTGCATTTTCCTTATTTAAACAGAACTGAAAACATACTTCAAATGCCCTACATAGAAGTAATTTTAAAAAACCCCATGAGTCTGTTCAGTCTTTCCGAAAGTTAGATATTACTGAATTTGATTCACTTTTTGTGCCAAGTCATTCAATATTTATGTGTGTCAGCTTTCCAAATAACTGAGTGAAAAATACAACAGGGCTACAGGAAATTAAAAATGCAAACTCTTAACTCCTTATACTGAGGTCGTATGCAATCATTATGCCTTGTTAGTAGCGTATGTAACAAAGACGTAGTTCTGTGAAATAACTGCTATCCAAAATAAACAGTAGTTTTAATAGGTTTGCTGTAATTGACAGCTACATTCACAGGTGAATCGTATTGGAAAATGTAATGTGTTTAAAAGGAATGGTTTAAAAAGGAAGAAACATGGAAATTTCATCTCAGACAATATTGCTCTGTGGAGATTCCTATAGGTAAGTTTGTTCTAGGTTTCACAGGAACTACCTGTATGACTCGTGTAACATTGCATCTAAAGTGTATCTTGCTTTTCTCAAGTTCAAAAATGTGTGATTTATTGCTGAAGATATTTCATATATAAATACTTACTGTATTTCATTACAGTTCTTATTTGAAATTGAGCTTTTATGGCTGCAAACTTTTATTGAGAACATGCATTTATTTTGCATGAAGGACTTTAGAGAATCAAATAAACTGGTTTAGCCTTTTCACAGTTGGTTAATAGTAATTTTCTCTTCTTCTACTGTATGAGACAAGTATGTTTGCTTTAACTGAGCCCGTTCTGAAGTGGAAGGCTTTTAGATCTTGTTGAAAAGAAACCTCAGATATCTAAAGAAGTTTTAATCTATTAAGCAGCTGTTGTGGATCATGGTTCCAGAGCTATATTAAACATTATCTTATACTTGGCCTACCTTGTAATAATCTCAGGTAATTTCACTCTAAATACTGGAGACTCTGCAATTTGTCTAAAGCATTCACTTTTTCTTCTAGCAGCAGTGCTCTAAAGAGGAGTCTACAGCTTGCATTGGCCCTTCATAAGGACACAGGAGCAGAGGTAATTGCATTGGTCAGCAACTCCAGGTCTTAGTAATTGTAGATAACTCTGCAGTAGACATTTAATCTTAAAGGATCTAGAGACCAGCTGTACCTCTTAGCACCACACACTCTGCAAAAGCCTGTAAAAAAGGCCAAGAGTTACAAGCTGCCATAAGAATAAAGATGAAGCATTGCAAATGTCTTGGGATCCTGCGGTAACACAATCTGTGATCAATAGTTTCTGCATGGTCTTTAGAAGAAAAAAAAAAATATATATATATATTGTTCATATACATGCTACAGGCAAAAGATCCCTGACAGGACTTGTCTTTCTGATCCTAATTCAGGTGACGTGTTAAGTGGGCCTGTGAGCAAGGTGAAACAGGCTGTCCTCCAGAGGTTTTAATACTTTGAGGAGCACCAGCACAGCCCAACTTGTTTATTTTTTCTTGTGCTTTCCATCCTAATACTTGCTAATGATGAGACAGGATATAAACCACATAAGAACAGATGATCAAGCTGCAAAATGACCAAGAAAGATTGTTTACTTTCTGTATCTGCCAAGAGGAAATAAACTCGTGGTCTTCTATGCTAGGAATGTGGCTTGAAAAGCAATGTTACTTTCTCATCATCTCCCTGGTACTTCCTTGATGCTGCATTTTATGCAACTTTTCCTGATGACATTTATTGTGAGAAGATCCTGGGATGGGAGGAGACAGAGCCAATTAGAAGAGCTAATCAGCTGGAATGCTGAGAACCATTGCTTTGGAGGCCTTTCATCTGCGCGGCACCATCAAATGACCTTGCTGAGGAAAGGACAACTTGTTTGTTTTGGCCATGGCTCATGTGAGCAGAGATAGCGAAAAGCCAGGGAATCCAACTGAATAAAGAACATCTGCAAATTATGTTCTGTTAATGCGTATTCTATCCAAAGAAGCCTTGATACTTGGTCTCAGCTCTGGTCTTGGCCACACAGGTTGCTTTGTCAGGTTCATTCAGAATCAGCTTTTGTTTCCTGTAAATAAAGGGAGTGTGGAGTCCATGCTATTCCACAGTAACAGTGTAAATTGTTTAGAAAAAAAAAAAATTGGGTATATGGAAATGCATTATTGAACTAACTTAAGAAACGAACTGTGGATTTAGAAGCTTAGTCAAGTGTTTTGTTGTTTGAATCTTGCCTATATTTCTCTGTGTTTTCTTTTCCTTTAGTAGATGGACTGATTTGACAACCCATCAATAGAACATGAGAAAGAAGTTACCTGATGTTCCATGTGATACAGAGACCAGAAAGTTAAATATAAAATTCTGAAGAATGTGCCAGGTGACTTTAGAGAGGAACTTGGGTCATATTGCTGCAGGAGGGGCTATTTAGTGTTGTTTGTAAACTGTGATACTGATCTAGACAGCTAGAAGGACTGATGTAGGTTGGAATTTTCAGCAATCTTGTTACTGTGAATACTTGCAAGGTAAAGACACCTAATTCAGTATTTGTTACCAGTTATGCAGACTAAGTTATATTCTAGGACAAAGTAATTGGCCCTTCAGTCTGATAATCTTTTTCTGAAGCAGAAGCATGTCTTTAGTTATTCACTTTCATGGTCCTAATATATTAATAATCATGAATAGCTGGTTATTAGAGTCGTATTATTTCTTCATTCAGCACGCGTGTTTATTCCGTTCTGTGTATTTCTACTAAGGTGGGATGAGCACAATCTTGAAGTTGTTTCCAGAGAGAAAAATACACGCCACTTTGAGAACATAGGAGTTGGAGAAAATCAGCGTTTAGGACAAACTTGCGTTTAGTTCAGTTCCTTGAAACCACAGGCTGTATTTCATGTCCTGCTGAGATGCTTTGCATGGACTCACTGGAACTGATAGCTCACATCACGTCCAAGGAGTTATTGTTGCAATATGTTTTATGAATCTTCTATCTCAAAGATTCAACCTTGATTTATATTATCTTCTCTGCAGCCATTTTTAGTGAAGAGAAAAAAAATTATTCATCATGGAGTGACCTGTGACTCTTTAATTTTTATGGTGTAGTCTCCAACAAGGTAAGCAATAAGTTGATTGCCAGTATTTCACTACCAGCTGCATTGTTATCTACAGTGTGCCCTTATAGGAATTTGGATTGTTCGGTAAATTAAGGTAATATTAAGATAATATTGAATTAAGATAATCACCTTTATTTTACTACAAATTAATTTACTCTTAAAGCTACTTAACTTTTATACAGTTGTTTCAATTTAATTTTATAAATCAGTTTTAGTATTAATTATTACTTGCACAATAAACTGTAATAAACCAATTCATTAAGCTTTCTTAATTGACTTTCTAAACTGACTGCTGTTGGATTAATGCAAATATTTTTTCTCTCCTTTTTGGTTGTTTATATATTCTATGAAATGGAACTGTGTGACTTGGCTGACAGTGAGTGTTTCTTGGTTCTTTTTTTGTCTCATCTGAAGTTCTTTGATCCTCTACTTTTATTAAACAGATTCTGTTATACTGATAGGGAAAGTACACACATGCTGTTTTGGCACTCAGCTGCTGTTAACTAGAGCATGGTGCCGTGATTCTAGAATATGAAGAACACATAAGAAGACAGTGAGATTTCAGTATCTTTTAATCTTCATGTGTAATTCCTGTTTTTCCCTCTGCTTTTTCAATATTAACATTATATTTAAATAATAAAAGGTCATCTTTTTTCTTAATGACTATAGTGTATCAGACTGACTTGTCAGCAGCCTGGACACTTGGGGTAAAAGAAGACTTAAAAATTGAAGAGATTTACCTTTTTATACATGTATCACTGATCTATGAAAATTTGATTTTGTAACAACAGAATTCTAAATCAGTCTTTCAAAACTGTCAAATATTCTAAGGAGTAGCTGAATGGGAATCAACTGCACTAGTTCTCTCAGCTGGGAGCTCTAGTCAACCTAGGAAACATTTTAGTTGAATATTCCAGGCTGCTTTGCACTTGAGAAATACAAAGAATCTGGAAGGCAGTGCAGAATGAACCTCATTACACAATGACAGACCAAATAAAATAATTTCTGGTGAGATATGCTGCCTCTCCCCTCATCATATGAATTACTTCAACCTATGAGGATCTTGGGGAGTTTGTGAATTCACTCAGGAACTTTGCCAGTCTCTCGCTAACTCAACATACATAGATTTGGGTCAAGATACATAGCCTGAAAACTTGCTGCTATGTGGACAGAAGTAAGAATTTTTTTTAAAGCATTCATATGAATATATTGAATAGTGAATCATAACAAGCAAGTTTATTGCAGACTTCAGCTTACAGACTCGGGCTGACCCAAAATCCTAACTCTAGAACTAACTACATTGCCTTCAAAAATTATCCATGCTTGATACCATACAACTGCAGGAATTAGGGTGGCTATGCCTGTATGTAATGTTAAGTAGGTTGTGTAAACTATTTTGTATCTTTCGACAGATTAACTTTTTTCAGATTTAAGCATTTTTATCATAAGTCTAGGCAACTTCAGAAAGTGAGATGCAGACTTTGTTCTCCCTGGCATTTTATCAAAGTATAATTTTCATCAGACAGTAAAGAAAGAAAAAAGGACGCCTCCATCCACTTAATTACTGTCATTCTCATGTTAATGATATTTCCACATGACAGTGTTCTCTCTAAAGTTCAGTCGTAATTTCTCTGAAATACTTGGAAGGGCAGCTGAATAGTACTGTCTTTTTAATCTTCATTGCACTGTCTTCTTCCAGTCCAAGTCTGTCCATCACATCCAGTGCTCTTTAATGCTGGCCAGCATAATGCATGTGCTCCATCTTGAACAAGTGCCTTTGAGATGGTGGGGGATGGATTAACACTAATTCTTTAGCATCAAAAGGTAGCTTTTCAAAGTTAATTATGGGCTTTAAGAATATAAATTTTTGATAGTTTGATAATTTGATGCAAAGTAGTGACTCACAGTCAGTAATTTGAAAACACACCCAGTTTTATTACAGTTGTGGTATGCTACACCCAGTAACGTTAGGACTGAAAAACGAAAAATTGCAACTGATAGTCTTTGATGCATTGGAGTAAGGACAAAAGTTAGACTTCAGGTTAGGTTACCATGTCAGGCTAGGGAAGGTTATGGTGTTGGCATTCATCTTGGGTTTGAAAAGAGCTTTTTGAGCTAGAGCTGGACCTGGTGCTGGTTGGCGTCCTGTAGATAGTGTTTTCATTTCAGCTGGGCAGGTTTAGTTTAAAGCGTAGAATATTAAGGGCTAGAAGTCAAACTGACATGGTGGTTGAGTCCACATTACTGTGGGATTTGAAAGGGAACGTTGAAGAGTATTTTGAACATGTTTTAAATGGGAGCTAGCAAGCCATGCCTAGCTTCTGGTGTGGCAGGGGTGGCTGGTGACATGTAAGGAGCTGATGTACAGAAAGGACTCGTAAGGGGCAAGGTGAAGGATCAGGTGATAGGAGTCACTAAGGCAGTGTTGCTGCCCAGATCTGGGTGTTAGCAACGTGTCTTTTAATGTCTTCACCAGCAGGAGCCACTGAGCTATGTGCTTAGTTCAGAGTTTTGACAAGGGTTGCTAACACAGGTGTAGCTTTCATTTCAGGATTAGTGTTAATGTTAGGGTTTGGGCTGGAATGAGCAGGAAAGGCTCTGCAGCTTCTTGGTCTAATCAGGGCAGTGAGGGCAGATTTGTGGGTTTGATGGTAGGATGCAAACACTGGCCTTAAGTGCAACGAAAGGCCCTTTCCTGACACTCAACCCTGTGACAGGCCTGAGCACCCTGCTGGTCCAAGCTGTGACCTCCTGCTTTCTAGCCCGTTCCATCTGAGGGCAGCTCAGCGACCAGACTCCATGGGAGACTCCTGCCACATGAAGATGTGAGTATGGACAAGTGTTCCCGGTTACAAATGATGTGCAAAGGATTTGTTGCTGCTTGCAACAGCTAGCCCTTGTATTAACCTTCCAGGCTGAAGCTCACCGAAGAGACTGCTGCTTCTCTCAAGCCTCTCAGCTGAGGCATGGTTAAGTGATTTCTAAAACTCTTGAAGTTAGCTCATGGATCCTCTTAGGATTTTGGTTCACATTTGAAAGCAGTGCTGACCCCAATCCTAAGACAAAAGCAACAACTCCTATCAAGTCTGGAAGTACTTACAGCTACATTTTTTGCAGACTCAGCAAGAAATCAAGTTAATCAGGCAACCCTGGGCCTTTCATTAACCCTAAAATCTTCCTAAAATTCTGTCATATTCAGAGGACAGTGGATTAGTGTCGCTGTTTATAACTGCTCCAAGCAGAGCTTGACAGCTTTTCCAGGATCTGCAGCAACTCGGGCTTGAAAGCCAGTATCCCCTGCCGACCCAGGACTACGGTAAGGGAATCTGCAAATGACAGCTGTCCACCCACCGAATTAAGTTGCCTCTCTCCAGCTGGAGGCATTGCAGCTCACCAGTTTTTATCAGCCCAAATTCTAGTGCTACACCCTCTGAAGTTTATTTTTCAACCTAAAATCTCTTACGAATGCTGCAATTAAGTGCAGTCAGCTGGCTATAGCACCTTGATGGCCCCGTCTTTAGTAACCCAAATTCTCTCATCCATCCTGGGCTGAAATCCAGCCCTCTCGTACAACCGTTTTGCTCAGGAAAAGTAGTCACAAATCTTTCACTGCATCTGGGAGGTGTTAGTAAGTAATTCCGTGCTTCCTCACATCATGCAGGGACACTCCTTCCATGTTAATCAGGGGCAGAATCCTTCTGATTCAATAGGTAATTCTTCCTGCTGAGCTGCTTTTTAATCTGTAGTACTGAATATGTCTTTTGGAGCCTACTGAAGTACAGAGCAAATTTTTCTTGCTTGCCAAACACCATACAGCACAAAAAGGGTATGGGTTGAAGTTTCTGAATTTCTTTGATTGGCTAGTAGAGGATTTTGAAGTGGCAATTAGGAAAACGGTTTCAAATGCCTTTAAATGATATAAAGACTGAAATTATATCTTTTTATTTTTAATGAGTGGTTTATGCTATGCATCCAACTGCTTTTGAGAATAGGATATTAGTGGCTTTGGAAAATTTCTCTCACATTGTTAAGATACTTTTTTTAGAAAAACCTACACTTCACCAAGTAGACATTTGCAAATTAATTATTCTTAATACCATTTTCTTTGCTATGGTTTGAAGGGATTAATCATATAAAAAAATGAGTACAGTTAACTCAGTACATATTTGATTGCATACAGCTTCAGCACAGCTAGACACATCCAGTATCAAATAACTTCTGAATGATTCTTCCAACTACATATAAACACGAGCAAGGAGGTCTGTTAGCTAATCTTGATTGTTTAAAGAAAAGTGAAGCCCACTAAAGTAAAATTAGAGAAAATCTGATTTACATTACAGACATTACAGAATGACAGCCTTTTTTAACCTCTCTGCTGTTTTTGTCCAACAGCATGTATGTAAAACCCCGTATAATTTATGTTGTATTTTGGCACAAAAGACTCTAATCCAGAGTATTACTTTCAACTCATAAAGTTCACTTTAAAAAAAATAAAAATTACTTCTATCCAACTCATTTTACCTGTTTAAGTTCTGAGAAGAAAATTTCTGTGTCTGACTTTCTAAGGTATGAGATTCTCTTTTCTGGAGATGTGTTTAAAATGCACAATTTTTCCCAGGGGAAGATTAGTAGATTTATTTTAAAATCTCCAGGTTACAGGATTTCTGACATTCACATGAAACAAGAAGAAAATGCAGGAGAAGAAACATTACTGCATTACTGTGTGCCTTTACTTTGACGCTCGGTAGGAAAACCTGGACTTCAAAGGGTGAGAGAAAGTTCAGGCTTCATGCTAAATCAGTTTTGGGCCCTGCTCCCAGGGTTTGCCAGCTATGCCAATTTCTTTAGGACATAAGCTGTAAGATAATATTAATGGAAAGAAAACCACAGCCACCACACTCATTTTCCTTTGGCTGGGGGAATCAGTGTAAATCCCCTGAGCGGCCAGTGCCGTATCCTTCCAGCCAGCCCTCTCTCCCCTAATCCGTTCACCACCATGACCAGAAGCTGCTAACTGTGCTGTGGATTTCCAGATTTCTGCCTTAAGTGCCAGCCTGCGGGAACTTGCATGAGACAACAGCAGGCTCAGTCGGGTGGGTGAGCATCTGCAGCCCCTCTGCTCCAGGCTCTGCTGGAAAGGACGGCTGGGAGAGGGTCCCCCACCAGCGCCCGTGTGCTTTGGCTGCGATGGCACCCTTGGGAGAAACGAGGGTAGCGGTGGGATGCGGTGTCCCCGCTTACATTGGCTGTGACCTAAGCTGCCTCTTTGACCTCTGTGTTGCTGCTAAGAAGGGCACTGGCCGCAGGGTGTAGCTACCCTGTGTGATGGTATCAGACACAGTGTGGCCAGCAGGACCAGGGCAGTGACCGTCCCCCTGTACTTGGCACTGGTGAGGCCACACCTCGAATAATGTGTTCAGGTTGGGGCCCCTCACTTCAAAAAAGACATTGAGGTGCTGGAGCGTGTCTGGAGAAGGGCAACGAAGCTGGTGAAGGCTCTAGAGCACAAGTCTTATGAGCAGCTGAGGGAACTGGGGTTGTTTTTAATCTGGAGAAAAGGAGGCTCAGGGGAGACCTTATCCGTCTCTACAGCTACCTGAAAGGTTGTAGTGAGGTGGGTGTCTGTCTCTTCTCCCAAGTGATAGGACGAGAGGAAACAGCCTCAGGTTGCACCAGAGAAGGTCTAGATTGGATATTAGGAAAAATTTCTTCCCTGAAAGGGATGTCAAGCATTGGAACGGGCTGCCCAGAGAAGTGGTTAAGTCACCATCTCTGGAGGTACTTAGAAGACGTGTAGATGTGGCACTTAGGGACATGGTTTAGTGGTGGACCTGCCAGTGTTAGGTTAATGGCTGGACTTGATGATCTTAAAGGTCTTTTCCAACCTAAATAATTCTGTGATTCTATGATTAGGGATAGTGAGGAATTTAAAGACGGCCAACAAACATCAAGTTGGTTAAATGACATCATTGTGGTGTGTCTCGGTGGTTGTACTCCTGTTATGTACAGTCCCATTTAAAATAATCCTGACTAAAATAGTCTGGTCTGTAGTTTTAGTTGTATTAAGACCTGCAGGAGAGAGTGCATGCTCCCTTGCATGCAGCAAACCACACGTATGTCAGGCAGAGAGAACTGCAGATAGAAATGGTTGCGTTCACCGTGTGTGAGGTTTACCACGTGCAAATACAGACAGTGGGTTTAGTATTGTCAGCCTCTCTATGAAGGACGCTACAGCAGCCTACTGACCTGGTGCCATGGTGGATCCCATGGGCTGGTGATACGCTGTGCAGGGCAATGTGTCTTTCTGGCTTGTATTTACCTTCTGTTTACTTTAAGCCACCTTTTGCTCTTTTATAAATAATGCAATTTGAAAGGAAACTGAGGCTTTTTTTTGCTGTAACCTGCCTTTTCCAGTAGCTGAAATAAGTGCCTCCAGCTATCTTTTTCATATCCATTTCTCTATCCTTTGCTTCCCCCCCAATTCTTCTGACAATTATTATCTCCTGACTGAACCTTTCCAATGCTTGTAATCAATGCTGCTCTTGTGAAGAGTGGTCAGCTGTCCACAACATACCTCCTGCAGAGAAGCCAAGATCGTTATGGACATAAATACTATTGTTTATTTACTGTGCTTGGCTATGGACTGAATCCTAACAACTGTCTCTGGTGGCTTGCTGTCAGGAAGGCTTTGGAGATTCCCAGGGCACCTCTGCAGCACTGCACATGAAAGAGCTGGAGGGAAAGTGTTTCTCCGCACTGGACTTCTCTGACACAGAGCAGCATTGTTCCACATCTTAGATGAGCAGCAAAGTCAACGTTCCACAAGTGATGACTTCTAAAGTTTAACCAAATTGTGGAATGGGTAAGCCTGTTGTTTAGAATAAGTACTAAAACAATCAGTGGAAGCAGCCAGTCTCCCTAAAAGATTTTATTAGAGAATTAATGGGTTATCAAAGGAGCAGCATGTTTGTCCTGGGTCTGACCAAAAACAAGCTCTCTCTGACATCCTTCCTTTTCTCCAAAAAGAGACATTGCTAAGGGCAAGTCAGAGGTTTAGAGTGAAGACTGCAGATTTTTTAAGTAAAAAAAAAAAAAAAAAAAAAAGAAGCATTAAACAGAATTAAACTTGTGTGTGTAATTAGCAACATCCGCAAAGACAGTATTTATATTCCATGCATTTCTGTGACACAGAAATAAAGATGATTTTGTATTTATTTTTGTTGAAGTGCTGGTACTTCTTTGTCTTTCTTTTCTCCTTTCTTCATTAGCTAGCTTTATACAAGAGGTTCCTTGTGGTTTGTCTAGGATATCAGTAAGCATGTACAATTAAGCCAGTGAGAGGAATACTGTGAAACAGATGTGGACAGACCCCAGCATAACTGGGCGGGTGAGCTGCTGCTGGAAGCACCAAGCAGAGAAGGCCGAGTGTGTTCTTGTTTTCTGATCTCTGGCAGGGGAGTGGAGTTGGCTGATAGTGGGTATTTTGAACAGCCCTGTGGCTTTGTGGTAATACAGTGCAATATCATTTGGGAGAGAGCAGCTGGATTCGTGATGTGGAATTATTGTTCCCTGGCTGGGATGTGCTGTGGAAGTCGGGAGCTCTGCTCCAAGACTCAAAGGGCAACCTGCCTTGCATAGGGAAAACTAGAGAGCAAACTTGCGTAAGAGACAGCTTCACTCCTCACCAGATGGCTGGCAACTGCAGGGGCCGGAGAGGCAGGATGTGAAGTGAGAGACAACGAAGAGCTGTGAGGTGGGTGGAGATCCAGGAGCCTCAGATTGATTTTGAAATAGCTCTGAATGAGTAGAATGGGTGTCTTGGCTTATGGTCTCATCTGCGGTTCCCAGTAGCTATAGAAAGCCAGACTGGAGCACCAAATTAATAAATATTGACATCACATAATTCATATGTTGAAGGTTTTTGCAGCCGGATTTTGTGCAGATCTTAAACATTATTTGCCTACTGAAACTACGAAAATCTGGTGTTCTTAGATAAAGCTGAATGAAACATTCCAGAGACATGTTCAAGTTTTGTTCAATTTAAACTTTAAATTAAATATAACTACAGCAATTGCTTTTCCCTTAAGAATATACCCTGAACCTTCTACAATGGTTTCACAGTAATAAAGAC
This sequence comes from Ibycter americanus, assembly GCA_035590275.1. Classification (NCBI taxonomy): domain Eukaryota; kingdom Metazoa; phylum Chordata; class Aves; order Falconiformes; family Falconidae; genus Ibycter; species Ibycter americanus. The sequence goes on along the minus strand of JAVJGI010000050.1, from coordinate 108,589,861 downwards.
AGTGAGAATTCAATGTGAACTGAGTGACATACCCAACAGGAAAGATGAAGCATCATCCTGACCAGTCAAACATCATTGTAAAGTCTAAACAAATTGTACCATTTAAAATAACAAGGCCGATTTTTTATGAGCCAAACAACTGTGTTTCCTTTGTTGGCTCCCTACATAGGCACTGGAAAAGGACCATTTATTGTCCTTTGCTCCTTTACATTTTGCAAGAGTTAATGCAATGCAAGAGGATCCTGCTCTCCCTAAGGATGAGCACGCAAGACAGATTCACTCCTCTCTCCAAAGCACACCCCAGAGACGCCACCACTGACTCTTAATCAATGCTTGCAAAGGCAATATCTTATTTTGTGTCAGCTGTGAACACTAGGCAATATAAAGACCCTTTTTATTTACTGCTACTTATTTCTATGAAAAAGAAAATTGTGCTATTAAAAGCCCCTTTTTTCTCCACCAGCACAAATGAAAGTGTCTTCTCAGCTGTTTTCCATACACCAGTGGCTTGTGCCTGTCCAGTTTGACCCTCACCAGTTGAAATGAATGTAGCAGTTCTTCGTTTTGCACATACTAATGGCAGCGCATGCCACGTTTTGAACAGTCTTAAATAAGCTGTTCATTGTGGCTGCCCTTGTGTTGTGTGTGGCGGTTGTGTCAGCTGCATCACTCACGGTCTTGTTTCAGGACAGAGTTGTCCCTGGTGATTCAGCAGCTAACTGGGGGAATCTGGAGCTTCAAAATAAAACTGAGGTCACCAAGAACATGTTTGAAGTTAGTTAAAACCATCAACTTCTTTAAATAAATGCAATAAAACTCATGGAGGGGGAGGCGAGAGGGGAAGTTGCTGGCTTGCTTTATGAAGAAGGCCCCATCGATGAACTAGGCTGGGGTCAATCCTACATTTTCATGTGAATATCATTCAGAACTGGATCATTTAATCATAAAATACTGTTTTATAGTAATGCCTATAAAAGTGCCTAGTAAAGACTGCAGTTTTCTTGTATTACAGATCTAGAGGCACAGGTATTTATGTGGACTTAATTTACAGTCCAATCTAAATGAGTTACAGCAGCTCACTTCCATATAGTATGACAGTATGGTGGGAGGATAATTAGTCCTGTCTCTTTTCAGGATATTTTCAACGTTTGCTGCATGTTTGCTTGCATGTTTACCTTAACCAGAAACTACAAAAGAAGAACTGAGCTATTTTTCTTGGTACATGTGAGTAACCTCATTGATTAAATTGCATCTGTGTAAGTAGCTGGTGAGGTGTTCACACCCGCTTCACAGAGTGAAAGAAGGAGCAAGAAATGGACAGAAAAAAACCCGGTTAAATTTTCATTCTATAAAGGTAACTAAAAAGCTACTAAGCTGCACTTCAAAGTATTAACCATGCTAGCATTTGTGTTACTCAGGAGCATTTGTGTTACTCGGGCTACTCCTGGAAGCCTCAGCCGCTGCTGTAGAAGTCCTGAAAGCACAGCAGGCAATCTAAGACAAGACTCATTTACCATGTGTGGGCCTGCAGGCATATAATACCAATTTCATGAGCAACAGTTCAGGTGGAAAGCTACAAATCATTTGGCATGTTAGTTTTTTCAGTGGCTGGACAAGAAGTGTTTATTTAACACATTAGGATTACAAAGGCTGTGAAAATAAGCAGGGTCACAATAAAAAATAAAACACAGATTTTGACAGAATGGGCAACCACCAAAGATACTTTTAAAATCTAATTTTAAAAGGTGATATGGTTGGCAATGATAAGCTACTGTTCTGCCACTTCCTGATTCACGGAATTGTTTCCTATTTAAAAATCACTGCTATCTTGAGAATGCAGAAGATGGGTTAATTTCTATTGTATTTGACTACCCAAACAAAATCCTAGTGTTCTTAAGCTTCTCTGAACTCAGTCTGTGGTACACATGATTGAGTTTTTTTGGTAGTGGAATTGTGACATGAACATACGCTGAGGATTATATTTGGGGAAAAATGGAGAATCTAAGGATGACAAACTGCGTACCCATCCATCTGTCGGGTTTGCACGCACAAGCATCTATCAAGAACTAGTACCAAATACTCAGAGGGCCTGTGCTGTCTATGTGCTATACCCAAACTGTCTACCAAGTTTTCTTTTCAGAGAGCTGTGCCTAAGCAGCAAATGTGAATCCAGTTCCATGCTTTGCAGAGCAGGCATCTGCATTTTTCATTTAAAAATGACCACTATAAAATCAAGGTTTTCTTCCTGAAAAAGCGCTGCTTCAACAATAATTATCTGAAATCTCTTTAGCAGTTTGCAGATTGGCTAATATGATGTAATGCAATGGGGAAAAGCAGAAATATTTTATTAGGATTCGTTGGTTTGCTACCTGTATATTTTGTCTTTAAAAGATCTTGCTTAGAAACTTACTAAGCACTTGCTTTTATTTATTCAATTGCTTTGGTTAAAATTCTGTACTACCTCCTTCCACGTCATTACATAGAGTAACATTTAGGCTTTAAAAATTATGTTGCAAATATTAAGGTTTGATGAATATCACACTTGCTTCATTGAAATTAAACTAAACTCTCTAGACAAAGGTATTTAGATTTGTTTGGGGAATTTTTGGTTTTGGTTTGCTGCCAGGCCAATATATCTAGACCTGTTCTAGTTTGGTTTAATAAACTAGCACTTGGAAGATTAATTAAAATCCCATTTTCAAAGTAAAAGTTTAACAGCATATTACTAAAATATGTTTTAATGTGACTTTACTTCAAATACTTTGATGTGCCAGTATGTCCATCTTTGCAATATGTAATCATTCTGTGCAGGTTTTTTCTTATTTTACCAATGTATCGGCATGTGACAACTTTGCAACTATTTTCCATCTCTGTGATATATTCCCATGAAGGTTCAGTATTGCATGGGTTTATTTTTCTAGCCTCCACTCCCTCATCAGGCTTAAAGTAGAATTGGGAAAGGTGCAGAGAAGGGCAGGAAGAGCAATGAAAGGAACAGAGCAGTGCCCACATAAGTAATGGCTGAGCGAACCAGGTCTCCTCAAGTCTGAAAGAGGACAGTGGGAATAAGATACACATCTAGTAAACCATGAGAGGCATGAACAGGGTGGATGGCAATCAGGTGTTCACTGTCTTCAATGCAAGCACTACAGAGTACCTAATAAAGCTAATATGAGGCAAAGCTGAAAAAAGAAAAGGAGAAGGTTCTTCATCTAACAAACAGACAGGCCATGAATCTTCTTGTCTCGCAGTACAGTGAATACTGGAAACTGATAGGGAGTCAAAGGGAGACTACACAGGGATGGCATAGACATCATGTTCGATTCAGACGGTCCCTGAGCGATCAATGGCTGCAGGCTGGGACATCCATCCAGTAGTCTTCTGTGGGAATCTGCTTTTGGCCAGTGTCAGAGACAGGACTTTGGGCTAGCCTGACCTTTAGTTTTACCCAGTTCCTATAATGCCAGTTGATGTATGAACTCATCACATGTGCTAAGGTTCGTATTATGGTCAGTAGTAGTGACTTAAGACATGCAGTTGTAGCATGTCCTTAAATCTTAATGTTCTGCTTTCCTTGGCCTCATCTATACAAGAAGATTGCACCAGGTAAAATATGTTGTAAAATGAATCAGCCAATTTTGCAAACTCCAAAAGTGTACCTACACTTAATAGTGTTGAACTTGACTTCTCTCAATCCAGCTTAAGTTGGTAATTCAACTAGTTTTGGGTCATTCAAATGATGAGCCAGCACTGCACTGAAGATCAAAACTTAACAGTACCCAGATACTTGGACTCATGTTTCTTTGCTCTTAATTTTATGGGTTTTTTTAAAAGGTAACATTTTTTCCCTTCTCTTTAACACACTGAGCGTAGACAGTAAGCATCTATCATATTGCAGTTTGTTTTAAAGTTAAGAGCCAAAGGGTTTGGCAGAAAGTTTTCATTTTGGTCAACACAAGCGTATGCTTCTGTTTTGTGTAACTAATGCTAAAATGAAAGTCCACAGAAATTACAGCCCATTTTTCCATTATCACACACCTACCATTTGTAAAGTCTCTACAGATCCAAGTTTCATGGAGAATGCTTTTTTGTTACAGATCAACAATCATATTTGATTTTTGAGCAGTGAGAAGACAGGATCTCTGCCAAAATTTTTAAATCATCTATATAAAAATGCAAAGGCCTGGATACAGAACTAAACACTTTTTACTTATCACAAACACATGTAAGTCTCTTTTTTTCCCTTTCTGCATGTTATAAAATGTTAGAATCTCTTCTCAACATATGCGTAGAGCCAGTGTGGTCTACTGGATAAATGTCTAGGCTTAGACTCCTAAGACCCAGATATTCTACCCTTGACTTTGTTACAGGCATCAGGGAAAATCCTATTGCATCTGTCTGGACAAGCTTTTCACCGGAAAAATCTAATGGCAATAGAGCCAGCTAGAGGGTATTTATTTATGATTATGTGCTTTATTTTATGGAACTAATTAGTTGCACCCTGTAATTTGCCAGTAGTTTCTGATAAGGCTTTCAATAAACTTAATTTTGCTTGTCCTTTCACGTACCTGCAATTGGTTTATTCTGGTTTAAATTGGGTCCACCTTCCAGGCTGCTAAGTATTCCAAGAGCATCAGTTGTCACAAAACTGGGCAGAAATGTGGGAGGATGCATACCCAGACAGAAAATACACGAGAAATCCTGAGGGTTTCCTAAGACCTCGTTTTCAAAGGGGAGCTTCTTGTGCCTAGCATTTTTGTTTTACCTGCTGTATATCTCCAGACGCAAAACAGAAAAAAAAAAGAAAAACCACAAACCCAACTTTAAAATATGTGGTTTACACTCTCTGCAGCAGATTAAACTCCAGGAAGGCTTAGTTATGTTTCACTCTAAAGTACGCAGCAATAGGGGACACTCAGGCGGGCTAAATAGTTCAACTAATCCTCCAGCTGCTGACCCACAGTAAATCCACGGCTCTTCAAAGAACCACTGATGTGACTGCGGAGACCCTTGGGGACAGCTGTTACAGAGATACAGAACAACCTTGCAGGCTGCCTTGGGGCAATTCAGCACAGTGAGGAGGGAGGTGCTTGAACCACAGCAGAACATGCATGTTCCTGTGTGCCGCGGTGTGATGCTCTCCTAGGGCAGGAGCAGGGGCAGGAGCACCCCCTGCCAAGGAGAGACAGCTTGGGGCAGGGCAGCTGCCCAGCACGCTCTGTGCAATGGGCTGCTTAACACATCTTTCCTGTTGGAGAGGGTCTGTCATCAGCCAAAATATCCAGAAGCCATTTCTGTGACTTCCCAGGGGCAAGGAGCTGAATGGCCTTCGGCTGAGAGCTGCACTGTCTCTAGGTGGCAAAGTGAACAGGAGAAGATGACTGTGTGGGTGGAGGGCAGAGTGGGCAAAAGGGGGAGTGGAGACACATGGGAAGCCCGCAGGAGCAGGGCAGCACAGAAAGTTACAGACCTATTCTCAAAAGAGATTACTTCAATTTACACCATAAAAAATGTAGATACAGACTAAATTCGACTCGAATCACTTACAAATCCGTAAGATGCCTGTGCTCTCCAGGGGCACCATTTTTATGGCTCTCTGAATTGGATCCTGAAGGTCGCAGACAAAATTATTCTTGGCTTTAGTTATAAGATCAGTGTGTGCTCTGGCTCTTTTCTTCTTAACCATTTTGTGTATGAGTGGAATGGAGTCAAATCCAGTTTCTTTTTTGTCACGTTTTAATTTCCTCTTTATAACCAAGAAGCAACTACAATTTAAAGCATATTGTAGCAAGACAGAGTGCTAGAGCAATATTGAGAAGAGAAACAACCACTTTGAGGTGCTATTTAAGAAAACAGGTGTGTTTTCTTCCCCTCTGACAGAGGTCTGAGTTGACGTCATCCCTATCCCACCCCTGTATATAGTTTGGTGTTTTTAGAAGAGGTCACTAAAGAGCTCAAAGAGGCTATCAGTTGCAATACGAATCTCCGTCTGTTGCCAGCCCCCTTCGAGAGCTTGTCTTCCATATTTAAAGACATTTAGTGAAGCATTTTGCCAGCTTCTTAGTATGACTATAAGAGGCCTCAGACTCTCAGCTTTCATAGCTATATTCCAAAATTAGAGTGTTCTCATGAACTGGCAAGTTTTCAGCTTTTGAAGCAAAGTATGGCAAAATCCAGCACTGTGAGCTGTTAGCACTTGTCCCCAACATCCCATGTCTAAGCACCTCTGCTGGTCTTGTCCAGCTAGCCACAAAAGTTACCAGAACTGTGTTAAAGAAATTACTTACAGTTAGACCTGTAATTCAGTTAACACTAAATTTAGCAAGGGCCACAAAGAAATCATATTAAAGAAGAAAAATATCACATTATGAATGTACTTTAAACTAGTAAAGAACCTGGATTATTTTGATACTTGTCTTTCCATTGTTAATTCTGTAATAATTTGTCTGGAGGTGCAGTGAAGAATTTAAAGAAACTAATGTGGATCTCCTTATTAAATACTTTTTCAACTGGAGACCAAGCTCTTGCTTTAATTTTGAGCAGGAGAACAGTCCTAGCGAGGAAATGTCTTGAGGCTCCAAGTTTCTTGCTGAATGAAGGGACAGGACACAGTGGGGTTGTCTCCACAGCACTGGGCTCTGCCAGGGCTGTGTTGGTTAATGACTCTCAGCAATGATTTCTCTGCCTGTATCCTGGGACTGCACACCACTTGTTACCAAGCCAAAAAGATGCTGCTCTTGGCAAACACAGGCCCAATACTAACCATCCTGGTTTGCCTTAATTTTCAGGCAGAGGGTTCTACAGCCAGGTGGCTTCATTGAATGCATTTTGTTTCCTGGGGAAGTTTCCAGAGTTGTTGAGAAGCCACTTACCAGATACCCACCTTAAAGAAGACCTCAGAGCAGCAGTGGATGAAATTCTTGATCCCAAAACACAGCTATCAAAGAGCACAAAAACAACATGCAAAGTTGGGCTGATTTTGGTCACCTGTCCTAGTTCTCATTTAGTGGTACCTGCAGCAGCTTGAATTCTAAAGGTTTTCTTTGCTACAGCTCTTTCCAGTGTGCACTCCTTCCAGTTTTGTATCATCAGCAAACTAGCTGAGCATGCAGTCTGCCCCATCATCCAGGTCATTAGTGAAGATGCTGAACAGTATTGGGCTGGGGAACATCACCAGTTTCTGCTTGATTACTTTGTTAGGTTTATCACCTTTTGAAGTAGCCTAAAATTTCAAAGGTGAAAATTACTTCAGGACATTCTTGCCCATACACTTTGCCTTTCTCTTTCTTCACCAGGTCTTCTGCAAGCCATCAGTTCCCAGTCGTGCTCTTTTTTGAGAATCAAATTATCAGCTGATGATCACTAGCTCATTGGTAGAGACTGTGATAGACCCAAATTGTCATCAGAAATACCTAAAAATCAAGGCATGTTTGACTCCAACATTCTTCATAGGCTCCTAACAACCTACAGAGACTGAATAAAGTAGAAAGCATTGCTTTCTGAGAAGCTTCAGTGGCAGCATTTTACCTGACTATGCATTTTTCTGGACAGTGTACATGCATTTCATATTTCAATGACAAAGGAGGAATTCACAAAGGTTCACTTCAATGGGGACTTGTGTCAACAATAGGGAGTTTTGGGAGTGTGATTCAGAGCAGGAGCTTAATTTCAGACACTCTAAATCGTACTTCTGAAGGAACCCTTTTCTTTCCAGTGCCTGTAGGGGAAGTGCAGAGAGATCAGCTTCCATCAACACTCCTCTAAATGTCAATGCAAAAGATTGCATATGACAGCAGTTAGGATATCAGATTGTTTAATGCAGCCATTAATTAAACAAAAACATTAAGGCAGTCTCACCATACATTTTCATAACTGTAATTAAACTAGAATTTCAGTGTTTGAAAAGATTTTTGTAATTAATTGCATCTGTAGAAGCAACAAAATACTAACAGTGTCTGAAAAATATTCCCTTGATGCCTTTCACACATTTAAGTGAGCAAAAAAGGTACCCTGTCTTTTCGTAAGTGCTCTTACAGTCCAAAAAGAAATGGTTTGAAGAACTGTCATTCAAAACATGCTATATAACTGTTGCAGCATATAAATAAAGCGGAGTGAAAACTTTGTTAAAATATTTATGCACACTGTAAGATTTAATGTTTCCTCAAAACCACCATTTATGAAAGAGGTTGATATAGTAAAAAATGCACTTAACCCTTGGACTGTGTGTCTGAGCATTTCCTGGTATAAGTTCACAGTGGCAGCGTGAGGAACCATAAATCCACAGAAGACACTGCAGTAAACGTGCAAATCAGATGTTCTTGGACTCCATCATGGGTGGACTCCATCAAGTTAGGGGGAAGGAGGCTGATGCTTTTTGCTTCCTGGTGGCCAGGGAGCAGGAGTAAAGAAAAAAATGTACCCGTATGCTGAAAACACACATCACTTTAGAGGAAACATATTATCAATAGTCAAAAAACCAATACATTGGGTAGTATTCCTTTCTGAATTCCAGGCTGAAGTGGCATTTACATTTTTTATCAGTCAGGAGCCAGCAGCAATTTTGTAGGAGTTAAACCAAGATAAAGATCTTTTTGTGTGTAGAATATGAAGATCTTTCCTATATGAGCTACTAAAAATCCCAAGACAGGCCCAAATGTTTTTTTGAAAGGGCTCGTCCCAACCAGATGAATGAATGCTTGCAATGTTTAAATAAGTAAGTGGTGTTGAGAGATCTGGATTTCTCATAACTTTAAGAGAGTTTTCTGCACTTGCTATATTTACCAGCATAGACACCATAATACCTGTGTTATACAACACGTTAAGGGTGAGAACACAGAAAGTTGCTACGTACCCAAGATTATGCATTTTAACTGTGATATTCTTCTGTAAAGTATTCTTTCTGAAATGTTAACAAGCACTCAGATTACATTCGTTGTTAGCATTAATTTCTTCTATTGTTTGCAACTGCTAAATGTTTTTATTACAGTGTACGTAGCTTTTATCTACATAGAAAATGCAATGAGATGTATTCCAATGTAATGCAAATACGGGACTACAACACAATTCAGCTAGAAATCACAGCCCTTCTCCATCATTTTCTCCATCAGTAATTGTTACAATAGGAGCTTATTTAATACAGAAGAATGAATTGCTACTTTAATGATTCTTACTGAAAAGAACAAGACCTCTAACATGCAAGAAAACTCAGCAGGTCTGTATGTGTTAAGCAGATTATTAAAAGAATACAATACGGGAAGATGAGCTAGACCATTCCAGTGCATATAAAACATTTTCTCATTAACACTATTTTATTCAGAAGCAGTCAGAGACTTATTAAATGTATTATCAGTTTACCAGAAATTTCTTTATTTTCAGTTGATATAATTTCTCTCTCTCTCTCTTTTCTCCTCCTCAGGCGCTAGGATCGCCCAGTGGTAATTATTAATATGATAACAGTATTTTGGCCCCTGGTATATAAATGTGTATTAGATATGCAGGTACTGAGCCATGCAAACACCATTAATTTTCACATGAGGAATTTAAGGGGACATATTCACGGCAGCTGAGTTATGACAGATTCAGTATTACAGCTGGGCTCCAAGCCAGCCTTATGATCCTTCCTGTATTACCAGCCATCGCAGGCGCACCGTTGCTGGTGGGGATGTCAGCTTGAGGCTGTATAAGAAAGCTGAGATGCAAAGAAAGCCAACGGTATGAAAGGCGGGTCTAAGGCAGCTTGGCAGCAACGCAACTTTTAAGTAGTAATGCTTATATTAAAGATATTCTGCCTTCCACGCTTAATAGTAATAAAGTTTGATTCAAGACATGTTCAAATTCCACTCTGTCTGATGCCAGCTATTTAATATTAAGCAGTTTGGGGAGTTTTGCTATCTGAAGCAAAGGGATTTAGATTTATTCCAGACTTTCACAGTAGAAACTTGCTCTATGGCCTGGAGCCACTGAGCCAGAGAAGAAAAGGAAAAAAAAAAAAGAAAAAAGGCTACTGGGGGTCTGATCATCTTCCTTTTGGCAGAAAAACTCATGGTTCTTTGCATGCTTTTCAAAATTTTTCCATTGTAGGAGGAGTTACCCTTTGCTGCAGCACCAGGAAATCCCCATTTTGCCTTGAATCTGCTTGCAGGGTCCAATGTGATGATATTATTTTTTTCTGAAATTACAGAGCCCAGGACTTCAGTGATGATGAACTCCCATCTCCCTCCCTCCCTCCCTCTCACACAGACACTTTCTAGCCCCTGTGTTTGCAAAGTTAAGTTTGCTGCAAACGATGAGCTCAAAACCATAGAAGCAAGTTAAGAGGGCGACAAGTTACATGTTGGCTTTTTTCTTTGTTGTTTAGAAAGCCTCCTGATCCTGTGGTAATGCAATTACATTTGAAGCCTGGCTCATGATTTTTGAATGCTTGATGGCACGTCAGATATCCTTGGGGATCCACAGCAGACTATGGTGTTCCACAGAACCTGTATTAGGCTAATAGACAGTTCTCCATTTAGAAAAGCAATAGAGGAACAGCTTTGCCAGTACAAATTCTTCATTTACTTTTAGGTGATAGGAAATACAGTGCCTGTATTTGAAGCTCTGATTAAAGAATTTATTAGCTTAACATTGCATATCACTAGCTAACAGCACACATGCAAATACGTGTTATATTCATTTGGATTTGCATTTGCATGGATGGTTTTACCTACAGTGCAGCCATAGATGTTTAGAGGGTAAAAACTGTCAATAAAGTTATCTGTATACTGAAGGAGATAAAGCCCTACCTGGAGCATAAACAAAGAATTCAAAATTCAAAACCATTGACATAAAGGGTTTTGAAATGCATCTACAGGATAAGTGTCCTTTTGAAGCGAAGTGCAGGTAGCGAGGGGAAATTAGGAGACATCCTTCCACCCTGAGCCATGGCCCGGGGAAGTGGGTGACGGGCCAAAGCGTGAGAACAGTCGCATCTTCCTGAACACTGTTAGCTACACCCTTACAGTAACAGCTGGAGGTTGTTTCAGGCTCTCTGCTTGATGCAGAGCAAGTTTTACTCTTCCATCTCAACATCTTTTGCATTTTTAAACTATTTTCATTGTTATATCTTGGCCTATTTCTAGGAGAGGATAGTATTTTGCAGACGAAACTGTGGGCCTTTCCTAACAACCCTGTGACCTTAATCTCTAATGTTTTGTGGTTTCCTGCGTGGAGAAGCGCTAGGGCAGCAGCCTGGGCTCTTTCAGCAGGTTGACCCCAGCTGACTGCCATGCATCTGCGCTTTGATCGCTCTGCTGTTCACTGACCAAAGCAAGCCAGTACTCAGGATGGCAGTGAAACATCTGCAAGGAAGAGCGTGTATTTCTTCCTTCTGCTGCTGGAGATTCCTGGCTAATTTGGGAACGCTTTTGGCTATAGCACTGCAATAGTTTCAGCTTTGTGCTGTTTCACGTCTCCTGTGTTTTTTCCTTGCTGCAGGGGAGGAGGGAGGAGGGAAGGAGTTTCCCTGGTGCAATTGTTTGTGTCAGGTAAATTCTCCATAAATCTCTTCTTGAGGAATTCTGTTCATTAAAGCCCAATTAGACACCAATGGCTTGATCTACCTCATTAAGCCTAATTTAAAGCAGCAGAAACATCAAAGTGCTGTTAGGGATTTATAGCTAGACTTTTAGTGGACTGTGAACAGACAAATACCAAGGCAAAGACTTGGTTCCTTTCACTGTACTTTTCACTCACTCATATTTTTGAGCATAAATACATATTAAAAGAACATTTACTAAACCTGCAGTCAAACTCTGAATATGTCACAAGGAAGACATTACCAAATACAGTAATTTACCTGCAATATTTTTTTTTTTGTTTGTTTAAAGCATAACTTTGACCTATACTAGGTGAAAAGACTAAGAAAAAAAAAAGTCTGGAGAAAGTTTTTCCTTTCCCATAAAACTTGTTCTCAAAGAAAAGACAGTTTCTCCAGAGTTAGCATTTGCTTGCATTGCATCGACCAGCACTGCATGAACAGGTTTATTCAGCTTCTGAAGCAGTTACATTTGTAAGATTCTGCATGTGCCTGAAGGAGAAGAGTATGGACATTCTGGAATACTCACAATTTCAAGAACTTCCAGAAAAAGCATTCTGGGCACGAATGACCCAGGTAGCATACCCAGCATTTTCAGAGGCCTGGGTCCCTGGGAATGTGAGCTTTAGTTCTTTTCCTCACCAAGCTGAATGCTTCGGACAGCACCGCCCTAGAAATGGCTGCAAGAGCACGGCAGGAGAGCACCTACACACACTGATGTGGATCTGTAACTCTACATATTTGGATTCGTAAACTCAACTAGTGTACCCAGAGGCCTAAAAGCAATCAAGAACTTTGATATCTAATCTATACTGCTCATCCAGTCTCCCTCTAAGGTTAACAGAGGTGCAAGAAGACTTTTATAGGTCCTCTGCAAAAGCTATATAGTGGTCATCTTGTCCTTATTGCCAGATTGCATGCTACACAACTGGGTTTGCTGAGGTACGTTGCTTTAAGAAAGTAGAAGTTAGGTAAGGTCCCAAGTTTTCTTTTTTCAGTTTTCAGCCAACCATGGTATTGCACAATATTTCTGAGGGTTTAGTAGAGGTAAAATTTCAAGATTTTGGGTAGCCTTATCAGACACTCGACTCCAAAAGCTGTACTAAACTACAATATGTGTGTGTGTGTGTGTGTGTGTATACACACACCTATGATACCCCATTTGATAGACAAAGCATGTCTAGTACATTCTCTGATTTATGCAAAATGGTCCTCCCTAAGAAGACACAATCCTAGGAACTGTTTCAAGCCCAAATTTAGATTCACCTATTTATGGTTATGCATACTTTAGGTAAAAGTACTCAGATACATCACTACCATCAATTTGTGCTTTTTCAGCCTAAGACCCTTAAAAGTGGAGGGACAGGTAGCATAACTCAAGTGTTTGAGTATTTGAACTTAAAGTTTATCATTGAAATTCATAACGAAGTTGTGCAGCAGGAAAATGGCAAGTTGAATCACATTTTTCTCTTGTACTAGAGACATTGTAAAGATGTGCTCTGTCAAGAATAGTTTCAACTTAAAATACCAGCTTTTTGCAGTTAAACTCTCAGACAAGCAACAGACTGGGAGTGCATCAAAGCCATTGAGCCACGTCAGACAGATCAAAAAAAATATGTATGTATTCAGCAGTCACAAATAAATGCAAATATTATTAAAAAAATATTTACTCATCTCAAATGGAAAGTTATTTCTGATATTCTGAAAAGAAGCTAAAACATTAATAGCAAGATTATATAGAAGATTAAACTTAGCTGCAACCTCCAGGTCACCAAAAGTTCTGTTGAAGCCTTATAGCCATGTCTCTTAGTAACACAGAGATAAACCATAACCTTCGACTTTTGGAAATTCATCTTCAAAATACCCACAGCTGCCATAGCTTTCTGTTCCCATCACTCCCTCTGACCCTTCTCAGAGTGCTTGACTAGAAATGGGATGTTGAGAAAAGACAATGTCCCAGATCTGGAGTTGCCGTTGTATTTTTTTAATCATCCTTCTCTGGTTTTCCTAACAGTCATTGCTAAAAAATTCCTATATTTTCTGTGCTAAAGCTCACTATCATCTTGAAAGCAATGTCAAAATCTTGTTGTTAAGATGCAATTCATCTGGAAAAGTTTTCTCTGGTGAAGTTCATGAGAGAAATTTGGAGATTGTTTTACATTTAAAGCCTGAAACCTGTCATAGTAATTTAGGTCACATGAAGCCAGTTCTCTCAATTAAACTGAACTTTCACTTTCCCCACAGAAAATTTAGTATCTGAAAATTTGCACACGCCAGCTAAGGGGAATTTTTAAAAGGAGCTGTGCAGAACAGCCTTCCTTCATCACTGCCTGGACTGTGAGTGAGTCTACATTCACTCCAAAGTTAAAATCAACAGTTAAACTCTTAAACACTCTTAACAGTGTGGTCTGGTGAGTAGCTGAGCTGGTCTACGAGTCTGCTGTTGCCAGAAGGCAACACCTTCACCCCATTGTCCCTCCTCCTCCTCCCGCAGCCCCAGCATCTCACCCGCAGGCTCACCCCCTCTGCAGAGAAGCCACAGTCCGAACAAGAAAGGAAAACAGAGGTCGAGGAACAAAATGACTGCCTAGAGATCACACAGTAAGCCAGCAGAAAAGTGCAGACCAAATTCTTATTTGTCAAAGGCCAGCCCCCGACACTGGTCTGCACTGCGCCTTACCTAAACAAGCACAGATCGGCCAGCGCGGGAAAATGGGAAGAGCTAAAATAAGCAGGGGGCTCCTTTCTATCTCCCTTCAGGGAAAAAAAAGGAGTGGTCAACTCAAAGGAGCTGATTTTCTGCTTATGTTTAGAGGAAGGCATTGATATATAGGTCATGTTTCAGTTTGACAAGTAATACCAAATAATACCCAGCGTGTGCAAGTCATGGAGGCGTGCAGCAGTCAGGTTTCCAGCCCGGTTTCTGCAGTATCTAGGACTCCTGCAGCTGTGGTGTCCATCGGGCTCTCCCCGCCTTACCCAACCACTTTTGAACCCATTGGCTGACTTCAACCCAATGTTCATGAAAAGCTGTGTCTAAGCAGAGGAGAAAGCAACTTGAATTAATAGTCTGAGAAAAGCAAGGCTGCAGTCTGTGGTCATTCAGGAGGCAGAGAGACCACGGTACTGTGGGAGGATTTCGGAGACCCAGAGGCAACTTAATGGTATTGCAGCAAGGAGTCATGGAGAGGAGCTGAGGCTATGATGGTAAAGGGTCATAGGAAAAAACACCATAGGAATCTAGGTTTGTTAGTTCTGCTGTTTCTTTCATGGATGAAAAGATATCTTTGTGGGGTTTTTAAAACAACATCAGGTGTTTGAACCTTTCCATTCAAAATCTTTCCTTCTGAGTGATCAACTGCCTTCAAAAAGGCAGGAAAGGCTTATACGTTTGTCTTTTGTGGAGGGAGGTCCTTCACAGAAAATAAATAATCAATGTATTGATATTATTTTGAGTCTTACATCTCCACAGTTTTCAAAAACAAAAATAAACACACAAGCACATGACAATTTATGTATTTATTTTGGCCTTTTCAAAGTGAAGTTCTACAATTTTTTTACCAGTGTGTTCCTAATTGCTAAAGTAAATGCAAAATTAGATCCAAAATTTGAAATGAGACACCATAGTGCCTGACCTAATTAGGAAAAGAGACGCTTCTGCTAATTGTTTTCCAGTGAGTCAGAGACAACGCAATAACGCTCCTGAACAGCGGGATGAGTTCAGAATGAAGTGCACGGTCACAGGCAGTTGCACATCATGGATTTTGTCCTTTGGAAATTAATAATCAAGGTAACCCTGAAACAGCCTTAACATTTTCAAGTTCATTTAGAAATAATGATGACAAATATTCCTGCATGATTCAAGTCCAGGAAAGTTTAAGTAAAGAAAGTCCATTGTTTAAGTAAATGTTACTGTGCTCCAGAGCTGTCACTTCTGTTATAATTACTGGAGGTTACGAGCAGCACGTGCAGCCCTGGGAGCCTGGCACAGGCTTCGCCGAGGACTTGGAAAGCCCTGGGGAACCAGCATGCTGAGTAGCGCCGCTTCCATCTGCTTCCATCACAGCTCAGAGCGCGATGCCTGAGAGAGCAGAGGAACCCCAGCTTGTCCTCAGTCTGCCACCCTGGATAGTGGGACTTTGGGGGTTAAACAAGCCTGTCGTGGCAGAGCCACCACCTTCAAATTCCCCACATTGTCTGACAGCTGCGGCATTAGCCACAAACAGATTTCAGCAAGATCAAGCAGTACCAGCTTTGAAAAGAGTAATAGCACGGGCCTGCTTTGGTATATAAAACAGGCTGTATGAAGGCTATCCCACCCGGAGCGTTCAGCTGTCCTGTCCCCTTCATACTAGCCAACAATGAAAAAAGACAGAGGTCTGAGGGAAGATTTTTGGCCTCCAGCACTTGATAAATTAATGCAAATTAGTAACTGATCTTTGATGAACTGTAAAATCGGGGCCGAACATTTGTATTTCCGTGCGGAGGTATGCAGGGGCAGAGTGCCTCGGCATCAATCAGCAGAGGAAGGGGAAAAGACTCCAAGACGGCTATTGACCAAACAGCCATGTGAAGGCCTTGCAGGCTTTCCCGGGGAGCTTGGAACACTGCCTCATTTATTCCAGATGTAACCTACAAGACTCATTTGTTCTGGTGATGGCTAGATAGCAATATTTCATATAGGGCTCTCAAATGGTAAATGACTAGCGGTTAAAAATAGCAGTCACACAAGTGCTGCTCACATCAGCAAGTAGGAGATCTGGGATCATGCTTTACAAGACCATCTTTTGTTCTGGGTCCATAAAGACTGAGAACGTGACATCAAGAGTGGCATGAGATGAATCTGCTTGGTCACCACGTGAGCTTTAGCACCAGCTCCTTGACATCTTTGCCTGTAATTTCCCCAATGCTAACCTCCCAGGCTCTTGGGTTTTTTCAGCTATAAAATGAAGACATCCCATACATGACTCAACTTCTGCAAGACCTCATTTGTTAATATTTATAAACGTGCTCTGGTATGGAAAATGTACATCTCATGAGACAGTATCAGGGTTCCAGAGTTTCTGAATAGGAACAACTGTGCTGAGATCCTCTTGGAACAAGTAATAATTATTATCCAGGCATCAGTATTTAGCATCAGAAGATTCAGGGGCAATCATCTTGTAGAACTGCATTGCCATTTTCTACACATAAAAGGGTAGCTTTGTAAAAATTACATGCATGCGGTATTACAGCCTGGAGAAGTCTTCTTGTGTTTGGTAGATTTTTAGATTACCTGAATTATTTATTTATTTATTTATTTATTTTTAAACTTTATCAGTTTTGTCCCTTCAGGATTGATCTTTATCACTTTCAAAAATATAGAGTGTCTGAAAAGACAGCCCATAGGTAGGTGCAATATAATTAACAGAATCAATCTTGGTTAACAAGTATAGCAAAAGCTAGTAAAACCAGCAGCAATAGCTAATGTGTTAGCATGCTTACTCACAATTTTAGCTCCTCGTAGAAAATCACTCAATGAGAACATATCTCAAACAGGACGTTTAAGTACAAATTGAATTTATTTACCAATGTCGTTCATTTCAAAAGACACTTTGAATCTTGCATATCGAAGTGGAATAATGATGATGAAAATGTTAAAAAAGGCAAAGGTTCATGCAAAAAGGTAAGAATTTTAAATTTATATCTGGTCTCTAAGTGCAAATTATGATGGAATTCTTCCCACTGCTACAAAAATTCTTCAACTGGCATAGCACAAGTGTATACTACTTACCGGCCTTTTTTTTTTTTTTTAAACAAAAAAAAACCCTCTATCAATTGAAATGGGCAGTTTGGGAAGAATAAGAAAAAAACCTAGATTGCCTCACTATTATATATGCATGACTGAAAGCAATCAATTTCTTGAACTGCGAAATAAAACTCAATAGTTCAAAGGAGGGTAATACTAAGCTTAGTGCATGACGTATCCATCTTCAAAAACCCATTCTGGAGAAAAAAGCACTTTAACACAATGCTGTCTTGTGGATCGCTCCTGAGGTAAACTCATGTGAAATTATGAATGATCCTAAGTTATGACTTTTGCTTTAATTTTTCATAACAGAAAATACCCAGTTTTATTAAAAACATCTGAGAGTTGGATACTATTTATATTTCAAGTACAAGATACGATGTATTCCAGCATGCTTTTGAAGTTGGACGTTGGCAGCAGAACTTTTTGGATGTGAAAAGATACTTTGAATGTTCTAATGAAATGTAAGGGGGTGTTATTTATAGCAAATAACCACTCAAATATTTTTTCTTGTGATTTTGATTGTGAAATATTTCTTTGGTTGTCAGAGAGACATGACTCTACCCAGCAAATCATATGATGACAAAAATGTGATAGATAATTTATAGATAATTCTTCAGAGAGTTATTCATGGGAAGGAACAGAAGAAGCGAGAGAAACAGAATGAACAACAAATGAAAAAGAAACAACTTTCATGCACAAACAGGAGTATCTTGCACTAGAAAAATATAATTTCTTCTGCATTTCCAGCCACTTCTGTGAATAAGCATTTACCTCTTGAACAACTGAACTAAAGGACTGAATAACCAGGGTGCAATTTCTACTTTTCTGAACAAGTGTAACCTCTGCATTCCATTGCTTTCTGTACAAGAAGTGACTAAAATAAGGAAAATCAGTTGGGGTTTAGGATTTCAGTGTGCTAATTAGGCATAGAAACATTAGGACCTGGATACTAGGGTGAAGCTGCAATTAGCTGAGATTTAATGAGCTGTGTAATGATAAGTGACAGGGCTATGTAACTTTACAGCCATAATTTCCTGACTAGATGAACTCTTAAACACTGCAATCCTACGTCCTACCCCAAGGCACATTGACCTTTCTAGCTGCCCAGAGGAGAAACAACTGCCTGCAAAGTTTTTAGGACCTACACAATATTTTAACAACAGGAAATTCCTATAGTTTCAGGGCAATTTCTCACTCTGATCAGAACAAGCATCATTTTCCATGCTAGTCTAAACACTTTTTTTTCTGCTCCTTATAATCTAGTTTACGTGGCTAGAAGAGTTTGTCTGATGACAAGAGGATCCTCTGAAGTAGCCCCAGTCAGATAGGATATCAAGGGCATCCAGTATCCACAGCCACATCAAATGCAGTTTGGGTGATGGAGAGGATGCACAAAGAAAGCCTATAATAAAACACCTCATAAAAGAGGATGAGAAATGCAATCCCAGAAAGCAAGCAAACCCCAACATTAGAAAAACTCTATTTGTAACATTCACAAACATCAAGGAGAAAGTCTGCTAGACAAAGCATGGGTCTGAAAATAAAGTGACTTGCAACCATTAATTGCTTCTGACTGTCTGTCCACGCCTTTTATGAAGTCAAATTCTTGTAGTCCTAACATAGGAAATGTTACCGATAAAAAAGTTATTTGAAGGTGAAGTCCTCAGATTCCCTATGGGAGACGCTAACATATTGCTAATGCTTTCAAAACCCAATAAAGGGAATATTCTCTTTTAAATCTTAATCTTTCTAGGATAAATAAACTGTAACATGTGCCATATCTGTGTGATCACTTACAATATTTTTGTCCTTGTTTCCTTTGCCTCCTTTAGCACAGAGCACACATTTGCTCTGACAGATCAGCACTCTGTGGAGCAGGGCCTGAATTTTACCCCTGTTCTTCTTTTCAGCCACCATCCCCTGATCTGACCTTGCATTTTAACAGAATTTATAGTGAACAAGACTGAAACATAATGCAATGAAAGAACACCTGGAAAACTCCAAAATACCTAGATCCTGCCTATACTGAGATTTCATCAGAATTTAAGTATCTGGGTCAATGAGAATGATAAAAAATCCTGTTCTCCTGCAACACATATCCTTGGAGGCATCTAGCACCTCACTAGACCCCAACACTGCCTGCTTGTACGTGCAGCAAGAGGCTGGGCTGAACAGTGAGCTCCCACTCATGCCAAGCACAGGCCAGGGTTTCTGCATAGGCCATGGAGGCATTGAACACCTGGGATTTGACAGAAAGCCCGGCAGCATGGTCACATCCATGGAGAATGTACGCAAACTATATGTACAGAATGCATGGCACTGCTTGGGGCTGCAAACCCAAAACCCTCTTTTGAAAGTGGGTGGCAAGAGAGGAAGTGATGAAGAAAACAGATTAAACATGGCATTCTCCAAATGCCCTGTGTGTTACCTCTGCTGTTATGTATGTGTTATGGCGGGTGTATAAAGCTAGCGATATACCAACTGTACACTTATCAAAAGTCCAAGGGAGATAATACTTGTCCTGATATGTAGTTCAGAAATTCTGGGGCTGTGAAATGTGTAATGACATGGAAATCCTCAGCAATGTTACCAGGCTGTGATATCCCTCTGCCTTTCTCTACCGCCTGCCACTCTTTGCCTCTTCAGTGGCTTGACATACAGGATGATGACTTTTTTTCTCGGGCTGACAGCAAAATAGACAGTTTTTGACTCTGCTGTTTTTTTTCCTACACTGTTCCCCGACCTGGTGCCCAGCCTGGCTGACAGGTAGTCACACTTGCACAGCAGAGAAGGCACAGCTGATGTGACAAGGGAGCAGGAGTACATTAAGCCAAGTTTGCGACAAGAAGACTAATGTGTAATGAGGTTGTGTGAGAACCATGGCCTTATCTAGCTGTGAAAGGAGTCAAACACAATTGCAACTCAGTTAACATCCTTAGGAATTAATTACCAGATACCTTTTGTGCTGAAAAGCTGGCCTAGCACCGGATAAATATTACCAATGCTTCAATTGCACTATCACCAACACCCACAACTATTCAAAACTGCAACACACTCCACTATTTAATTAATTAGGCAAGGAGGAACACAATTATGCAAGACAGATCTTTGCATTGAAAGACTGTAAGTGCTTTGCTGTGTAATTCTCCTGTAATTAACTTCCTTCTGTTTTATCTTACCAATGAGATGGGAAGCAGGAAGGCTGCAGGCAGGGCTCCAGGACACAGGTCCCTTGTGTCAACTTTATTCTTGGGGACATGCCTCTCACTGTCTTTTTAGTTGAAAATGGGCAAAAGCAAATAGCAGCAGTGGAGAAGGACACTGATTTAGTTGCAGTCTTGGGGGTCATGCTGCACTGATTTAGTTGCAGTCTTGGGGGTCATGCTGCACAACGATGTGCTGTGCTGGGAAGTATCTCTGGGGCAAAGGCAGAGCCATGACCCATCTGCCTTTGGACTACTCCAACCCAGGACAGGCTTTGTAAGGTGAATCCCCTTTTCAGCAACACTGTGCATTGTGCTCTGAAGGAGGGCAAGAGTGGGAAAAGGAAGCAACAAAAGGTCTGAGGCATCTGGTTGCTACTGCCTTTGACCCTGGCATGTCCATCTGCCTGCTCCTAATGCAATTTCATGAGGAAGCTGCATCTTCACAAAAATTGGAGTTAATGGACTGCTGATAGGCTTTGCTTTTCTTTATTTCCTTGCTTATCTTTACAGACCACTTGCTTGCACACTTCTCAGACTCTGCAAAACAGCTTTCAGAGATTGGTGGATAATATTCAACTACGACAAAAGCTTTCAACAGTGATCTAATATCTCAACTGAATAATTCAATCTGGAACACAAAGACCATAGAATGAAGTGCCAATAACGATTATATCCAACCTTTCCCAAATAACTGCCACAATATGCACAATTATCACTTGCCAAGTAACACAAGAGTGAAAAGTGATGCACCACCAGTCTTTGGGAGATAAGCAGAAGAGTCACACAATTCACACTGGCAGGCCACAGACCAGCAGACCACCACTTGTTTGTGATAGTACCTGGATTTTGTACCATTCTCATATACCGGCGCCATGGCGCAATCATGGGTGCATGGATAACAACAGCTTGCTATGTTAATGTTGTTTTATGAAACATCTTTCTCAGCCAGTCACAGGGATTTGAAGAATACAGTGTACCGTTCACCTTTCTTTTCAATTAAAATAACAGCAGCAAACACTTCATGCAAGAAGACTAAATGTATGTGAATTCATTCCTGAGGTCTTTTTCTGATTTCTGTACGAACAACGCAGCCAAAGTTGTGGGAGAGCCTTGAAAGATGGCCAATTTGCTCATGTGCCATATTTTAATCACTGCTTAAACCTGTTGGTATAATATTTCCTTGAAAGTGGCAGCATAAAACATCTTCTAGAAAAGCTTGATAAAAATCTGTAAACAATGCAATGAAATTCTTCAACACCTGCCAGAGAGAAAGGTACTAAATTCTTTTTGCTTTAAAGGCAGCTTGATACAATAATACGTCCAAGTAACAGAGGAAAAATACAGCCTAACCTCCAAATCACAGCACAGAAAAATATCCCAAGGGAAAAAATCCCTGTCCTATGCCCAAGCAGTGAAAATGTTTTCACAAGATTTTGCACTCTTTATCTTCAGTGAAATAATACGAATTAGTTAAAACCCGTTCTGAAACACACTGGAATCTAACATGATTTGAGAGGATAAAGCAGCAAGGAGTTCACCAGGTTTTTGATCCCTCCAGAGGACCAAGTCCGATTTAGTCATCTGTTTTGCAAGGCTTTCCAGCCAAAAGTCCCCCTAATGCAGCTGCTCCCTCATAACTGTAATTTATCAAATAGATAAACTAGTGGAAATTATCCATTCCCTGTTCCAGCGTGAGCAGTGCATGATGAAGAGTAAAGTGATCATTTGGAAACAATCACCTTTCCTCTGTTCCCTTCAGTTTCTTCCAGTAATTCCAGTAGTCCTCTTAAAATAAGATTTATATGCAAATGTTGGTTTCCCAGAAACTCTTTAGCTCATTAATGTTATTGCATTCTTATATAGTAAAGAGTTACATGGACTGATAACGCTCCACCAACAAGACCTCTCCCATCTAACTTTGAAAAACCAACTTGTTGCTGCTAGCCCCAAAAGCATCTTTCGTATTAATTCCACCTGGTTCTGCTGCCACACAGTGAATACTCTGCTACGATCAGGGCAACATGGGGCTTGAATCCCAACTAGGGTATTGAATTGAAGGCACTTTTCACCTATGGGCTCCAAGGCAATGCAAAAGTTGTTCAGCTCTGTACTCCTGTATCTGTTTCACTTTTCTTGAAGTTTAATCTTAGTCTGGATTTCCTGAGGATGTAATGCTTAATGTGATAATTACCTTAAATGACTGATTTATACACAATCTCAACTGCAGTTTAAAACCTCTTTCAAATAAAAGGACTTCCTTGTGTTTTTAAAATGGAAGAATGTATGCATATAATCTAGATTTAAAACATCAAAGAAAAAATGTTTGGTTGTTTGAAGATCTGCACTATGAGAAAACATTTGCTCCTGCAAAGTGGTGGGATGGGTTTTCTAGGTCTGGCTGCTCTTTGGTGCTTCAGAGCAGCACAAAGCAGTGAGCACCCAGCCACTGTGGCTATCGGTGATCTCTAGCGTCACCTGGCCGGGTGGGTGAAGGGGGCTCACAGGTCTGGGAGATGGTGAAGGCAACAAACGTCAGAAGCTGCAGGAGGCTCGGTGGTGAATTTTGCCAGGGAGGTGGCTGGGAAATTGCTGACAGTTGTAGCAAACAAAAACTGAAGTAGGGTCCAAAATCACCAACTCCAGGGTATTCAGAAGAGTGAACAACATTAATTACAACCAACAAAGACATGTGACTGAAGCTGGAAAACAGATATTTTCTTTGTTCCTCCCTCCCTCCTTCTCTCCCTTCGTTCCTTTTCTCATTCGCTCCTTTCTTCTCAACCTCACATTCAGTAGCTACAGCCCTGTTATGAACCAAGGACAGAGCATGATTTCCAGCACCGCCCTTGTGTTCATCCATACAGCTCCATCCCAGGTGGGACTTTTGCCTGTGCTGAGCAGCACACTCCAGCACTGGGGCCAGCCCTGCCAGAGGAACTGCCTGATCGGCATTGGCTTCTTGGCACTGCCTAGATGGGTAGTTTGGGAGCAGCCACCCAGTTTTAGGGAGGAAGAGGTAATAGATACAGGGATACAAGATGAGCCAGGATGCTTCGCCGCAGGGATATTGAATAGCCTCTGGCCTCTTTAATTCAATTGTGTCAATGCTAGCTATTGAGTCTAGGAAGTACATAAAGAGGTAATTTTACATAAATAAAGTCTGCTTCATGGGAAGCGAACCTGTGAAAGGGTAGCTTCGTCTCAGTGAGAAATGGGAAAACACAGTCATTATACATTCCCTAGAGGCAGCTAATGCATGAGATTTCACTGATTTTTAACTAAATGAGATGTTTAAAGGTCTGTATTGTTATTCAGACCAAAGATGTTTTTAGTAAATAAGATTACATTTCATTAAAGAGATTTATTTCTTCTTATTTAATTTTTACCACAAATAACTATTAAATCCAGCCATATTCTAAAGTTTTCTCTTAAGTTTGGAGCAAGTATGCAATGTCATTTGTGCTTAATGAAATGCTTGAAAGCAAAATTTGGTTCATAGATGAGGAAGTGACTCATCTACGAACAGGAGAGAGAAGTCGCTGAATTGTTTCTTAGCGAATAATTTGCTCGGAGAGAAAGAAACTCACACTCAGCAGCTGGAAAGCATGACAACATCTGAAAATTAATTCAGACACATGGAAAACTAAAGCATATTGCACAGGGCTTAAGCTAATTGTAATCACTAAGTTAAAACCCCTTCTGGCTTTTGGACGAGTCTGGACCCATTGCTTCGCCTTACATTTGCATTCTGCACAGATAAGCTGAGCGATACCTGCCTCAGCAAGTATTCAGCCAGGATTTGTGCGCTCAGTTCAGTTCCTCACTTCCAGCTTGCAGCATGCAAGATATATTCTATGACAAGGATTACGCTCCATTTTGGAGGACGAAACATATATCACTCATCAGCACAGAAGTTGTGCAGCTAAGAAGCTTCGTAATTAAGAACCCTCACAATTGCATTCCATAATTTATTCATAGTATCACTTACAGAATTCCTGGTAGAGGAAGTCAAACTAATTATATTTTTTAAAATTTAAATTAGTTTCTTCTGTTCAATTAAGGGAATCCAGAAAACTCTTCAGGGTACCCACACTGCCAATGGCAAAGTGTAATAGCTTTGCAGAGAGATGGTCAGCTGGAGCAGCTGCTGGAAGAATGCTCTGCAAAACAAGGGCTCTGGAAAAACTGTGTTAGCCAGTTTAGTTTTGGAGAATGACTGCTTAGCCTGCTGATTACATAAATACTACTGGCTTTATATATGATTTTAATTCCGCAACTTACAAAAACAGCAACAATGACCAATATATTCAAGAACTACGGTCTCCCTTTCAAGATGATGAATAACCTCTCTTGATCCAGATGCATAACTGCAGATGATTGCTTGTGAGGTGTGTGTTGGGGACACCCTCATCCTAGAAGCAAATCATCTTCTGGGATAAGCCTGGTCCTCCTGGTCACCAAATGAGGAGCAGAGAACAACTCTTTTCCTAGGGCAGGCCCCTCTGGTCCATGAACTGAGGGGATGGATTTGGTCCTGCATTCCCAGAGCACAGTCAAGTTGTATGTTCATGTTGCCCTAATGCAATGTGGGTCCTGCTGCACCCTCCACACCAGCACTGATGGTTTAGGGAGCTAAATTCAGCAAAGCTACCCCTTGCACCCTGGGCTGCACCACTGCCTCCTCCCTGCCCTCATTTCACTGGGCCAAGGACATCATTGCAGTTTTCGGGGGGGATTGGAAGGAGGGGGGAACACTTAAGCTTTCACCTAAAACCAAAGCTACTTTATTTATATTAGATTCTCCAAAGAAAAATATCATCATTTGCAAGGAGAGCGGTGCGACATGGAGCATTTCTGGCAGAAAGTGCTGTAGGTATTTTCTGATGTAATTTCAAGCACCAAATAGAAAAGTGCTGGACATGTACTTCATCCACAACTGCTTATGCCCTGATAAAAGAGCAGAGGGCCCCAGGACCCATCACGGCAGTTATTACAGGACATTCCTTCACATATCCCACACAGTGAGTTACAGTGAGCTGTATTATAAATCCAGCTGTATTTTTAGGTGCATTAGTGGTCGCTTGACTACAACCGAGTCTGGTCAGAGTTCAGCTGTTTGGTGGAGCTTTTTTATTCCCTCCTTTCCTCCTAAGAACTATAAACTCATTTTCCAGATATTTCACTCAAAAACCTCAGGGCTGCAACTTCCATCTACTGATCTGGGGGCATTTATTTATTTCAGGAATTTTTTTTTAAAGATTAATATATTACCAAGTAGTTTATTGTGTTTCCTAATTACAAAGAAAGCAGGTTACCAGATCAAGCAAAAACAAACTTATCTTTGACCTATTCCTCATGATATACCAGTAACCTTTGGTAGAAACTTCCCAGTGTCTGGATCAATGATTTATGGATGACCAGGAGATGGGATATAGGCAGGGTGTAAGCAGCGGGGAAATTTATTTCTGCACAGAAACAAGGCCAGAGACTAGGTGGTTAAAAGCTCTTGTATGCATTAACGCAGCTAACAAGGCTTTATTGTCTTCATCATATTTTCAGTTTAAAACTATGCAACTACAGTCCCGTTGTGGAAAGTGCGGTTTCTCAGATGGGTGAATTTATTCAGTTCTGGGAGCAATGAAAAGTTTGCAAAATCGCTCCAGTCTTCAGGCTCCTGTTGTAAGGGAAACTGGCTGGGAAAGTTGCTGTTAACAGGATAAAAAGTACCCCAAACACCACAGTCAGCACCTATTTCCAACATCACGACGCAGAGATTCAATGACATATTATGAAAATTACCACATAAATAAAGAAAAGCCTCTACTGAGTTT
Organism: Ibycter americanus; assembly: GCA_035590275.1. Lineage (NCBI taxonomy): Eukaryota > Metazoa > Chordata > Aves > Falconiformes > Falconidae > Ibycter > Ibycter americanus. Next base: position 108,563,461 of record JAVJGI010000050.1, on the reverse strand, counting down.
TTAAATCTCCCTTTAGCACTTCCAAGTCCTAAATTGTTTGACAGACTTCATCATATTTGTTTCAGAAGAGGGAAAAACAACAGCAAAGTACCACAAGCACCTCCTGTGATCTGGAGGATGATGCATTTTCTAACAGAAGAGAAGGTAGAAGAAGATGTTGTTTGCAAACCAGTCATGCTTCAGATACCAAAGCTGCAATCCCACTTTCTCTCAAGAGAAAATTCTGCAGGGAAGCAAAGGTGTCACATGTAGTCTGTTTTTGCTCCCCCTCTGCGAGAAAGGGAGTGAGTAGCTACTTAAATTTACATTTTATGCCTGCCAGGCAATGAATTGAAGCTAATTGTATCAAACCCACTCCCAGCAGTATTTTAGCATATTCCTGGTCATTTGAACTCTGTGCTCACAAGGTCAGATACAAGGCTTTGCTTCTGGACTGTACGATGGGATGCAAAAATGTATTTTATACAAAACAGGTTAATTACTTGAGCTTTAAATTAAAATTTTAGTCTTTCAGATATCTCTTTGTAGCAAAACATCCAGCGTTTGAGGTGTGTTTATGTCTTCAGTCATTTATATAAAAACCTGCTATCAGTCATGTCAAATATCTGACGTCCTCCCAGATGCAGCATGTACAACTAAAACTCTTTTAAGAATTTGTTTTCCCCTTTTTAGATAATTCCATAGAGAGTATAAACATATTCTGACAGACTTAAATACACCAATAATCAACGAATGACACCTGTAGTATCAGTGTCAGGCAAAGAATTCTCTTAAAGGAGTATTTATATGGGGCCCAAACATCCAGTTATGACATACTCTTATCAAGTATTTTGGCTCATTGTTGTGACAATTCAGAAAGATTCTGGCTCTAGAAGGGTTTACACCAGTTATGGGAGTGTAATCAAATACATCATTTCAGCTTCTAATTTCATATCCAAATGCCAAAAAAACTGAGCAGCAATTTTCAACAGTTTGACTTCAGGCACCACGATCAGACCATAATCCTTATCATTTAAGCTTGCTCACAGCATTTGTGAGTGAGCCCACTGCAATCCTCAAATAACCCCTACCATACGGGGAAGTGCCTTGACAAAAACTGAAGTGGAGGAGAGGTGAGACCACAGCCATGCAATTAAGCTGTTTTGTTTCTGATCTGCATGGAAAGGCATTCCTCTCCAGCTACTGACAAAGCTCTAGTCTAAAACGTGATTGGGCTTGAATACAAGACCTATTGAGAAGCTCATTAATGTTTCAAAATGTCCTTATTAAAGGTGTCTTATAGTCTAAGCTTTAACCTAAATGAGTGCATAAGCCAAATGTTATGTGTACGAGTAGCTTCTTTGAAATCAGTGGAGCTGCTCCTACACTTGGATCAACATACAGTGAATGCATGAGCAGATGGCAAGGATAAACTAAATTTTATACTAGCTGCATTTAGGCTATTTCCTAGTACTGGTATAAGAATAAAGCACTTATTTACATCAAATTTATTTTTTTTTTTTTTTTTTTTTGCTTGTACAACAACTGGTTGGCATAGCAAGATCATTTGTTTGAATTACACCGAGAGCTTGCCTGGCAGTAAAAGAAATCATAGAACTTAATATATTCTGTAAGATTCTTTGAGAGGGAAGGAATTTGTATTATTTGTAGTATTATTATTATAGTTTGTATTATTATATAGCCAACCTTATACAGTATCTGGAGAAACAATCATTGTAAACCAAGATGGATGTCTGTATTTAAAACACGAACACTATAATAAAAATTTTCTTCGGCTTGAATTTGTTTTGCGGGTCATTTTCTGTTGAAGTTTAAATTTGAATCTTATTGCAGGTATTAATATTAAATGACTGTTTACATTTCGTATACTGAACCCACAGTGAGAGGAGAGAATGCTTTCACATTGTCGTACAGTGCTCCCTCACACCTGGAAGGAACTGTATTACTTTCTAATTTAAGCAGTTTCAAATTTACAGCCTAGCTCTAATATAGAGAGGAGTCAAAGGTTATCTGCTCTCCATGGAAGCTAATTTAGGACTATTTGTACAGTGCAGGACAGGTCTGTTAATATTTGTAACTACTTGCAATTACTCATAGTCATTAAAAGCTCCTTTTTGTCTTTCATTTGCTATAGGGGACTGAGATCTGTACTCGACCACAGAAAAACAGTCTGAACTGAAATGTTCTGCTCTCCCATGAATAATGGAGTTTCACTTTCCTTTTTCCCTTCTTAACACTAGATTCTGTTTAGTTTCTGGGTACCATTCAATTTGAAATATTTAGAGCTGTAGGACTTCGTGACTTTTTTTAGCCTCCATTCAATAACCCTTGAATTCATGCCCAGTTCAAGGTGTTCTCAGAGCAGCTTTCCAGTTTAGATTTTAGTTCAAAAGACTTGAGGCCCAATGTTTTTCAAAGGGATCTCTGCTTTGTTTCCACCCCTAAAAAGATGGCTAAGAGAAGGCTTATACATGCATATGAATAATAAGTCCCTGCAGGGTTGAACGTGGAGTATCCTTACCTATGTTATCACTGCAGTTAAAAATACTCATTAGAAGACACATCCCATTATGCCAGGCACAGTGCAAGTATAGAGCAAAAATGTAGCTTTTTCAAGTACTTTACAAGTTGAAAAATAGGTTTATAGGTACTTTCGGCTATTATTTTCGAAGTCCCTGTGGTATCCATGCATTGTACTATAAGAAAAGTTCAACTACATTGGGTATTGGCTAATTATCACAAAACTTCTCATTCAAAGTAACTCTAATGCAATTTTTTTTCTTTAACAGCAACCAGTAAGTGCTGAATTAGCATTTGCCCCAAGGTTCTACCATAACAACAAAGCTATCCTTAAGTGTTAATGTGCCTTATAGAATGGCCTGGCATGTATTTCTGTGAAGTCTTTCACCTTGTTTAAATTTAGTCCTTGTGATTATCTGAAATTTAAGCTGAGTGATAGTGCAATTTATTCCACTGGTTTAACAGAGGTCTTATCAGATACATTAAATCTCTTCTAAAACTGTTCAGTTTTTCACCTTGGCTTCCACAGCAGGCTTTCCATTTCTAAACACCAAAGCTTGTGGTCATTTAAGAAAACTCTGAGTTGGGTTTAGAATTGGTCTGGAGCATCTTGTATTACTCTATGACATTTCTGTCACGTTAGTTCACTTAGGATGGCAGCCAGCAACAGTAGGCTCAGAAAAAATAGATGAATGATACCTTCGTAACCACGGAACTTGTGGCCTGAATAAATACTCCTTTTCTAACATACTGTGATAGCTTTTATTACTCACACCGGTGTAATATGTGAAAGAATCTCCTGAATATACTAAATCAGACACGGAAATTCTTACATTTAAGAGTTCACACATTACGTCATTTTTACTGAGACAAAGATTAATGGAACAGATAGTGTAAATTGGCTTTGTAGTCCAATAATTATTTCATTGCAAGGTTATGAAAGCCACCTTCAAACATTTGTTTTCTTTCTGCTTGACACCCTGTTATTCAAAACGTTTATTTTTCATGTGTGTTGTGACATTAAGTTTAATCAAGAGCAGCCCTGCAGAAAGGGATGGGTGGGTGCTGGCTGGCAGCAGGCTCAGTGTGAGTCAGCAGCGTGCCCTGGCAGCCAAGGGGGCAAACCACACCCTGGGGGGCACCAAACACAGCAAAACCAGCCGGTCAAGAGAGGTGACTATCCTGCTCTGTTCAGCATTGGTGCGGCCTCACCCGGAGCCATGTGTGCAGTTCTGGGGCCCACAATTTAAGGATGTGAAGGTCCTTGAATGTGTCCAGGGGAGGGCTGTAGAGGGTTAATTAACATTGATAATATACACTTGTGGGCTTGCTTCTGGGGTGGTGGATTGGCTGATGTGGATAGCATACAGCTGAGGCTTGTTCCTGTTAAGTAGCTAAATAGCACTGAGGAGGCTGGAAGAGAAGGAGCACTGGGTGAAGGGAGGAGACTGGATGAAGAAGAGCCCAGGTATGTAGGAGAGATGAGGAGAGGCCCTAGGAGAAGCTGAGAGAAGAAGCGGTCCTGAATGAGGAGAGGCTGGCTGGAGGAGAAGCTAGGAACCCAGACATAGCAGAGGCAAGAAGCAGGGTGGACTGGCCTGAAGAGGATGAAGAAACAGCATGGACAGTAGATAAGCCGTTGGAACCTTGTGTGGGAAAGCCTTGTTGCAGCTGGCTAGTTTTGTAGTGCTGTAACAAAGATGGTGAAAGGGCTGGAAGGAATGTCCTATAAGGGGTGACCTCATTGCATGCTATGGCTTCCTGAGGAGGGGAAGTGGAGAGGGGGATGCTGATCCCTTCTCCCTGGGATCCAGAGATAGAACACGTGGGAATGATTCAAAGATGCATCAGAGGAGGTTTAGACTACACACTAGGAAGCATTTATTTATGGAGAGGCTGATCAAACTCCGGAATTGGCTTCCTAGAGACATGGTTGATGCCCCATGCCTGTTGGTGTTTAAAAGGCATTTAGACACCACCCTTAATAACATGCTTTAGCTTCAGCCAGCCTTCCTGAAGTGGTCAGGCAGTTGGACTTGATCATCTTTGTAGGTCTATTCCAATTGAACTACTATTCTAGTCTAGTCTAACATCTCAGACTCTTTATGTTATTCAGAACCCAACAGGACCAGGTCTTTCTAGTCACATCAATAAATACTGTTCTCTAAATCTCTACCACCTTTTAGGATTTTACCCTAAGATCCTTATCTACCTGTTTTGGTAAAGAAGTTGTTGGGCTTGAGAATAAACGCAGGCTTTGGCATTCCTGGGGCATCTTAACTCCTCCTTTCAGATGATTTTTTTTCTTTGTTTGGATTCAAACACCACCCTGTGATGGAGCACTGAAGTAGATTACCACATTTTCTTTCAGAGATGTTGAGAACAATATCGGGCCATACATAAGCAGGCCTTTGTGTGAGTTTTGCCACATTGCTTTACTTTTGTTGGCCTTAAATTTACTGATCCAAATTCAATCCAGGCTCTGGAATATTCTGAGTGACTATATGGCAACTTTCCAACAGTGCTAGTCTGAAGCAAAGAAAGGCAAGATTTGTTGGGAAAGATAAAATCTTTTATTAGGAAAGTTTGAAATTGGCTTCTAGTAAGTAAAGATACAAACAAATAAAATTGTAGGCCTTTGGAGAGCATCCCCTGCTACAGTTTCAGAGTAGGATATCCCAAAGTTTAGCCCCCAAACAGGAGCCAAACTTTGTCTTCAGCTGTATAAATATCTCATCGTGGGAGGTGAATGAGTGGCAGACATCATCTTTGCAGAACTGAGAAGTTGCCTAAATGTGGATGTAGATATACAGGTATTTAACTGACCTTGTTCCTACAGTGTCTGAACACTGCACTGTCTTTAAAGAATTTGTCTTCATAGCATCCTTATGAGATGAAACATGCAGCTCTGCTACTTTACAGGGGGGACACTAGCACGTGGGGCCCTATGGCCTCATTGCAAGCTTTAAAGGCATCGAGGCAATTCGAAACATCCAGCACTGGGACTAAGAGGGAATTTAGGTCAGGTGAATCTATGTCTTGCCTAACTGAGAGATTTTACAGGTTTTGAAACACGGGGACATTACAGCAGCATATTTGTGCAGATGTAGCCATATCAGCAAGATGAGTGCCTTGTGCAAACAACCCCTCCAAAGCTAAACAAGACATGGCAGTAAAAGCCGGCAGATGCCTCTAGCCCATATGCAATTTTTCTGGGCTGTTTTCGTCACCTCCTAACCGAGCGGCAGAGTTGTACCAACATCTTATTGCCCCTGGAGCAGCTGCCCCAGTGTTACGGACAGGCTGCTGCGGGGCTGGCTGTGCAGTGGGAGGATGCCCTGCCCTGGCTGTTGAGACAGCAGCACCATGCTGCTGGGCCAGGAGAAGGTACTTTTGGTAGCACACGGCTGGTTTTCTCAAGCCTCACTCTGAGCAGAGCCTTTGTGTTTTGGCCCAGATCAAATGTGAAGCTTCTGAGGGCTCGGAGGCAGGTGTCCAGCTCTCAGCACGCATGCTGATCAAAACTTTTCACCATGCTGGATATGCTTCAGGCTCCAGCCTTATCATGCTAGCTAAGTGTTCCTCTCCAAAATGAGCAGTGTGCTGCCAGACCTCATGGAAGATTTCTAATAGCACTTCACCTTTTTTAAAAAAAGTATAATGGCTGTCTTAGTTTATTGCTTTTTTTGCAAATGTTAATGAGGGACATATCCCTCTGTTTTAAACATGTAGTAGCCCATCTACAAGGGGTGGGAAATACTCACACGTACGATGCACAAATAGTTATCAAAAAGCAAAGTTACACATTGGTACATCTAATGATAAGATTGTTAAAGTAGAACTTCCTGTAAATTATTGGGAGTGTATTACTTTGCACTTAGAAAATGTCTGTGCCATAACCCTCTTAGCAGCTATGACCTTGTATCCACCACAAAGTACAATGCCTCCTTGCAGCCCCTGCTCAGCTGTGCCTTAAAACAGAGCTGCTGTTTCTGAATGTGAAACTTATAAAGCATGTGGTCGAGTCCGCATCAGCTCTCTAGACTGCATTGCTTCTCATTTCCATGGGATAAGTCAAACCTTCAGGGCTCGCAGACCCTTAGTTAAAGAAATTAAAACAGCTCATGAAAGACAGGATTGTATAAACAGAATCTGAAGGCGCTCTGTTTGAAATTAGGCCAAAGCAAACGCTGTGGCCAGCTCTTCCTTTCCCTTCGGTTGCCTCTCCCCCCTCGGTGCTGCTGGGAGGGACACCTTTGCCAGACGGCTCCTGACCTCCCCTCTGCCCCTTTCTGACCCCCAGCTGCTCAGCTGGTTTTAATTGCAGAAGGCCAACGTGAGGTCCTTCAGCATGTACTTCAGTGGCATCTCTCCTTTTCTTCTGCTAGATATATTTGCGGGAGTGCTCAGCCAGCAGCTGAATGTGCCCCTCCGCCTCTTGCCCGGGGAGCCCCTCGCGGAGGGGACTCTGCAGCTCTCGTTTTTCGGACGGGCATGCAAGATCCGAAACTGATTCTTGGGGAAAGGATATTTTACTTCTCAGAGACAATTTTTGTTTGCTTTTGGTAACTCTACCAAAACAATGAACATGTTAGAACACATTTTATATCAGACAACAAAATGGATAATCAGTTTGGTGACATCTGAATTTTTTTGACAGCTACTAGAGGTTTACAGCTATTAGAAACTAATTTCAAAAATGGGTTTTACCAAAGTAGGACAAACGAGTCTACTTAATGGCAAAGAAGAGAACAGAGAAACAAAGAAAAGCTCATACCACTGACCTCCATAAGCAATTCCTTTGAAGCTGATCATAACCTGGGAGCTAGGGTTATAGGTGTGAATATAGCACCTGATGTAGGTACAGATCCTCCATCCTAAGGCTGGAGGGAGCACTAGGGTGATTGATTCAATGAGACTTAAAATGAGATTACAGAGTCTGTTGTGTGTTAGGGCTGGAGGATTTCTCTGTTTGACTGCTAGCAATATTTTAAAATTCAGCTTTCATATGGTGACCATAGATTTATGGTCTTTTCATTTTCTATTTCTTTGCAGCATTCACCTAATCAATTACTAATGAGCAAAAATTATACTTAATATCGTAACCAAAGGGATTCAAGATTCTGTGGGCAAAATTGTCAAATCATCTGGAGGATTTGAATAACAAAATCTCATTACTTACAATGGAAATCGAGCAGTCTAACCACATAGAAATCTGATCCTTTAAAAGTATTTTTTGCTGAATGATTTTATGTCATTATCCAGGCACACGGAGGCATGACATACCAGCTTTGTTTTCGAGCTCCTTGCTCCTGCACACAATATTAGGTCTATTTAACCTGTGTCTATAATGGTTATGGATGTGAAGAAAAAGGCCAATGTCTGAGCAGAACAACAGGTGCAGAGCACCTGGAACAGTAGCACTAGGACCAGTGAACTGCCCTATTCATCCCAGTGAGCCCAAGGTGTAGTTTTACGATACAGCTGAGCCACTCTACGTGCAAACCGCTCACAAACTGGTCTTGCTCTCCTCCTCCACCATTTCCTTTGAGCCAGCTCTGGTGTCTGCTTGAAAACAAAGTAAGGCAAATCAGGGAAATGACATGGAAAAAACCTTGCTTTCCAACTCGTCTCTACCCTGGGGAAGGAAGAAAGAAAATACTCTCATTCTATGAACTGAGAGGATAAGGAGAAGTGGCTTTGGCATCTGTAGCCTGCAAATGTAAGAATCTGGCAAGTTATTCCTCTCCCTAGGGAAGGCTCAGTATATGATTAAAAACCTTCTAGTCATACATACTAGTTACCTTGTTAAAGGTACCTCTGAGCTAGCTCTGATGGTGCTAACATACCCGTGCTGCACTGGAACAGGTCCCAGAAGCACATTAGCCATGGTAACATTTTGCTGCTCCCAGCCCCGAGAGTTTGCCTCCAGCGAGCAGCCTTGGATGGAGGGGAAGAGGGGTGCAGCCGCCAGCAGGACCATGCTGACATGGGACCTCAGTGGGGACTTGGCTTTCTCCTGTGCTGGCATGGACGTCGCTGTGCTGCAAGGGCATTTTGGGGGTGACAGGCTGTACACTGCAGTACCCTGAGAGGCTTACACCTATCATCTCCTCCTCCTCAGCCGAGCGTGCCCACTGCTCTTCTGGGGAATTACTCAAGCTCATTCACATATTCACCCAGTCAGGAGATGCATGAGCCAGGGGAAAGGATGGGGCAGGACTGGACTGGACTGGATTGGATAGCTCTTTTCGGCACCCTGAGAAAGGTTTAAGCCCAGGAGAATTTTCTAATGGGTGAAGGTGTGTGTTCATGGTGTAGCTATGCCAGCAACACTTTCTAGAATGGACTGGCCTGTTTACTGACAATCACCTTCCAATGTGGTGTCCTACGTTGCTGTCATTTAGGAGACTGATTGCCCCTATTTGCTTAAGACCCAAGACCAATGGGCCAGCAGAGTTCCTGGGCCAGAGTCTTATGAGTGTACAGTGTTCATGTCTTCTATGTATCTCATTTCACTCTTGCATGGGCAGAGAATGGGAGGGGTCCACTATTTCCCCCCTAACTTACCCTTTGGGCTGTCTGATAGGAAAGTTTTGCTGTTAAGCTCAGTTATCATCAGAATCAATGAGCCACCAAATAATAGAGTGAGACTTATGTGTCTCTATTATCAATTCCCTGTTTTACCTAGTGACTCCACCACAGCATCTTCAGGAAATCAAATGCTGAATGAGAAGCAGCTGGCACAAGCTGAATCTGGCAGGAATGCAGTGGTTCTGGTTGAGGCTGAAAAAGGGAAATACTTCAAAAAATATGTGGTATATAAATGTTATCTTCCCTTGCCTCTGCCTCTGCTCATGTGAGCGCACAGGTCCTAAGTCATGCTAAACCCACCATCAAGTTTAGAAAATCCTTAGAGCATCAGCAAAATATGCCTTTGACTTTCCTTGCAAGCAAAGATCTGATCTCAAACTGTTTCATTGTTCTTGATGCTAGAAAAGTGGGGGCAGTGGCGAAGACTCTCATTCTGGCAGAAAACTGCAGCCTACCTATGCTGGCAACTGCAGACACCCCTGCTGTTCAGTCATCTCTGTCTTACAAACACTCCTGGTCAAATTTCAAAATTTAATCCTCACATTCCACTGTCACCTCAAAATCCGCCCATCTCATTTCCCAGACTAATTACACAAGACCTAAAGAAAGCATTTTTCTTATCAAAAGGAGTTCTCACAAGCAGAGACTGTGGAGTAAAGTTTTAGTAGTTAAAATGGAATTAATCTACCTTTAAAGCATTCCTTATCATTTCCTTTTGGACAAAGATTTTCCCGTTTAATATTATGTGCACATTTTCATTACTATAACTCCACTTTTGCCTAAGGCAGGAAGAGAAGAAATTTCCTGAAGCACAACAAAAAAATAAGTTCAAGCATGATTTCCTTAAGGGAAAGGCAAAGAATAGTGGACTGGGGTTTATTTACTCTCATAAACCTGAAGAAAGCCATATAAGTCCGATACCATAAAAATCCAGGTATCCTATAATATTTCCTATGAACAAAAAATATGAAGGCATCATATTCTGATTTGGAGGTAGGCAGTGCTTTACAAGAACATAAGACCAGGTTTCTGTTTCAGGAAATGGGAGACCAATTTTACACTATGTCGATGTAAAATGATGGGCTGCAGTGGTAGATAAGCAGAATGACAGCATACCTTAGCTTCTTTACAAAGAGAAGAGTCGGCATTTTACTTCTTTTTGAAAAGAAGCAGCATTACTAGTTTATATGTCTTTTCTGGATGTATGAATTAACCAATTTATGTGAAAATAGGCTGACCTATTTTCCAGAAATGCAAAGCGTAATGAAAGGAACCTGTGCCAGGCATTAGTGTTAGACATTGTCTAACCCACAGTAACGTTTTTGAACAAAACCAACCATTGTCAGGTTTTTTTCTGCTTTTTCTGTTGTTCATTACTACTGAAGCAGCGGCTTTCCTAATGAAGAAATCAAACTGGAATTCGACACTTCAGAGTCTGAGTAGCTGCAGACAACAAAACTATAATGAAAACAGTATCCTTTGACCAGAGTTTCACATATGTTAGCGGTTACTATCACCGCCTTTCTCAGTACTGCCTATCTACATAATCATGGTCTGCAAAGTGAGTTCAAAGGGCTTTGCTATGTAGGAACCTGTGCTGCTCCAGTTACAGCACAGCACGTCCTTGTGTGGATGCCCAGCAGTTTAAAGCTGAGGAGAAGACCTCAGCTTGCTTCTGTCCTACAGTAAAGCAAAACTTGGCTAGGGCACACAGAAAGATGGACCAACACTCTTCCGTTGGCTTAGCTGCTTAATTATTTTGTCAGATCAGTGTTAAATACTCCAACTACTTCAAGAATTCTCTGGGGCTCAGATTGTTTGGCTGTTTTCTTTTGCAGGTATTGCTATCGCTTGGCTGCTGCAGGCAGGATCATGAGCTGAGCAGGCTGTAGGTCTGATAGGATACAACTGTTCTTACATGCACATGGTGATATAGCTCTGTATTTAGACTGGGGATGAACACTTGGCTCTAATCCCATAAATTATACTTTGCCATTAACTTCAGGTGGTCCAGGATTTCACCTCAGACCTTTAAAATCAAACAGTGCTCACTGGGAATAAGTTTCAATTAGAAAAAAATGTATATTCTAGACAACAATGTTAAATAAAGGAGCAGATCAGCCCTAGCCTTTAAAAATCACCACTGTCAAATCAATTCTGGCCCCAAATACCCCACATGAAAAAGAAGTCCTTCAGACATTTCACTGGAAAGTGAAGCAGACATAGTAACTACCATACTGTTCCTTCTAGAAGTCCCCTAAAATCCATTGTGCCATTACTGGAAAGCTGATGGCTTGTGCTCCCTCAGCTGGTTAATTCATGAACATTTTCCAGAGCTACACAGTTACTGGTGGCTGAATTTTCTGCAGCTCGCTAATATCTTTACACGTGCAAAGATACTTGTCTCTACATAAAAAAAGCTTACGATAGTGATAACAGTGTGCTGTGGAGAAGCAAAAAGACTATTCTTAGGGCCCTGTGTATTATCTTGAGTTTTCTGACAGTAGGATTGAAAGATAACATTGACTCTTCATTCTCATCTCCACGCACTTATTTGGACTTTACCCTGACAAAACCCTATACTTTAAATACAGAACATGAACTTATAATTCTGTGCCCTTGTAGAGCACTTCATATGAGATTGTAATTCGTTCAGTAAAATAGTGTTTTCTACTATGGAATTCCCTAAAGCTTTTTTTTTTTTTGCTGTTATTTTCAACAGATTTTTAATATTTAAGCATTGTCCTCTCAGTGAAAAGCACGCAGGACTGACCACATGCTCTCGAATACGCAGCCTGTGGAACCCATTCAATGTAATAACCCAGTGTAGGATTAAATAGACAAGTAGCGAGCTTCTTATCCACCCACTGTGGTTCATTTGAGGTTTTACTTGGGATACCAGGAAATTTAGTTTTGTCTCTGTACCATTTTTTTTTTACCAAGGAAAATTATTTGCCATTATCTTTTATTCAATTATTTCCTATACTTATTACTCTCTCTTCTTTGCCTGCCTTGTTAGGCAAATCTAATTGAAATGTGGTAGGTCTACTTTCTCTTATTAAGTTACTGTAAAAATAAAATGCAGCTTCAGCAGTGAAAACATGTAATGAAGCATCAGCAAAGGAAATTTAATAATTCTTTTTAATTTACAACTTTTGCATAGATTGAAGTGTTATATGCTTTCAGTGTAAGTGAAGGTTTCCTTTAGATGCCAGGGAGAAAAAGATGAAAACGTACGGCTTCTAGGAACTTAATTTCTCCAGGGAACAATTCTTCCATTATTTGTGTTTCTTTATAAGTAGCCATGAAAGACACCTGTAATATATCTGAAGAGCTGTGTTAGATTGTTTGGTCCTTTCTTCAGCAGGGACCCAGTATTTGCCTGTACTAGACAGGAAAGTTGAAATAAAGTCATAGGAATCTAGCTATTCTATTTACCCATGCAAAACCGGCACTGAAAAGTGCCTCTACAAGAGCGGCTTGCTCATGTAACACCAATCTGGGAAAAGTAAGCATTTTTTAAATTTTTTTTTTCCTCCACATCTGAAATACAGGTAATATTCCACAGAATTAACACAAAATTTTGCTTGTAAGTAATTTGTTACAGGACTTACTTAGAAATCAAATTAAGAAAACTTTTGAGGTACAGTTGGATTCAGAAGAATGCAGCCACCAGCCAGAGACCCCTATGGAGACTGATTCCTGATTCTACTTAATTCCAAAGTTGCTTTTAAATTAATAAATAAAGAATTCAACAGTCTTCAGGAAGGACTCAGATTCTTTTCAGTTTTCTGCAATGCCTTGAATCAAAGATGAGGCCAATTTAGTGCAGGAGAATGTCGGAGTGAATTGATCGCAAGCTGATAATGGAGACAAAGTAGCAGCCCTGGCCAATGAAGCAGGGGTCAGTGGAGGCGGTGGTGATAGCAGACCATGGTCACCTGTGCCTCCTTAAGGAGCTTCAGCAGGAAACATCAGCTTCCAGCCAGGCCTGCAATGTGAGCCAAGGTGATGCTCAGGGTGCAAAATGTGGTGGTTCATGGGGCGAACGCCACAAAAAAGCTAGCCTTCAGCTTTTCCCCTAGGTTTCTGTCAGCATTTTTAAGGTCGAACAGTTAGATAAAACACTTGTACACGTCTAGGTCACCCTTGCATATAGTCATGTCACAGAGTTTCTCTAATAAGAGAAAGGAAGGCCAGCAGAAGTCTCAGAGAATACATCCTCCCTATGGAGTGAACGATGGAAAATAAAAACCTTTCAACTGGCAGAAAAAATTGTTTGGAGGGAATTATTTCCAAAGACACTGACTAGCAGCACCTTCTAGCAAGTTTCCAGATGAACTCCAGGACTTGGTTACAGGGCAATTTACTAATTTCCAAATATGGTTGGGACTTAGCTTTAAAAATCCAAGTTTCAGGATCCAAGCTTGTCTAACAGCAGGAGCTGTTGCCTGTTCTACCAAAATGGGAACCCTGAAATCTGATAATGTTGTAAAAGCTCTAATGACAGTTTCATGAACTTACTGTAATAATGCACCTCATGAAGGAGCTAAAATGAAAAAAAAAAAAAGTAATCTATTCAAGGCAGGTCTCTAATCTTAAAGTATAAATCCAGTGAATAATGAAACAGTAAAGCAAAACTCTATCTAAAATTTATCTATAATAAGTTTGGGGAAGTTGGTTAATAATTCATCTCATATACTTTAAAAGTAATGGTAGCATCCACTGATAGACTGCTTCTCTGAAGTAATTTTCTGAAGGAACTGGGGAGGAATGTGTATAAATAAGAAACATATATGTGACTATTCTCCCTGTTAGGTATATAGAGAATTTACATCCACCCTTTTGTCAGGTGAACTTCTGCTAATCCGGCCACAAAACTGAAATACGCCAATAGAAACCTTAAGAAGCAGACTCCGATGCAGAGAATTATACTGCACTTCAAATGCTTCATATTCACCTAAGAGAAGGAATACAGGATTTACAACAGAAAATTGTTCCTACCCCTCTTTACTATAGGAAGATCCTGAATCTTCCCTTGCATCATTCTGCTCACTGGTCTTTGTTACCAAGTGTAAGGCAATGAAGATTTATTTCTCAAGCTCCCGAGTAATTATAAAGTAAGATCATTTTCAGGGACTGGGGGCAGTGTTATCCAGTCATTTCTCCAGTAACATAGAAATAATTTTTCTGGTAGCACAGAAATCACTGGAAAAACTGGGTAAATGTACTGGACTATAAATAAAAATACAAATCAGGCTTATATAGGAAAAGTTCACCCAATTCAAGTGACACATTTTAAAGTACATTTACTTGAAATACATAGCAGGGTTCTGTATAGGCTTTGCAGGACATGATTGTTTGGATTGGTAGTCTTACCATTAGAAAACTCATTTTGCTAGGTTCACGGCACTTGAAAAGATACAACTGTCTCTTTACTTGGTGTTGAATATATTACTCCAGCCTGAGCAGTCATCTCATCCAGAATTCACATAGTTTCTGGGAAATGCAGCCAATACTAAAGGGCATCACAGGTCACAACATTTGTAAATTGACCTTTGGAGACAGCAATTTTTTTGCAACGAGATGATATTTAGAATTTCCTGGCTCATTGAAGGAAATTTGCATGGTGTCTATGCAAGCATTAAAGTTGAACTAAGTTCTGTTTTCTTAATTCTGTAACTAGCCAATAGATATCACTCAGTCTCAGTGGAAATGGGATATGACAGTTTTCATCTGGTGAAGCTATAAACAGTATTGTTGAAGGAAACAGATCTCTCCTTTCAAGAAGACAAAGAGAGGGAAGCATAGCTGGCTTTGGCTTAAGCCCTGGCCATAAAGGAGGCTGTTTTCTCTCTGAAGTGCTGTGTGTAGTTCCCTGGTTACAAGCAGGCAGTAAACATATTTAAGCTTGGAGCGAACAGTCCTGGGGTTACGAGTGAGAAAAGATTTTTAGTCCTGGAGACAACCACCAGCAAAGACTGACTATTTAAGTGAAGGAATGGAAGGCATAAAGCTAAAAATGGCCCACCAGCCCTTAATTTCCTGTAGCTAGACATCCCTTTTGGAAATCTTAAACTTGCCTTTGCTTTCCACTTGGTTCTAGGGAAGGTGACTGTACTGGGGGGTGGGGGGGTGGAGGATGCCTGAAAAAAATGTGAAACCTATAAAGAGACAGCTGAAATCAGTTTTCTGCACTAGCCTTTGATTAGCTGTTCTCCAGGTCTTAAACCCCTGAAGCTAAAAGAACTAAAAACCCCAGCCATAAACAATGAACGCTTTGAATTAGCTTCTCTTCATATGTCATGCAAGAGGAGAGGAGTGACGTGCCCGCAGCGAATAGCCACACAGAAGGTCAGCCGGAATCTGAAACAAAATCCAAGAGTGGAAACTAATAGCTAAAATAATCTTCAGGACTCATAAGAAAAGATGCATTAAAATAAAGACATCTGTTAATTAAGCAAGTAAAACATTTGTTAATAGAGGAGAACAGCCACAGTGCAAACCTACCTGAACATATGGTGGTGCTGTGGGCTCCAGACTCTGTCCCTGCACAGCCCAACGCTTCTGACCCATTTCCCTCAGCGTTCAGCCTCCCCTAGGATCACGTCTCACTGCTCAGAGATGCAAGGAGACAACAGATCTAGAGGAAAGTAAATATATCTAACACAGGAAATTCAGTCCATCCACTAGAAGATTTTGTTCATCAAAGCACCAGTAAAACTTCAAAACAGCAGGTGGCTATCTGCTTCAACTAGGAATGAAAAAAAAAATATCAAAAAAGATCTTACTAGTTGATAACAGGCAATCCATTCTGAAGTAACCATTAACACTCTGAAATCACAGTCTTGTTCTGAAAAGCCATTCAAACAGGCCTGTAAAGATCCAGGCTTCAAGTCCACAAGTGGACTTTTCACACAGCGTGTTTATTTAAACAAAAAGATCAAGGCAGACACTTGCAAGTGAGCTAGTGGAGAAAATCTTTTACAAGAAAAAAGGAAGCATTTACACAAAGATGGTAGGAGAAGAGCTAAAAGACATAAACCAGACAAATCTTAGGAAAAATCAAAGTGGATTGTTGGGGTTTTTTTAGATAACCTGTTCCAAGTCTTGTTTGTGGGAACCAGCTATTATGTGGATGAATTATGAGGCAAGTGATGGTTTTTTACCATTTTGAATCATTATTTAACCATTATTTTTCCCTTAAGTTTTCTATTTCTGATTTTATTTCAGTTAATAATTTATATTACAGGTATTACAGACAATTTGGTGCCCCAGAGAGATTTCTTAACACCAGTGATTATCAGTAAAAGCAGTTAACTTCTTCATAGCTCCTTTTTACATAAATTTCTTTAAAATGTAAAGGAATAAATTTGTACTGAAAAGATTTTAGAAGTTCCCCAGGATATGTTAGCAGTACCAGCTTCTGGAAGTCCAGAGGGCAAGTGTTTAAAAAAGAGAAATAATATAATGAAGGAAACAGCATTTACCTGTACAAAACCCTTCCCACATCATCTTCATCTGCTACACATCCTGTTGCATTGGCAGAACTAAATCTAATCCCAACCCAACAATAAAAGAAAGTCTAGGATACAAGAAAAAGAAAAGCCTGCTCCTAGCTCTTCATCACTAACCCTACTTGCAGGGTTTTGCTCACTTTTCCTTTTACCACCAAAGAAAATAACGTCACGTTGCTTCTTCAAACTAAAAAATAGAAATTATACTTAGGGCCACTAAATTTTATGGAGTCAAGATACACTTGTGTTTTTTCTAATTTGGCATTCTGCACAAGCCCAAGAAGAAGGGAATCCGTATTTCATTTTATTGACCCTTTTTTAGAGAGCAGAAAGAATAACCTAAACTGCTCTGGGTCAGCTGTGCATTTCTGTCTATTCCTCGGCCATTATGCTTACCATGCTCCAGGAACAAAGAGTCTTCCAGAAGCTGCAGACTTGCATAGCTCAGGATGGACTTTTTTTCTTTTTAATAATTCCCCTAGTAAGAAAGAAAATGCATGTTAAAGTGAAGTTGCTCATTTAGCCAGAGATGCTCAAAATATGGCTAGATGGTTATAAGCAGACATGTACTTTCATAGATGCAAAAGCGTATATGCAGCTGCCAGAAACAGATGGGAGGAGAAAGACAGAGCAGTCAGACTTGGGGCTGGAAGGAAGTGTCAGAAGACCTATGCCTCACTGGAAGAAAATATAGCTGCCTTTTAAAAGAATGTTTTTGTCAAGTGAAGGGCTCAAAAACCCTTCAGATTAAAGCTGCCTGTGTAACCCTAGCTCAGTCTTCTTTGGGGTATTCTGATCACAAATCTCACTCAGATTAGCAACTGTTTACTTTCATGGCACTTCATCATTACAAGGAAATCAGAGACTGAACAAGCCATTATCTATTTTGCTAGAAGAACAATCTGACAAAATAAGATGTCTGAATTTCTTTCAGCTTTAGTTAGTCTCCTGTATAATGGTACCTGCTCCAACAACCTGATATCAGCTGTATCAGAACTTAAATGTTAATTTTCAAAAGACCTAAACAAGGGAGGTTGTTGTTTACCTGTGTGCAGAAAAAAACCCCAACCAACCAAACAAACAAAAAAAAACCAACCACAAAGAGGAAATAATGTTGGTGAAAACATTTTTTTGAAGTCTAAAAGTAACTGAGAAACAGGCATTAGAGAGTTCATTGCAAAGAAAATGCTACAGTATATTCTAGGTGAGTGTAAGTCATCAATAACATCATCCTTTCCTGAAAATATATACTAGGAAGCAACCTGCATTAAACTACAAATAGGCAAGCAGCACCCTGGAAGGCAAGCAGAAGTGTATCGCAGGGACACCTATTTGAAGGCAAAATGTAACTGTGATTTATGTTGGAGGTAGGCAAAAAAAAAAAAAAAAGGTACTGCAGAGCTAGTGAAGTTTAACAGGCTACAGAAAAGTACAGACAAAATATTTAAAAGCATTATGTATATTTAAGATTTGCATCAATAGCCTATCTATTGAGACAATCAGGATTCAGGGCTGCTATACAATCAGAAGAAAAAGTCCAGTCAGGAAATCCCAATATTAAACAGCAAGGCCTGAAGTTATAGGGAGCATGGGACAGTACTAACAGCGAAGATTCAGTAGAAGAAGGTGTAGGCTAACTTTTCTTCAATTATTCCTAGCCAAATACACTACACTTCCACTCACAGTGCAGCAAAGAAATGTGGGTGCTACCTACACTGCTGTTTTCACCCTTATAAATACAACAAAACTCTTCAACTAGGGTTCTGCCCAGATAATAATGCTTTTTATTACTCAAAGGCAGCCTATTTCAATATAAAGAAAACACAGGAGTTTCTAACGTAATCTGCCTTTTTTTCCCAGAAACTTTCAAACCTTTTAAATCCTACTGTCAATGTCGACTGAAGCTTTTAGAAGTTCCCTTTCCCATGGCCTTCTCTCAAAGTCTCTTCTGATAGCAAGACTTTGGAGGGTGAATGTGCTTTAAAATCCACTCTTTCTTTAACAAGCAGCCAGAAGAACCAACAAGATGCAGCAAGATGCCATCCTTTCTTTTAATAAAGAGCATTCTTCGGCTTTTTTAATCTAATGGTAAATTACTTCATTTAAGGGTCACTATTGATAAAGAGTCAGAAAAGTCAGAAAAGGATGTTCAGTGTCCATTGAATTCTTTCGATGCCCTCTGCAGGCCATGCTGGATAGGAAGCCTAAATCCTCTTAGGAAAAAAACCTGTAGGTAGTATCAAAATACCTATTTTATTACGAAATAAAGCTGCTTCCATTTTTGCGTGCCTCGTGAACTTACTGATACACAGTCCTTCCTGTTCCAACATGCACAAGAAAAATGCAAAACAGTTCTAGGTTCCTTCTTGCTGACCTAATTAGGCAGAATAACGAAGGCTGACGGAGCAGCGCAGCACGGAGATGTGTAGTGCCAAATATGGGGGTAAATCAGAGGTGCCTGCGGTACGTGAGACTCAGAGGAGTCTGCTCCATCCCTGTGGGGACAGGCAGTTTTGCTGTTTTCTAACCTAAAGATATGAGTCTCTTGTCAAACACTCTCGCCTCCATGTGATAGTGATTCATGATAGATGAGCAAACTTCTGAAATTAGTCAATGGCAGGGCTAAGGCAGAGCCAGTTGCCTTCAGGGCTCCTCGTTGTGGTGGCTTCTCCTTACTAAACGCCCTCCAAGACTTCATAGTACCTGCCTGAGAATCAGTCGTTGCTGGGCTCTGCTCTCCAACTTGGTGCAGAGTATCAGCACCCTTGGGGACAAATGTGATAAAACTGCACCAGCTAGTTATTTTTCATTATTTTCCTTTTTAACCTTAGAGACTGCACACATTATACATTTCTCATAAGGGATCTATTTTGCTAGCAGTTTGGAAAAAGCTGACTTTCTGAGATGAAATATTCTACTTCAGTACTCAGGAGGAGGGAAAAACTGTAATCACACGTCATTAAATGAATCACCCCACTACCCTAGCAGGATGTAAAAGGATAGAGTGTGCTGCAAAAACCTGCTTTAGAAAGTTCAAATGACTCTTTCTTTAAAAAACAGAATTAATCACCTATCATTTCTTGGAGAAAAGATACATAAAACCTGGAAGGCATGAGGCAAATATGGTGGGATAATTCCCACCTAAAGATTATTAAGGGGATAGATTAGAGAAGAAACAGAAGACAGAAATTTCTAAAGGATGTTTGTGAGATGAGTTGCAGGGAAGAGAATAGCACTGAGAATAGATAATTAGCAGTGGGAAATTAGTACAAAGGAATATAAGGTTCTCATAACCTTTTTGTTCCTGCTGTCATCTGTTTTTTAGGGGGAAAAAAATCCTCTGAGACAGGCCGTCGAAGTTTGATGGATGCACACAAGCTGATCTGGGATCATTCTGGACCTCTTAAATCAACCTGCAGCAGTGAGGAGCCAACATGTGGCTGGTGAGAATATGATGGGTAGGACAGAAAGGATACGAGGTGCAAGCGAGCCTCTCCAGAGGAATGGCTGCTATTATCTGGTCTCCATTACACAGATGTTAACTGCAAGCTATTCTGTGCACTTGTCTGATAGCTAGTGTCTAAGGTATAGTGCTTTTCTTCTGAAATGTCATTTTCCTATTGTGCACAGTGAAAGAACTGCCATGCTGAGGCTTGGGGGTGGGTTGTTTTGTTTCATAGGGTTTATCTCTGCCAGCCTCTCACATAACTCTGCCTTGGCAGGGAGAACTCAGAAGAGATTGCTTTTTCAAGTCTTGCTCAATTCAGGGAAATTGGAATAACTTTTCACATTTATTCCTTGGAGGGGACAAACCAAACTTAATTTCCTTCCCAAAGAGCGAGAGGAAATTAAAACAAGTGTTTCAAAGGAGTGGAGTATATGTTCAAAATATTGGTGAGAAAGTCAGCTTTAGTTAACATACACACACGCTATTGTGATAAAGATTTCAAGGCATCATCTGTTTTACTCATGCTGAAAATTCGGTATAATTACAATTCAAAGCACTTCTTTGTATACAACATTTTTCACTTGAAGACTTCTTCTGATTTATTCTGCTAACTGAGGTGACAGTGCTGATTCAGACTTCTTCAAACCACAAAAAAGTGGCTGGGTGAGGAAAAGCCCTGGTCTCAACAGACAGCAATGGGCAGTTGTTCAGCTGTACAGGGTGCCAATAGGCAGACACAGGCCATTCAGTTCAGTGAGTGTCATTACAAGGCATAAACTGATGGACAGAGATTTTTTACCCGTGAAGAATGGAAGGAGAAGAATAAGGGGATAGACCAACTTCGTGCATCCTGTTCCCCAAGCACTTACTACCATTTGGGCATCCACACTTAAAGAAACTGATTCTTTCTTTACAGACTGTAAAGAAATGGAGAATAGGGGGAAATCCACACCATCAGCATATTAATTTATGGCAAGTGCCATGAAGATTTTGGTTCCTGCTCCAGTCTGTGGGATGCCCAGCCCAGCGTGCACCACAAGAGCTGCACAGTGAGCCCTTGGGATCCAGCCGAAAACTTCCCTGGGGAAAACATAATCCAGGAAGGATCCTGTCCCTCAAGCACATCACTGGACTGCTGTAATTATCCTCCTTACCCAGCCCAGCTTCAACTGAGCACATGTGATTTGAGGTCCAGAAAGAGAATAGAAGGGATTCTCCCTTAACACAGAATGCGTAAAATGGGAAGGGGACGGTGAAGGGGATAGGTAATTCAGCTTACCAATGATGTTATTTCTTCTGGCATGAGGCATTTCACTTGAACTAGTTTTATAGGATCCTGGTTTTTTCTAGATATTTAGTAGTAATTTGGAAAATATAAGCACTTTTTAACTTGTTATGAAAGAGGATGAAAAAGAAAACCTCTTTGGTTAATACAAATTGTAACTCTCACGATTTTGTTTTTCAAATTTTCAGAAAGTTTTCAGAACAGAGGTCTCAAGTTTCCAAGAATTCCTTTAAAAATCAATTGCTTAACCACGCGTTCAGTAATATTTCAAGCACCAGCACAGTTAATGAACTCTGCTTTTGCCATATGAGCAGTACATTAGGCTACATCATTGCAGTCTCATTTAATCTCTTGCTTTGATTCTTAATTCTTGCAGCTTCACAAATTGGCAGTGACAGGGGCCTCCAGATCCCTAGCAAAGGCTAGGCAAGGAGTCTATAAAGTTGTTTTCACTGTGCTGCCGTTTTCAAAAGAAGCAGTAAGCAAGAGCAGCTGTCCTGGATTGCATCTTGATGGCTTGCAATCCTTGATCTCTTTGAACACAGACTGCTGCTGACTTCTAAGGTCCCATGCCAGCTCAGCAAAGCCAGCAGAGCTGTTGCTTTAGACACTGTCATTTAATCATCCAAGGTAGGAATATGTATCACAGATCTGAGACAAGAAAGGAATTTGCTGCTGTGCTTACTTCGCTTTGCTTAATGGTCTATCATGTCATTCCATTTTATCCCCATCTTAACATGGTATGAAGAATCCTCTAGGCACGCTTTATCTAATATCTCCTGCAGAACAAATTGCTTTCACTTCTTTAAGTTGTTCTCACTTTCACAGTAACACAGAAGAGGAAAAGAAAGTTTCTGATGATTTACGGCAGGAAGCAGATAATGTGCCCTCCTGGCATCACTGAAGGAGAAGCTGAAAGCTGTCATAAACACATTTCTAAAAGGCAAGATCATAAAGAGTACATTGGAGCTTCAGGAAGGCCCCAGGTACAGAGTTTGCATTTATGCCCTGAACTTCTTGCACTTTGGGATTGTTCAGCTCCCATACAGATCTAAGGCTGCTTTTCCATGATATTACAAGCTAAATCTAAATTTTAAAACCAGCACTTCTAAAAGGTTTTATGTGTTGATGTCACAATTGTTTCCTAAACAATGGGAAACAAGAAGGAAAAAAAGGCTACAAAGACTAGGAAGGATAAGAGAGGCTGGAAAGCTGCCTGGCAGAGAGGGACCTGGGGCTGTTTGTGGACAGCCGGCTGAACGTGAGCCAGCAGTGTGCCCAGGTGGCCAAGAAGGCCAACAGCATCCTGGCTTCTATCAGAAACAGTGTGGCCAGCAGGACAAGGGGAGTGATCGTCCCCCTGTACTCGGCACTGGTGAGGCTGCACCTTGAATAACATGCTCAGTTTTGGGCCCCTCTCTGCAAGGAAGACATTGAGGTGTTGGAGCGTGTCCAGAGAAGGGCAATGAAGCTGGTGAAGGGTCTGGAGCACAAGTCCTATGAGGAGTAGCTGAGGGAACTGGGGTTGTTTAGTCTGGAGAGGAGGAGACTCAAGCAGGACCTTATTGCTCTCTACAGCTGCCTGAAAGGTTATAGTGAGGTGGGTGTCTGTCTCTTCTCCCAAGTAACAAGTGATAGGATGAGAGGAAACAGCCTCAAGTTGCATCAGGGAAGGTCTAGATTGGATATTAGGAAAAATTCCTTCCCTGAAAGGGTTGTCAAGCATTGGAACAGACTGCCCAGGGAAGTGGTTAAGTCACCATCCCTGGAGGTACTTAGAAGACATGTAGATGTGGCACTTAGGCACGTGGTTTAGTGGTGGACCTGCCAGTGTTAGGTTAATGGCTGGACTCGATCTTAAGAGTCCTTTACAACCTAAATGATTCTATGATTCGAGCTATTCAGGTCAGATTTTTCTTTCTTCTGTGTATGTAATGCCCTACAAGCCCCTGATCAGGACCTTAAGACTGTGGGAAGAATACTGAAGGAACATATTAGCTAGAAATAATCTCCCAGGAAAAGCCTCATGGAGTTGGTAACACCAAAACATTTTTGAAATGTGTGTTGGTTTCAGATAAATATTCACCTAGTACAGCAAAATAAGCTCCATCATTTTGACATTATCAGAGTAAAGGGGAAAAACCAGAAATCTAAACACAGTTTCATTGAAACCTGAAACAGTTTCTCTGGCTGTTCAAGAACATCCAGCAAATGAGAGAAAACACATATTTTGCGGAGCCTGGCTTCAGATGTTATTCCAACAAAGAACAGATAGCAAGCATTCCTTGAGGCCTTCTGACAGTAGATTTTGCAGAGGGAAAGAAGGAAGGATTTTTCCTAAGTTCATTTGTGTTTTTTTATAAGGATTTAAATAGTACAATACAGCAATAGGATACCAGGTCCTGTAGAAGGTCCAACATTTTCACAGCTCAGCGTTCAGGAAAAGGTAGTCCACAGATGGATGTAGTTCCATAACACCACACGTGCAAAGCTGGCAATAAAAAATAAAACCTGCTGTTCATCTGAAGACAGGATCTGTGGCGAGGTACAGCTGCTTGTCTGAGCTAAAACACTGCAAAATAAAGCAGCTAACCAACATCACAAGTTTGCACCCACACCCTAACACGTCCATCTAAGGCTTTAATTGCATTTATAACAGCGACCAGAAAATATGCTACAGGAGGGCTGGAATAAAGACCAGCTTCTGTGACTAAGAGAAAACAGACATATGTGTGCTAATTCAAAGGGCCAAGAAAACTGTGTGAGGTTGGAGAGGATGGGAAGGAAGGTGGCAACAGCCTGAATATAGTATTAATGTGGCTCTGTGAATAAATTATAGTCTTCTGGAGATTGTCTGAGTCCTGAGGAAAAACAGAAGGAAAAGGTATTTGTTATTGCTGAAATGAAAATCTGAAAGAATTATTTGGTGAGCAAGGTCACTTGGTGGTTTTGGGCACGGCATAGTCCATTCAGCCTCAACCCTTTTGGAACTGAATCAAGAGAAAATATCTAAAGAAAGGGTTAGAGTCACACAGTTGCTGGTGCTGTTTAAATGACTCATTAGCTAAAACTCTAAGCCAGCAGAAGATAGTGGCAGATTTTATTGTTCTCCCACTTTCATAGGCTGAAACCAGTATCACTTGTTCCCCAGGAGAGATCTATTCTGAGTTTCCTGCCCATGTGAAAGGGCTAAAACAGGCAGCACTGAATGCTCTATGCTCTAAAAAAGTTTGCAAGTGAGTGTTTGAGTGAGAAAACAGAAGTCAAGGCTTCCTTTCTTAACTCCATGGAAGAAAGAGACATCCCAAGGAAAACAAAGAAACAGAAGAACTTCTTCACTCATCTACAAATCTGTTTTGTTGTAAACTCTATTTACTGAAAATCTTCACAAATTGACAAAATATTGTAGATGGAACCTCATTCATACAAAGGCTGAACTGTATTACAAGCAAAGCTGTTTCTCTCATGTTGTTCTTTATAGGGTATGCTATAGGCTTAGACAGGTTAGACAGAGGCCTTGGTTAATCAGTTGATTCATTTGGGTTCAGCAGTTATGTTGGAGCAGAGCTGTTTTGTGTTTCATAACCTGTTGCAGAATTCAGTTGGACTGTAAAGGCTGTAGCAGAAGTAAGCTGGTGGTTACACCTGCAGATACTTCTCCACCATGAGAAGAGGAAGAGCTTATCCTGTTCCCTTGATCTGCCTTTCCATTTTTAGCCTTAAAGAAAAACGTTGCAGGAAAAAGCAGCTGAATTGCAACATCACTGAAATCTGAGAAAAAGCTGCAGTTTGCTCCTGCATTGGCATTAGTGGAAGTGATTCATTTGAAGATGATACTAACTGTTCAGTAAGTATTGTTCACTCCTTGACTTCTTTACAAGGCAGAAATGAATGTGGAGCCCTCCATTCACCAAGCTCAAGTCATTACAATTTAACTTGCGAGCACATGCTGATTTCCTGACATGACTATTGCACAGGCTGCTTGCAAAGATATTTCACACGTGTCGGCCGTGTCCTTTACCATTGGCCTAACGTTAATTGCACTGCACAGACCATGGGAAGCAGACTTTTAAGAGCAAACCCGTGTGCTAGGACTTCTTGCAGCACAGTGGCAAGAAAGTAAGGCTGGGAATCAGGCTCCTGGAATTTCAGTCACACATGAAAGCTTAAAGAAACATCTGCTTTCCGATCAAGCTTCTTATAGTGCTCAGGCTGATTTTGCTGACCCACTGTTTCCATGGAAG
Organism: Ibycter americanus; assembly: GCA_035590275.1. Lineage (NCBI taxonomy): Eukaryota > Metazoa > Chordata > Aves > Falconiformes > Falconidae > Ibycter > Ibycter americanus. The sequence goes on along the minus strand of JAVJGI010000050.1, from coordinate 108,537,853 downwards.
CTTGCTTTTGAAAATTAATGCACATTAGCTAATTAACAGATATTAAAGTAATTTGACAGCAAAAGCCACCTGCTGGGTTCCTCTTGACCACAGTCCAAAGACACACCACTCTGGTTAATGTGATTAGTAAGACATCATTAGCCTACACCTGTACTGCAGAACCATTAGTCCATATTGTTGCCTCTCTCCTGGAGCAGTTGCATGCAGGTGATACGGATGAATGCTATCAGTTAATATCAGTTATTATGATCTCATAACAAAATCATACATGACTGGGGGTTTTTTTTGAACCAAACCACTTTCACATCGTCATAGAAAGCTAATAATGTTATATGGGAAGGGAAGGTTGAACTCAGACTGTTTTTGCAGAAATAGCTGCTATAATTCCTAGTAAATTAATATCTTTTCAGGTGCTCAAGAAAGTTCAAGTGTTCAGTAAAAAGACTATATTTTCTTCAGACAAATCCATGTAAAAACACACTGAACATGACAGAGCCAAACACTTAGGACTGTAAGCCAGATTCTTCAAATCAGAGCAGCTACGTGCTACTCTGCTGCTAGTGCAGTCTATTACACAGTCTTAATCTAATAAATGAAGGACAACAGCATTGTAGTAATGGTCTTCCTACTTGCTTGTAAAGCCTGCAAAGGTACTCTGAGGACTGTCGCTCTCATCACATGCCAGAGGCAGCCATACAGCCCTCGCTCCCTGAGCCCATTGCAGCGGGGCGTGCGGGGCAGGAGCAGCAGCTCTGGCGACGCTGTGCTTCCCGGCAGCTCCAGCAAACACGGAGAGCAGCCTGCTGTACTGCTCGGCTGCACGTCAGGGTGCGGGAAGTGGAAATTGCTTTCCACTTTGGTTTGTCTCTCAGAACGACCGAATTGGCAGCATGGCTTTCTTATGCGGCAATGCTAAAATTCATTTATCATTCTGATTTCAGTTAGGGTCTTAGTCACTCTGCCAGGCCAGTTGCCAACCCTCAGTCATTCTTCCTGTGTGAGTTTCCCAAGGGCTGACTTTTAGACCTCATGTGTGTGGGTCCAGTGCTTACTTTTGTCCTTCTAAGCATTTTTTAAATTCCTCCTCTATTCAGCCTGGTGATACCTGACGAAAAGCAGGTGAGCAGGAGGCTGTTTAAATGCCCCTCGGCCAGCCATGCAGCACGGCTGTGATACTTGTAGTCTTCTGCAAGTCCAGGAGATGGATCAGAAAATAACCCTAAACTGTGCTTTTGCAGCAGTATGAGAGGCGCGTTAGAGCCGACCTTCAGCAAACAGGCTGCCTGTCACTGGGAGTTTTTCAATGGATTCGAAGAAGGAAACAGCAGGAAAACTCAGTCTTGAAAACACAGATTAGTGACAAGACAACCAGGGCAGCCCAGGGCCACTTCCAATACAAAATACCAGTGAGTCACTTCCTGAATATTCTTGATTTCATCTTGTGTGTGGCAATACCGTCACCTCGCCATGTTTCAGTCATCACTCTGCATTGTCCCGGGCGCAGCATTCTGAAAAGCCTGGGATGCTTTTGTTTCATGGCCTCTGCTTTTTGGAGGCTGGGGTGGCTGGGAGGGTCACAGGTGGGACTTTCACATCCACACCTGTGGGAGGACTTGCTGAAAACACGGGAGCACACTGAGGAGTGAGTGAGTGCACCAAAGCAGAAATCAGGTGCAGTACTTGGCTGGATCAACACAAGTTACAAAGCTAGTTCCTTTTAATCCATTTGACACTGTTGCAGCCCTTTGACTTAGGAAGAAAGGATGCAGCGAGATGTTTCTGCTGAAGATGTTAACTTTTTATAAAGTTAGGTCCCTGATGCAAAGTTAGGGAGGTAAGTAGAATTCACATCAAAATGGGAGCCCTTGGTTCAGCGGTCTGCCTAAAGACGAGCTTTCTGACACGGGTAAAATGTGTGTCTAATATGTCAGCTAGATAGTTTGACAGCATGATGTTTGTGTGTTGCTTGTGTCTTAACCATCTGGTAAGCACGTTAATTCCTCTGGAGAAGGGAGAGACAGCAACAGGCACGGCAGAGATTTACGCAGTTTACATTACGGCTTTACACCCGACCGTGAGGTCGCAGCACTGCACCCCTGGAGCAGGGTTTGGCAGCAAACACCACCACGTCAGAGGAGACCAGACACAACCCTTGCACTCACAGGGACCACATTTCTTCCTCTTCTGGCGGCTGACGGATTTCTGAGAAGCGCAAATATGAGGGAAATAACCCTGAGCAGACCATCTGTGGGAGGTGCCGTAAGGGCTCTTGGGAGTGCTACCACAGCACACCACGATGTGCCGGCCTGGTTCAGTCACTGCTTCCACAACACAGCAGGAGCAACTCACAGGAAATTGTGTGAAAGGAGTAACAGCATGGAGAGGACACCAAAACCAGCTCCAACACGGGTTAGGGGAAATCAACACAAATAAAAGCTGGCAGGCTGCAGTCAGCAGAGTGGAAGATCTTCTTTCAGAAAACAGGCAGGAAAGGTGTAAGGGAACATAACTTCCTTTCATAATTGTCAGTTCTCCTACCTTGGCACAAAAAGAAAGCACGCAGATTTTATACTCTGACTGACTCCTGGTCACTGGAACAAAACACTTTCTTTAATTTTAAACACAACTGCTAAACAAAATTCTGCTACTCCTGCAAGAGGTGCTTTCCCCTTGTCAGCTCTGAGATGCTCACAGAGGAATACATCAGTTAGCATGGCTGGGGATGACACAGTCTCAACCTCTTTTTTGGCAATGAATGTCCTCCCCTGTTAACCTCATTTAAGGTTTTGCATGAGGCAGAAGTCTCCGTCCCCTAACTAATGTCATACCCGTCTCCCCATTCTCTACCACTGTTGGAGCCTACAGTTGCTTATCAGGTCAAACAGGTTCAAGCATAAAGGAAGGTGCATCCAAAATCCTTCACTGTGGTTTGTCATCACTTACAGTTAAGGCAATTTTTGGTTTTGGCAGTATCGCTTTAAAGCATCAGGAATTCCACCCCATTTCAGGAAAAGCAGCCAAGCTTTTTGACAAGGTGCACCAAGATGACTAAAACATCAATATTCAGGTTTCCACATCTCGGAGCACAGGTGTCAGATGAGTATCATAGAAGGATCAGATATGTGACTTTCAGAAAAAATGTTTAGGTCTTTCCTATTGCCATTAAGTGACATGTAAATGCCCTGAAGTTCTGGTGGGCAGCAAGCTACAGTTTAGAAAACAAATAAAAATCCTCCAGCATAGGTCTTTTGGATGAGTACAAACCAAAATACTGTTAAGACAGTAGGTAATAGGCACTGGACATAGTATGTCCATAAGTGTCCATAAGCCTTTGTATTCCTAAAACTTCACACTTTAAGATAGTTATTTTCACTGTTGTTTTTATGTGACTTATATAGAGGGGGATGGAAAGACAACCCTGAGTGACATGCCTCATGAGCACTTCTGCAAAGGTGAGGAATTTGGCATCCAAAACTGTTCTAACTTTACAGTATATCTCAAGATAAGGGCAAGCCAAGACACTTCTTATTTATGTCAAAGTTGTTTCTCAGGAAAGAACTAAGAGCAGAGGTCTTGCAAGAAGCTGGTTTAAGGAACTTCAGATTTTCGATATCTTTCACCTACAAATAATCTCAGAGAAGTCCTTGGTTTTCCACATGAATGACAGACTACTAACTTTTAAAATTAAAGTTTTGTTGAGAGTTGATGTGGCACATTGAAAAATGGTTGGGTATGCTGCACTGCCATCAGATCACAGCTCTGACATAAATGCTGTTCCACTCATTTCCAGCCACAGTCCTAAATAATACAAATAATTCAGCTTACAGAAACTAAATTTCTATATAGTTAAATCCACAGCCATGGAGTTTGATACTGTATTCGAAACCAATTTATTTCCTTTGGGAAAAAGCAGAGTATGAAATTTTATCATACATGTTTGTCGCTGCAAAAGTACTACTATAATTAAGGAACTATCTTGCAGTTAAGACGTGACTAAAAGGCAGCAGTGATAGGGGCCATGTACAGCTGCACTACAGCTTAGAGAAGTTTTGGTTTGAGTTTGCAGAATGAGGATAATATGGTCATAACATAAAGTAGGCAAGATAATGTGTATTAAAATCCATCTGCAGAAATAATTCATAAGTGTGCATTATACCATATCCAAACACAGAGAAAGAAGCCATATTTTATTTTATTGAAAATGCATTTTACACATTTTAATGAATACTAAAAGCATCAAGAAGTTCAAGGCACTGCACTGGTACTTGATTTGAAAACTTCCCTCTAATATTGAGAGTATTTGATTTAGAGGGTGTTTTGTTTGTTTCTTATGGTATAAACTAGAGAAGTTTATAGTATTGCTGATAACTAACTAATACATTCAGATTGTTGAAACCTCATGTTTCAATGTATGCTCAATAATCAGAAAGTCAATATAATTTCTGGACATGCTCCAACTACCCTTAAAGTAATTAATTGGGTTTTAGGAGAACAAAGTTGTAAATCCAAGCACACCTGGCAGACAGAAAGTGAATACAGATTAACCGCAATTCAAGAAAAAAAAGAAAAATCTAATTCTCCTCTGCATAATATATTTGGCATGTAGGCCTCTCCTTTGAACAGCTTTAACCAGAATAATTCCTTATTACTCACATGCATATCAACGGTAGTGAATCAAGACTTGGATTTTATTAGCCATAACCAAGTAATCTTCCAGTGTAATACTTCAGCATCATTTACTCTTCCATTTTATCTGACAGCAGCTCTTAGTGCCTTCAGGAAAGACTGAAATACTTCACTCTTAGTGGCCACTATCAACCCATGTGGCCAATTGATCTTGAATGAGGAAGTCACAGTAGCCAAAAAATCATTCATAAACACAATTGCACAGCTTTGTGTCCTCGGCATAAATCTGGAAGCCTTAAGTAATGAAATTATTGTATATTACCGCAGCAAAATCTCCTGACTAGTTTTGAATTAAGGTCACAGTAACCAAACAGTTCACCCCTCAAGGACAACTGATGATATTTGTTCTTACATTTTAATCTGTTTGAAACAAATCTGCATTTAAAAGAAAACAAAAGTACATAGAGTGCTGCTTGCAGGGGCTGGAACTACACGTATGGTATCTGTTATCAGCTCGCGAAACATATCCAATATGATAGTGGGAGTTCCAGAGAAAATAGCTAAGCAATGACTAAATCAAGTGCTTACAAGATGCCAATGCAGTTGTTTATTCCTAGAGCACAGGACAGGCTTTGACTCCTGTGCAAAGCTCTCACTTTCCACCCTGAGCTTGTATCCACTTTACTGAAGAAATCATTCTGGACAGGACTCTTTAACAGGAAAGGGCTTATCAACACGTTTATTTTAAAACTGCCAACTTTCTACGAAGTGCCAGGATCCTTTTCTGAAAACTATCTCAAGACACTGACATTAATGGAGAGACTTCATGCCAGCACCAGCTTAACCGGTGTGGTGGCTTCCGGACTTGTTCCAATGTATCTTTATGGTAAACTCATTCGCAGGCTGTTTTTTGTCAGCAGAGACTGAGAGGCAATACTCTCCCCTTAAGCTTGTAATAGATTTGCATTCTGGGATTTATTTGAAAAGCTAATTCCACCGTAACTTTGGTTGGAAAAATTTGTTTGGCTTCTATTTTATTTTGAATGCTAAAAATGCTAGGAACATTTTCTTTTGAGGAACGCTTAAGATTCATTAATTCATTCTTTCACTTACAGTCACATGAAAAAAGCGCAGGGAGCCAGGACTCCAGTGATGGTGTGGCCAGAATTAAGTGGAAAAAAGGAAGCGCCTTTTCTCCAGGCCTGAGAACTTTTTGACCCAGGGAACTATAGTTTTGAGTTTCCAACATATTTTGAGATATATTATTGCAATTAGAAAGAAAAACTGAAAGAAAATCTGAAAAGTAAGTACAACTAGACATCAAAAAGATTGTATCTTGTTTCAAGGTCATAAAGACATTCTGAGGCATATTGAGTTTAGAACAAAAACCAAATTCCTGTAGCTTAGGACAGCTAACTATAGTTTGGAGAAAAACTTTGAAGTCTAAATGGTTTATGAATTGCAGTGAAACACTACTGTTCATGTTACTAAACACTAAAAGAAGTAATACTGAAAAAATGATGCTGATTCTGGGTTCTGATAAAGCTATTTCTTATTATACAATTTCTTCTCTGATAATTTTATTATCAGTTTTTCTCTGATAATACTGGGTTTATTCCTGGGTCAAGCAACTTCACTGACTCCTGTTTCTTGACTCATCTATGGCATTGGTACAAGTTCTTTTGGCTTCTTCACTTTTCTTAACTGTAGCTTAAAGTTGAGCTCACACAGGTTTTATTCAATGGAGTTCTGTCAAATTATTTTCCAAGAACGTGTCTACAACAAGAAGTTTCTAATATTACAGGATCCCCCAGTCTCTCGAGTTGTAGACATTCACCCATCTTACACCACTTCAGGGACAGTCAGGCAGACGTTACCGACACACTATTCCTCTTCCATTTGCAGCTGCAGCTGCAGCTGCATCTCCAGTTCTGTTCTAGGAAGTTATGACGCTTAATTTTTCTCTGCTACTGAGCAATCCATAGGGGATGCAGTTTCTAAGAAGATGGTCCAATTTGTTTGATGTCATCATCCCTCAGGGAATGGCGTTTACGACTGATTTGAATGTTAATGTTCAGCATTCCATATTCTAAAAATGTCAAAAGGTCTGAGGAATAATCTCTGTAGCTATTTCTTGGATACAATGTCAAGGATAAATATTAATAGGACTGCTATAAATATAAGCATTTGCCCTACAAAAAACACTTCAAAGAGTATAAAATCCATCCCAGCATCTTACATATACCAAATCATGCATAATAATGACGGTATTAAATTGCAACTCAAATTCATGTCAGTGAAAATTCATTTAGTATTTTTCACTTACAGGCATCAGAGGAAAATGAGTTAAGACAGTCCCAATACAGGCCGTGACACAAACATTTGTCTTCCAATGCTTGTAAATAAGAAAAACGGAAATAAGAATTGATTGATAAAAATTCGACTGGATAAGAGTTTAGCCATTTATTAGTGTGAAGCAACTGCTACTTGCAGATCTGGTCTGTCTAATGCACCATACTGGGAGAAAAGGTTTTACATCCAACCTATGAAATCAATAGTCACAAAACCATACCAAAACTGATGCTCCACTCAAGTTCTGATTGAACCTTTTGACAACTAGCTTTTGACTCTAAAAGTAGGATAAGGTCTTTTATTAAGAGGCAAAATACTTTAAGATTAATTTAGCGGCTAATGTTCTCTATTTCCAATACCATGAGAACAACAGTATGTGAGCTAATTTTAACATGTGGAAAGAACATTTAATTTTATCAGAAGGAAACAATGTAGAATCTAATTTATTCTCCACATGTGTGCATAACCCCCATTGATATTAATAAGAGTTAAGCAGCCTATGGAGAGGAAAATAGGCCCCCAGATGTGTCAAAATGTTTTAAGAAAATTATCTGCAGCTTTCTAATGACCACAGAAATTGTTTCTTTTTCTATACCAGTGGAGAGAGAAAAAGGGCTTCATATCCAGCCAGTCATGAAATGTTTCTGGCTTTTCCAAGGTCATACGTGTGTGAGCAGTGGTACACACACACACACTGCCCCCCTCCAAGATCTGTATATTGGTGGTATCTTACCAATTCACACAAGCACATGCTTCTCAGTCATTGCCTCTTTCCAACCAGGCTAATCCATGGCACAGGGCTGTCTAAAATTCTGCTGCTCTTCCCACTGACTGCTCTTCCCAACTAGTGAGATAAAAGAAGATAATCTTTAATTCATGTATTTTTTTTAATTGAGTGTTTAACATGCTGTCAGAGGTAGCTGACAGGACCAATAAGGGTTGGTGAACAACTTTATTTGCCCTGTGCCACATTTTGCCTTAATGCTAATAACTTTGGTGAGTGTGGAGAGTTAATCTTGGTTAGTCATTGGCAGGTTTCCTCAGCCGCCCAGTGGCATTCCCACAGAGGGATGTGCTTCGACTTCATTGTTAACATTTGCACAAGTCAGTTCCATTTTCTTTTCATGATGAACTTTGATACAAGAAGTTGGTCATTAGCAAGTCATTCCACCTAATTCTTCATTCTTCTGTGGTATTGCCTTCTGAAAACATAAAAATACTTTGCTGTTTCTGTGGTGGAGCGCTTTCCCCTCATTTTCTGAACTTATTGAGACTGCAGTGCTCCTAATGCTCTTGGGCAAACCCACCATTGCTAAATGGGACCTATGCAGAGCCTGAAAAGGTCATCCCTTTCTTGGTGTTCACAGCAGGAGTTTAACTGAATGACATCCAACTTTCTTTTCACAGCATTCCCTGGGGAACTGCCCAGGACTTGAAATCCTGCACTGTATGTGCTCTGTAGCCAAGAACTTGCAATCTTGAACCACGTTGTCCTCAAGACATTTACAGCCCGCATTCTGTCCAGCTAAGCTCATGATGTGTTAATGTTATTTGCACCCATTTACATATTTATGGCTCTTTTACATACCTTTCATTTGATTTTATCTTTAATTGAATGTGCAATTTTGGAATCATATCATTTGAGGCACTCACCTTCGATAAGATTCCCTAGAATTTGCATTTCACTCGATGTTTTTTCATGTTTCAAAATGTCAGCATAATAATGAGAGCAGGCCTTCTGAAGTTTTGTTTTCTTTTTATATCTGTGGAATGAAAGGCAGGTTGGGCATGGGCACCTTTGTTTACTTTCCTTTTGAGTCATAGACAATAGGATCTTCAGTCATTGATGAAAGCTCATTTGTACTCTGAATGTTTTCCCGTCCACTTAAGCTGATTTTATATAACATGCAAAATGACTGTTCAATATGCAGTTAATTATGCACCAAATGGAATAAGCCAAAGAATTAGCCTAATCAAGCATTCTTTTTTCCTTAAAAAAAGTCAACAAACCAACCCAACCAGAAAGAAACTAGGGAAGAGCTATGACAAGTATTGCAAATAAGCTCCTGGCTTGACTGTGAGGAGACATTCATTCCCTTCCTGGTATAGTTGTTTACCTCTGACGCTGATTTCAAACTGGAGGCTTCACTTCTCCTTGGTTTACTTTGTCAGCTTTTCCCATTGTCAGTCTTAGGTAGTTACTTACCAAAGTTCTACTTATGGTACAGACCACGTATATATATATATATATATATTTATATATATAGAGAGAGAGAGAGAAAGCAAGCTCTTTATGGCATAGACATATTTTTTACTACCTTTTCAGTAAAATGTTCCTTCAGTTGTGCTTTTATATTTGCAGGCCAAATATGTCTCCCAAAATCACAAATAACAAGTTTAGAAATACAGATTTCATCAAAGTATTACTGGGAGTTTCAGAGGGGGAGGTTTTGATGATAGTGAATTTAATTGAGGTTTGGTTTTAACTGTGCTGGGACCAAGATCTGGCATTCCCTTCAAGGTCAGGGCTGTCGCATATTTAAAATGGACCTGACTTAGGAAATGAAAAGGGCCCCACAGCCCAAAGAGTTCCTGCCCCTGTTGCTCAGTGTCTCTATCAATCTGCACTCTGCAGTCTGCATACAAGATAACTTTATCTAGTTCTGGATGGGAGACAAAGCTTATCTTTTTCTCCTGGGAATTTGGACAAGTGTTAGTTGCAGGATGCAGGCAGTTTTATTTTTAACTTTTTGGTAGAATGCTGTAATATCATCCCTTATATGTTTTGGACCAGATGCTTAAAACTACAGCAAAGGATCTCAGACAGAAGACACATGCTTGAAAAAAGCGAACTAAATAAACAAGCTAATCCATTGTGCCGTATCTTAGAATAAAGTTGAACTTGCTGAAGTCTAGGATTCCCCAGGATCATGCTTCAGTACCTAAGATCTGCAGAACTTTGATACTGTCCCCTTTCTCACAAACACGTTAGAGCTCAAAACACCATTTCTAACCTTCTTGGAGGCTGAGGACTGGTAAGAATAGATTTGCTGGCAAACCTGCGTTTACCTGATGGCTGCCCTTGGTGGAATGGTACTAAGCAGGTGTATGGGGGTTTTATTGCTTGAAAGGATCTATTTTCATTTATAAACACAACAAAAACTCTGAGCTTTGTGAGTAGGAACATTTGTCTCTCCTGGTTTATTTCCTCCTCCCACTACTACATAAAAATATGTATTGACATTGCCTTGTGGCATTACAATTCTTACTGTGGTGCATTATAGTTTCCAAAGCACATCACTTTTTATGATACATGGTAGCTTAAAGGGAAAAGCAGTATCCAGCAGGGAAATGAAGGGTGAAACACTGGCCTCTTTGAAGTCAGTGAGAAAAACTATTACTGCCTTCAGCAGAAGCAAGGTTTCAGTCCAAGCATTAAGGGCGAAATGTGGAGCCATATATTGATTTTATCTCTTAGGTAAAACCATAGAGAAGAGAAATTCCTTCATCTGGAATCTAGGATGCTTAATATCAGTAGGCCTTTAGGAAATTGCATTACATAGCTGAACGGTATGTTGGTCCAACGAAACATCCAAAATCTCTACATTTGACCTCTGAGTCTATAAATGAAGAAAAAAGAAGGTAACTGCAAAACCGTTATATCCTGTAAGATTTCTGTTTACACATGAAGAACAGAGCATCCGTATCTGAACATATTTAAGAATAAAACAGCCAAGCATGAGGCTACCCCAGCCTATATTAGTAAATCACACAAAATTAGATTCACACAGAATTTTATACAGGGGCAGAAAACATTTATAAATAAAAACCACATTAAGATGGGAATTCTTCTCTAGTAGCTGCCCCTCTATCATTTAAAATATTTGTAGCTAATTAAGAGAATCTGGTATTGCAGTTAAACAGGGGAAATATTGAGATAATTCATGAACATCTGAAGTAAATAACTTCTAAATAGATATTTTGACTAATTTACTTTTGACAAATAAATGAGCAAAGTTTTGTTTTTGCAAGAGTCTGATTAACACAATTTTCAGTTCTCTAGCTGAAATAAAATTTGTTTTGGACAACTGCCGATTTTGTTTCTAAAGGCTCATAACACATGACTTAGAAAACAAATCATGCAGCTCCACCACTATTTGTGAATTTTGAGTATCTGAATACATTTTTGCTTTGAACAGTTGTCTAACAAATCCATTAGCCAAAATTTGTCAGTACCAAGAAATGCAGTGAGGATGCTGGAATTGCAAATAAATTCATTAATTAAATCTTTGTAGGTTTGTATACAGTTCACATACAAGGAAAAAAATGACAGAAGAGTTAAAGCAGCTCTGCTCTGAGCCTCACTCCTTCTTCCATCTTAATGAAAGAGTAAAGCTGAAGCTTTGATATCACTGCATTGTCATGGTAATTGGGAAGCTGTGAATTTACTGCAGGTTCAAGAAAGAGGAGATGTTGAACTATGAGGAAAAGAATTTATTTAAATGTCAATCTAGATAAAAGGCCAAAGGTTAATAGAAGCTATGCATTGCATGATCTACCTGGAACAATTCTATAAGAAAATCTCAGTTTAGTTCCAGTAGGCCCATATTTCATATTGAGTTTGTTAATATATAGTAACATGAGAATCAGAATACTCAGAAAAGGAGACTGGTTGTTATTAAGTTCTTCCAAATTGTTTCTGTTGTTTTTCCACCTCTTCACCTACATCAAATTATGTGGTAGCATTATTGTTTCCAATAATTATAGAAGATAGGTTAGGAGTAGCTTTTATACCAACGTGACCTTCACACTAAAATGTGATCCATTCTGTTCAGAGAAAGGCAGTACATTACATGGAGAAAATTCCTCTTTTCCTATATGTTGGCCTGTCTGATACTTGTTGCCTGGACCAACAAAAGGCTTCACTATACAAAACTAGGAGTGATTATGGTTCAGTTAGAAATTCAGTATCTGCTTAAATATTTAGTAGTCTTGGGTTCCATCCCTGGAAAAATTTAAATGAAATGATGTCATATTCCAAAGTAAGAGCTTGATCACAATGTAAAGGAGAACTATACTGCAAGTAGTTTGGACTTTTAAATTCTATTCTTTAAGGCAAAGGATTTGAAAGTTGCTGCTTATTATTAAGAAAGGAAAAGCACACGCTAAAGTTCAATTTAACCAAAAAGTTTTCTGTACAATTTTTTTTTTTTTTAAATCAGGTCTAATGACAGTTACATAGTTGATTAGTAATTTCAAAATCTTTATCAGCTTCCAGTTACAGATTACAGCTCCACTGTTTAAAAAACTTTGAAAACAACATAACAAGGAAATTGTCTGCCCCAGTGAACTCCCAATCTGAGATTTAATTAAAATAGGATGTATGAGACAGGAAGAAAGATGAAAGGACGAATAGGATGAACATTCATAAATTAGTCATAGCAGCAGGTTTAGCACTCACAAGTGACGACCAGCCTATTTGCTGTGTTTTTTGCAGAGCTAATAAAATTCAGTCGATGCCTCTAGTCTGTTCACCAATTAAAGGTGCAGAGCTAGAAATTGCACCAGGTATTAGGGGTCTCAAACCCTCCTCTTTGGATTATGAAGCTAAAAGTAAGAAACAGAGAGTCTTGAACTACACCACCACCTGCTGTTGCAACCATTATGACTCACATAATCTATTCATACCCAAATACAGTGTGCATCAGCTATTTATTGATATTTTGGTTTATTTTTGTTATTATGGTTTGTGATTATATTAAGTAAAATTTCCAAGTACTGTGGAGAGTATATAAATATGGATTATATATTGCTTATAAAGGCCTTTCCCTTTTATAACATCAAAGAATGAATAATGCATTTCTCTCTCTTTCCAGCTAAGCAATATAAACATCAAAGGAAGGATTAATATTTTAGGTCTTTGACAACACTAAATTTTTGTGTCATACGTTTTGCTGTCTTGTGCAGAACATTTATATTTCTATACCTATTACATAAGCAAAGCAGTGGGCCAAGCAACTTTACTTTCCTCTAATGTGCATAATTAACTCCCCATATTTTTGCCAAGCTATCTACACTCACACCGAAATAACAGCTGCCAGTTTTCATCCTGAAATAAATTTGCTAACTAGGTTTCAGACTCCTGACTTCCCCGCCATGTGAAAGTTTACGGCGCACAGTAAACCACTGCTACTCTGCTGTAATAACCCAGCAGCCAGATAGAGCAGATTATGCCAGATTCCATGAACATAATCCAAGATGCTGTGACTGCAAAACCAGAAGGGCCTTAAAGATTGTACTGCAGCCATCTACAGAGGCTCAGCTGCTAGGAGTCAACATGAAGCTTGGCTGTAGTGTTGGATGAGGAGGGCTTACAGCTGAGGAGACTCAAGGAGCACTGATATCAGGCCAGATTCTTTTCAGAAGGCTCTTGTGAAATGACTCCTGTATAATGGAGACTTCTACAGGTGGAGGATAGCAATATAAATGATTGCCTGCCTTAGATGATTTTCTTTCAGACTGAGTGAGTCTGGCTGATGCAGAGATTCATGTTGCTACAGGCCTTATCTAGTGACCTACCTTTTTTTTTTTTTCTCCAATCTACATTTGTATTTCAGATCTCTTTTTCTACAGCAGAAAGCATTCTGCCAAGTCAGTGAAATGAAAAGTTCTAAGCAGGGGTTTTTACATCTACAGTGAAAGCGCCTACTATGTCTAAAGTTGAATGAGGACAAACCAGGATGTTAGGTATGTGTGGATACTTAAACATCAATAAGCAATTTGGTGAAAAGGAAAAAATCTGGCTTCTTGAAGCAGTGCAGTGCAGTGCAGTGCAGTCTGCTCACCTTTACTTGTTATTCATAGGATTTCATCCTGTTGTCTTCAGGAAGGGTGACTTTCTGCTTGCTTTTATTGCATGGGAACATAAAAACCTATTTATCAGTGTCCTGGTTTCAGCTGTGATGGAGTTAATTATCTTCTTAGGAGCTGGTGCGGTGCTGTGTTTTGGCTTTGATGTGAGACTTTTCAGCTCCTCAGGCCTTGCTAGTAAAAAGGCTGGAGGGGCACAAGGAACTGGGAGAGGACACAGCCAGGGCAGCTGACCCAAACTAGCCAAAGCGGTATTCCATACCATGGGACGTCATGCCTGCGATATATACCTGGGGCCTTGTGGCTGGGGTGGGCAGGTCATTGCTTGGGGACTGGCTGGGCATTGGGTGGTGAGCAGCTGCATTGCACACCACGTGTTTCTTTCTTCCTTTCCCTCTGAATTTTATTCTTCCCCTTTTCATTATAACTGTTATTGTCATCATTATTATTATTGTTCTTTCATTTTTATTGTATTTCAATTATTACATTGTTCTTATCTCAACGCTCGAGTTTTACATTCCTTTCCAACTCTCCCCCCATCCCTCTGGGTGAAGGGGGGAGTGAGCGAGCGGCTGCGTGGTACTTAATTGCCAGCTAGGGTTAAACCATGACAATCAGCTAGGATTTGCCTTGCCTTCACAAAGTCATTAGAAGTTAGCTATGATACTAATGACTGTGCAGTAGGCAGGTGGTCTGTCTGCTCCGCAGAGCCTTTGCTTTGCAATAAGGGCACAAACCAGTACATACCAGTTGGCTGGGGAACCAAGGCCACTCCAGAGCACAAAAGCAGCATAGACGTGTCCTCAGCTGTCAAAGTCACTATGGTTTGCACCAATGGCTCTCCAAATGGACCCCCTCATCTGGCTCATACCTATAATTTTACCAAAATACATCATTCCACCAGAGTTTATGTGACAACGAAATGGTGCATGTACCTACACATCAACAGGTTCAGAATTACATGGTGAAAGAGAGTTACTTCCAAATGTAATTTCATTTAGTTTCCTAGTTGGGCTCAACAGATCTTGGACTGTAAGACTAATTATTTGCTGTAATTCCATTTACTCATTTTTGGTTATTGGAGAACAAAATGTGTGTAAGCTCTAGCTTGAATAGGAAATTTATCAGGTAGAAGTATGAGAGTGGATGATTAGGGTATAGAAATAACCTAATACACCAAAAGTTTGGAGAAATCTTTTAGATATTTTAATAATAGATTCCTTTGGAAAAAAGTGGCAATGCTTTTGGGTTCCTTTAATCTTCCAGCTATTACTTTGGCCTTGCTACATCTATTAGCTTTTGGAATACAACAGCCTCTTCCACAGTGAGTTTAATGTTATTTCAAATACTGTGTTGCTAGGTGGGCTTTAGCATGAGGTGGGAAGTCACTTCTTTGGAATTTAGGTATAGACTGAGGACCATTTTGTTGAATCTTTGTTCTTTGACAAACTCCCTAATCTCGTAATTAAAAAAAAAGGGGGGGGGGGGGAGGGCACAAAAAAACCTGCCCTAAAAAAACACACACTGAAACTCTGTCACTAAAAACTGCATTGAACCAATCTAGAAGCAAGGAAATCTTCAAGGAATCTTCCCCAGGAATGAAAACCAGAAAAGCTTTCAGATCTTTCTCATATGTAATACAAAGCATACAGCTTGGTATTTTCCCTTTGCCAGTCACTGTTAACGTCAATGGCAGTGTCCATCCATGGGGGATTTCTAAGGTTGTACAAAGGGAAATGTGATTTTTCTGAGTTCCTCAAAACTTTTGGAAGCTGGGACTTCTCATAGAAGTGCAGATATGCAAGCAGGCACTATATTTAGTTCCACAGGGAGTGTAAAGTGAAAGATTTTTATCAGGCTTATATGAAGCACAGACATGTGGAAAGCCCAGGAGTAGTCTACAGCAAAGAGAGTAACTAGTTTGCAATTTAAAGTTTATTCTTGTTATCTGAGTATTTCCACTATCAGTAATTGATAAATCTGGGCTTTGCACAAATTAGACTACGATGGAATCTGTTAACAGTTTCCACAAAATAGAATTGAGATTTGATTGCATTGTTTTCACTTTGCACTTCTTACACATAACAAGGCTACTTCTGCTTCTTCTAAAATTTATTGCCTCTTTGATCTAGTAATTTTTCCTCTAATTTCATGGCTTTTATGTTCTTTACTACTAACAAGAAAAAGGCTATCCTGTCTTGAAATGTGAAAGAGTTTCTTCTAATCTACAGTATATTTCACTTAACTTTACTAATTTACCTTTCAATGTTGTGGAAACTGAGATTACACAACCTCATACCTGCTATTATCACAAAGATTATCAACAGTTGCCTGTCCTTCAAAGGTGCACATATTCATAACCAGACATGTCCAGACTCACAGGCTTTTGACAGAAAATACTCCATTTGCAATTACTGGAATACCTGGAGTAATCATTCTTCGAAGAAATTCCTCTCTTGTTTTATCCAGATTTATGGCTGGAAAGATAATTCAAAATTAATTATGAAAATTCTTTTTTGTCTGCAAAGTCACAGCGGAGGGAGGGGTTTTTCTCTCTTTCAGGTTATTTACCTCTTTCCCTGGCATTTCTGCCAGTGTGGTTAACATCACCACATTTCACCAATTGCCTGAGACAGGTTTCCAGCAACTGCTGGAGAGACATGAGGGCAAGAGAGCGCTAGATTATGGAGGGGGAAATGAAGACATAACAGACTACAAGGAGGTAAGCACTAGTGAGTGGACAATTTACTAGTGCAATCTTGACATTTACCATATTACTCTACAGTATTTTCCTACATCCCAGGTATCAGCCTGGTTTTAGTACCTAATCCAGACAGTAAAAGAACTTTCTGCCTTTCTCATTTTGTCCTTAGCATTCAATCTTTAAAACGCGTGACGCGAAATATTTGGCCAAAGGCCAAAAAGGGGTGACACGCCTGTCCTGTTTTTATGTCCGTCACGTGGCTATTACAGATTAACAAGACTTAGTGCTAAAGCTTGGCTTAAAGCTCGTTCCTTCTCATATGGAGCAAGCCGCCATCCCAAAATAAACCCTGGAAAATCAAGCTGGCCTCCCTGGAGGCGCCTGCGGGAGCCCCGGGGGTGCGGGCGGCTGCGGGGCTCGGTGCTGCCGGCATCTCTGCCGCTAGAGGGGGTCTGGGTACCGGTTTTCCCAAGGAAAAAATGGGAATCGACTGCAGGGTCTGGGGAACCCGGGTTGTGTTTTGGCCCTGGGAGACAGGGAAGCGGCCGGTCGCGGGCTGCGGGTTACGGAGAGGGCAGGCGGTCTGCATGCTCGTTTGAGATGCTGTGTAGCTGGGTGGGGAAGGCTTACTTTGCAAAAAAATAAAACACTTTAATGTGCTTCCTCGCTCATCCCGAAGTAACTTCATGTTACAGACTGGCTGTCGCGAAACATGGAAGGCCTTCATAAATCATCATCAAGGCAAGCGGGTTTGTAGGCTGCTTATAGATCTCGTGCCAGCAAGACTTTGGCACGCCACTCAGCTTTTGGCAACCGTATGGCAGCTGACCACCTTCCCGCTGCCTTCTCGCCCTCGCCCTGTGAAATGAGATGGCAGCTTTGGCTGGCGATAAGGCACCGCGAAGGGAACGCGGAGGGCGGTCAGCAGGAAGAAGCCTCCAAGTGATGCTTTCTTGGCTCTTCCTCTTTCCCACTCGCCCATGACGACACGGGGCAGTGGCCCAGGCTGGCCCACCACAGGCCCGCCGTGCCCCCTTTGCACGGCTGGCAGCCGGCCCGGTGGGTGCCCCCGTGTCC